>OX031013.1:54221565-54821565 GCA_943736025.1 Tenthredo mesomela
TGTTGTAAATCAATAAAAACTGAAATTTGCTTTCCCGAATTCCTTTCGTGCGATTTATTCCGAAAGAGATATCTATATACAATTTTCTTTCAGATTTTATAGATACTTGAAATATCGTACACAGAAAGAAAAGTTGACTTGATTCAAAATAACCTTGCGGTCCAAAAATGAAGACCGAAATTTTCTCGGATCAAATCAAAAATTTTCTCGAATCAAGAAAATTTGGCAAAGACCGAAATTTTCTCGGAGCAAATCAAAAATTTTCTCGAACCAAGAAAATTTCCGAGAAAATTTTTGATTTGCTCCGAGAAAATTTCGGTCTTCATTTTTGAACCGCAAAATTATCTTGAATCAAGAATAATTTTCTTGGCTCAAGTTCACCTTTTTTTCTGTGTAAGTTTATTAAGCTATACTAGAAAAATGGTAAAGTTCCTAAGATGTAAAATTTTTGGATAGTTATTTAGAAGTGATGAATCATAGTCTAGTACTTAAATGGGTAAAAAAAAAAAAAAAAATGAATTGAAGGAAAGGTGAGTGCAGCGGTAGTGGTTTTCTACTTAGAAAAGTTATACTAGAAGCAAATGTCTCCGGGTCTGGTATCCCGCAGCCCGAGTTCGTTCGAATGGGCGTGAAGAAGATCCCTTGGAAACCGTAACGGATAATATATCTCCAGAAGAAGGTCGGCGTCCAACCCAAAACCGAGAACTATAGAAGGTACCTGAGCCTCCGGCGGTCTCTAGTCGTCGGAGGTTGAAGTGTAGTACTTGCTTGCGCAGCTGTATCTGCGGTCTGAGGGTTCGGGTAGGGGTTCGAAGGGTCGTACCTTGGGTCGAGGGTGCCTGACCCTTTAGAGGTCCCTCCAAAGTAGGCCCCGACGAACCGTCCTAACCCCCCCCCCCCCCCCCCCCTTCTAATTTCCCTTTCCCTTTCCCTTTTCCAAAAATGTAAACCCCAAGAGTTCGACCCATCCCGCGCGATTCGTAGGGATAATAAACTTGGCTCCTCTTACCCACAATCGTAAATTTCACCGATCTAACAAACAGCTGCATCAAAGGTGTCAAGGTTTGATGTTGAAGAAGATTAACTTCGCAACTGAAAATCTCGGCTTTTACTTTGCTTGGGAACTCGTATAACGGTCGTACCCGATGCTTCGTTATACCCATAAATAAATATATACTATACCTACATATATATATATATATATATATATATATATATATATATATATATATATATATATATAAAACGCAACAAGTTCCAAGATTGAAGTAAAATCACTTCCCGCTAAAAATTTACTTCCTAAATATATCGCGTCACTAACGCCATAAGGTCGTAAGCGCCAAAAAATTATTTTTTTTTTTGCTGATATGCCCAAACGATGTTATATGGCACAAAAAAGATTTTGCCACCAAAAACACGACATTTTTTTTTTTTGGCGCTTACGACCTTATGGCGATATCGCGTCATTGATGCCATAAGGTCGTAAGCGCCAAAAAATTATTTTTTTTTGCTGATATGCTCAAACGATGTTAAACGGCATGAAAAAGATTTTGCCACCAAAAAGAACGAAATTTTTTTTTTTTTTTTTGGCGCTTACGACCTTACGGCATTATAGTGACGCGATATGGTATTTAGAAAAGAATAATGTATATCATAAAAAAGATATTAATATAGGTATAGGTACGTATATTATATAAATAAATTGACTTGATTATGAAATCTTACCTGAAATCTTTTGGCCCATGTTCATGCCACGGTGGTGGGATCGATGGTGGGGATGATGCCGGTGATGGTGAGGGTGGTGACGGTGATCGCTGCACTGCTTCCCCGCGGGCAGCTTGTGTCTGTGATGCCGTGTGCCGGTTGTTGTGGTAGTAGTAGTCGTTGTTGTTGTGTTGTGATGATGATGGTGGTGATGCCCGGTGGCCGGTGGTGGAGCACCCCCGTCCAACCCGCCGCCGCCGCCTCCGCGGCCTCCTACCGCCCCCCCGCTACCAAGACCCCCGCCGCCCCCGGTTCCTCCAGTTGCCCCAGTTGCCCCGCTGCCGCGGCTTCCGCCCCCGCTAACGCAACGACTCGCTTTATACCTGTAACAACAATTATAGAAACGTGACGATGTTGGTTGACATTTTTTTTTCTTTTTTTTTTTTTACCATATAATGTATAAATATTATAAATTTGATTGTCTAAGTTGATTAATTTTATTGATTAAAAGAAAAAAAAAAAATTAAATAAAAAATGAAAACTATACTAGGTATATCATAGACATCATGCAGCGAGAAAATTTCGTTAATTTTCGTTAATCCTGTATTAGTGCAGGTAGTTATTAATTGAAATAATAATTCCCTGACCTTTCAACACTACCTAATATCTCTGTCTAGTTCTAGTAGATGTAAAAGTCTGAGAATTTCTCAAGTGGGATGATCATTGACAGTAGTACGTGTTTCTAAGTATAAAGTAGAAGTGTGTTATGCGTACGATTTAGAGAAACTAGGGAGAGATAGATAGATAGATAGGTATAGGTAATATAATATAATATATATTGCGAAAATAGTGAACGGATTTAATTCTTAAGGTTTACGATTGAACTAACGTTGCAATTTAACGTGTCGATTATAAAATAGGAGAAACGCTTTCGAACCAGTATAATAAAAAAATTTAAAAAAAATAATAAATAAGATGAAAAAAAGGAATGGCCTTTACAAAGGTTTCGTTAGACTGGCGCGCGAAGCGAAATCAACTTGTCAATGGCAAGTGAAAGGCAAGTAATTAATTTTTTTGTTTTTTCTCCCCGTTAGTTTTTTTTTTTTTTTTTTTTTCTTTCTTTTCTTTTTCGATTTTTTTTTTTTTTTTTTTTGCGTAACGATGCACCGACGCGACGTCGTCGTGCTAACCGGTATTGTGACGTTGCAATTTGTTATTCGGTTATATTGTGCGTATACATTTGGACTCTCCGATATATATATGCTATGCAGGACTTTCGAGAGTTGAAAAAATAAATAAAACAAAAAAATATGATATATAAATAAAAAATGTGTCGCGTACGTTAGGTATGCAGCCGCTTTAATGAACTCGTTAACCATATCTGCGACTACCTTCATCACGTCTGGAGTTATATGCCTTACATCATTTTTCACGTTGACGCATGAAATCAAGATATGAGAACTTTTTTATTTTTATTTTTTTGATGGATGGAAAAAATCAAACCACAGTCTATGGGTGAAAAAAAAAAAAATAAATGAAAAAACAGGGAGAAGTATTCGAAAAATTGATATCCGCGTATTAGGTATCTAGAAATATAATTCTTATGGATTATAAAGTGAGATTAATTATAGGCTACGATGAGCATTGTAACATGAAAAGTTCCTGGCCATCGACTATATTGACGTGAACAGTCCAGGCTAGTTCTATCAGCTGTGACTTCCTGTCTGAGATATGAAGCGACCACCGAATCCGGTCGGTTTATTTCTTCTAAGGTTTATCCAGGCTGCGATTAGCCGGTAACGAGGAAAATCCGACCTCATTTACTGGGTCTTCTGTGACACAAAAGTCAAGTATCCGCGTTACAATCGGCGGTCACTATAATACTCGTTATTTTTTTTATTTTTTTTTTTTTTTTTTTTCCATCATAACATAGACGGAGCCGAACCTTGAACTGAGTTCAGAGATTAGATAAGTGTATGAAAAACGAGGAAAAAAAAAAAAAAAAAAAAAAAAAGAGAAAAATTGTAGACCTAATTCTTTTTTTTCTGTTTCGAGGAAAATTTCAGAGAAACTTATAATCGGTAAGAAAAAAAAAAAAAAACATTCTGCGAATACGACATTATATAGTTCAAAGTTCCGATAAATCGGAACGAACTAGGATTGCAGAATAGACGTAAAGCTGACCGGCGTAATGATAGAGGAATAGTTTTGGTCCATGGAACAAGAGTCTCAGACTTGTTCGACCGTGGAAGGACAACTAAACTTAGTTTCTATCTTTTAGCTAAGTTTCTGCAGCAGTTCGGTTTCCTGCAGAGAATAGTTCTCGACTATTCTCTAGGTGAACTGGTCAAAGTTAAAGCTCGTTAACCGTACCTACCTACACTTCTAACCAACCCGAACGAAGTTTACCCAACGGTTGCAATAAATTGGTACCTACATATACATACATACATACATACATACATACATAGATGCGCGTTGTTAGAGGTATAAGTACACTCTGCGCTTCGGTAAGATTGAATCTTCACAGATGTAATACAATAACTTTAAAGTAACTTTTCATCGTTAAAAATTCGCGTTTATAAATTTGATAAAAAAATAATATATTAAATTATACAGATTTCTAAAAGGAAAGGAAAGAAAAAATAAATAAAAAAAAAAAAAAAAAAAACCATCTCGGCTTTAAATATTGTACGATTAAATCATCCGACAAACTTCTACCTACGCAGTTTTATCAAACGACCAAACAATTTTTCGTCTATCAAAAGTGATATGAAATTTCTACACGTCGATAGCCGCTCTCGAATTTAGATTCTACAACATTTTAATCGCAAAACGACGATAGATATATTTTATTTATACAAAAATAAGAAAAAAAAAAAAAAAAGAAGAAATTTTGTTCATCCGCCAATGGTTTTGGCTGGGTAGAAGCATAGAAGAGGACCACGACGGTGACGGTGACTGTGGCAGGGGCGCGTCTGGCTGCGGTATTGATCGGTTGACTCCCCTTGGCACCGCTACGTCCCGAACCACCTAGAGCCGAACCACCCTCCGCCTCCGCAACTCGAGCGGCAAAAATACCCCGGGTAAAAAAAAGAAAAAAAAAAAAATCTTCAGCGTATAGAGATCATTGTTGAACGATACCTAACCGTTGCATTCGAGTGGTAGTTTGTTCGGCGGTGGACAGAAGATAAAAAATAAAAAAAAGTAAAAAGTATAAAAATAAAATAAATGAAAAATAAAATGAAATGGAACAACATTAAAAAAAAAAAAAAAAAAAAAAAAAAAAGCCACTACTCACTATACTCATCCACCCTTGGCAGGGCGGAGAATACTGGCCGTAGGGACGAGATGGAAAAGAAGCGAAAAAAAAAAAAAAAAAAAAATTAAAAGCTTTCGGAACTGTTGAATACCACGTAACAATTATACGCTAAGTATAAAGCTGTAGCTGCGGTATAATACCTACACACTGGGTATCATGAAACAAGCGAATATGATGTGCGGAAAAGAATTCGAAAACTATATGGAGTGAAATTTGAACAGAATTAAGAGATGTGGATAATTTGACTTATGCACCGTGAAACTATTTCTCGGTCAATATTTTGCGGTCGAAATTTCTTTATCGTGGTTTATACAGCTATTATGATTATGATGATGATGATGATGATGATGATAATGATAGAGTAAAAACAGTAAATCGATTTGAAAAAATGTATTAAAAGAAGTAGAAATGTATGATATTTGTAATTTATCCGGTATTTTTCCTTACCGCAAAATCTAACTTATATAGTGATAATAATAATATAACGAAAGTCACTCCCCCGCCGATGAAGTTGCAGTGTAAAACGTGCGGTTATACCTAAATTGATCAAACAATATCCGAGATATACCTTACGTATGTATGTATGTATGTAGGTAGTACTACTACGTGTTATAAATACACCGTGGTCGAAGTCAGTCGATTTTAGTGTCTTATCGGTAGTATACGAACGACGTTAGTGCCAACCCGTCGACTACAGCTACTGCATCACGCACAGTAAATAGGCACATCCAATCCTGTAATACCCATAATTCCTCCATGCCTATTTCCCGTATTGGTCCGAGTCGGTATCACGCTACTACCTCGAACGTCGATTAAATTTGAAATTCGGGTCGCGTGATAGACTCCCTTATACTATAATATAGCTACGTAGGTATACTATATTCCTGTCCGCGTATTCGTATATATAGGTATACCTACTACAAGCGCAATTGCAACCTGTTATAGTATAGTATACTGAAAAGTTTTACGTTTAGAGTTTAGAACAGCTGATGATGGACGGACGGGTATAATATACCCCACACCTGTCTGCCGGCTGCGCTTACAAAAGACCCATTTAAACAACGGGGAATTATGGGACAAACGTACATATAAATATATATATATGTATATTGTATATTATATACGTATACCGCACCTATAGCCATCCAGAAGCCTTTGTGAATTTCGAAAGAATCCGTAAACCTCTCCACTCCCTGTGCCACTCCTTGACGCTTTAATATCACAATCGATTCAAATTGCCGAAACAACAAACTCCTACGATTAAAATTATTATCTAGTGTCTTTTTATTACTTTTTATTTTTATTTTTTTGCTAATCGGTATTAGCATAAAAAAGACAATAAATAATCTTATTTCGTTTATTTAGTTGTTTAGTTATTTATTTATTCATTTATTTGTTTGTTTGTTTCGCATGAAAGTCTATATGAAATTTGATTCAAGTTAGAAAGGATCTGCGTATAACGACGTTGGTTTCTTGATATATCAACGATCGTGCAAAAAGAACGTTGCGTTCGTTGGTTGGATAAAAACGTAACGTTAAGTTGGTTGGTATTAGCCGGAGGAGTGGTTACGTCATTCAACAGATCGACCAGCTGTTTGTCTCCGTATATAAAATAGTATATAGTAACGATTAAAAAGTAGACTGCCGTGAATCAGAGAACGTTTCAAAAGAACGGTTCAGGTTATTTTATAATACTGAGATATATATATTATTTCGCAATAAAACATCAGCATGGATTTATAGATAAACCAGATACGTTATCCTTCGGAATCAACTCTTCCGCTAAGAGGAATTATGCTTCATTCCCATTGCCATATTCCAGCTTATATAGCTGCTGCTTGTGTCCACTTAATTTTCGTCATGACCTTCGTCGAGCTAATTATAGGAGATAGTTTCGTAAAAAAAAAAAACGAAACGTCTGGGAGCTAATCACGGCCGGATGATATCAATGTGTAAGTTTCAACGAAATATAAACCGAGTTAATATAGTTGCGTAAAGAAGGGAAGAAACAAAAAATTGGAAAAAATAGAAAAAAAAAAAAAAAAAAAATTAACAATCGTTATGACATTAACATTAGGACCCTAGTTCAAGGTGTAGAATAAAAATTAGTTCAGTGATTCTTTTTTTTTTTTTTTTTCTTTCTTTTTTCTGCCGATGTCTAATAGCGGTTTCGACCTTCTTCTCAACAAGATTGAATCTAATTTGGCGATAAACAATTTAGTACGTATGTACATAGGTATGTACATACTATATATAAATGAAAAAAGAACTTATATACATGTCGGTGACGAAATGATTCGTCAATAATCAACATGGATCGTCCAGATGTGAAGATTTCCTCAAGGTCTAAACTCCCATCGAAGGAAAACTGAAAGGTGCGCGTGGATTCGAGTCGGTTGCGCGTCCCCCTTCACCATCTATATATTACAGGTGTATATACGCATGTGTCTAAGGTATAGTAGCGCGGAATCATAGAATAAGTATTCAACGCACGCACGCACGCACCTTGCGCATTTTATTTCTTATTTCTTATTATTTATTTCTTATTTCCTTTTTCTTTTCACCATAAGAACCTATGAGTCGTCGTTGTAATCTTCAGATTTTCGATTAGCAAGATGTATATGTATACGCGTTTCAGATGTGACAAATCTCCGCGCCTTTCTCTCACATTAAAATTTGCAAATCGTATAACTAACAATTAGTTTAACGTATTTTCGTAAGTCAGGGTTAACCGCGGATTTGGGAGTTTAATAATTATAATCGCATTCAGAGACGGCGTAAAACGCGCATGACGTATATCTCACGCACGGCACGGCACGGGCTCGAAGAGGCGCAGGTAAACACTAAAGAAACGACCTGGCTAGACAATGAACAATGTACATTGTTACGAATGGTAGCATTGTTAGTCCGGAGTGTTCGGACCGTGTTCACATAATTAGGCTGTAAACGGTCGAAGACAATCACCATTGTCTTTCTCAGTTTTCCCGAGGGATTAAACTGGAGAGGAGAATGATCATCATCGGATGATCGGTCCTCGTTCTAATCCTAACGATTTTACCAAAGATATGATGAATTTTCCGCATGTTGCAGCGAGCAGGTAGCAAAGTCGACGGTATAATAACGACGTCGAAAAGGTTGCATTATACATCCCTACCTTTTTTTTTTTTCTTATACCGCATATCGGAGAATTATCCGCTCGACTAAACCCAGACATTTTGATATTGTTGTTCTCTCCTTGAACTTTTTGCCAAATTTCATTTCAAAAATTCTATATTGACGCGAGACTCGGCTATAGCCTCGGATGCTGTACCTAGTTGATCGATCAACAAACATATCTGACGCAGCGTGTCGCATTCGTTCGTTCGAAAGTCCGAAGTAGGTGTTCGTTCGTTGCTGCATTTATATACTATATATATAATATACATATATGTATACAAGAGAAGAAAAAGATGAACGCGGTATATGTAATTTATTTATTATTATTCTCAGTGCATTCGATGACGTTGTTAAATTCCCAAGATGGCCGTACGACTAGCAGCACTTGGTAGCCGTGACCTTGTCTGGTACCGACCCAACCGCCATACCATTAATACAACTACACGATCACTATCACGTATATATACTGCATTTTGTGATGGACTGGATCACCGATCGAGTTTAAAGAGGGCCTAGCCAAATGTGTATATGTACCTATATAGTACATAACAACCACGCATTATGATATATAGAAAGGAATATCACCAAGAGTCATTGTTGCCCAATTTAATGAACAAAGATATATCTCATCGAGACTGAGAGAGGTGTATAGAATATAGCACGAGAATATTGGAAGACTCGTAGAGTGCAGAAATTAAGCCGAGTCGTACCTGAATGTAAAGAGTGCATTAAAATGATAATTGAATCTGAATTATGTATAGTGAAGGTGTGAATTTAGCACATGGTAAAATTTTAGCTCAAACAAATAACTCAACTCAACACACCCAGTGCAGCTGCTGTTGAAAGTACATTTTTTCTTGTTAAAATTTTCGGTCCAAAGAGATCAAGGATCAGGGTCAATTCGGTCCGAGACATGTCACGTGGTTTAATAAGCGCCGAGACGTCTTGGCAGATATAAAAGTGGCTTTGATATAGAGTGACGGTGCAATGACGATCGTGTGTGATCTGTATATATAAGGAAGTTTATGTAGATTTGCCCTGCAGCGATAATATCGTCCGAAAAATAAAATGAAAAAGAAAAATGAAAAGAAAAAAAAAAAAAACACCTTACTAAACTAAATTTCGAGTACATCATCAAACTCTCCTTTGTCTTTGAACGATTCTATTCGAGCTGTTGAGGATTCCCCGCAGTTTCCTCTGAAGGGCGCCGAGTATAGGATGATAATACCGGGGAATACGAACGGAAGCCACTGAGTTGCCGTTCCCTGGCGAAGGTCTCGCGTTTCACATAGTGTAACTTGTTACTTGCCACAGCGACGCGTTGCAAAGGCAGGCTTACTGGGTATAGGGTACTTGTACTTCCTACGAGGGTACTCGTTGGGCATATAGCTTCCTGGATATATGCAGTCGTGTCCGACCCTCGAGTCTAACCACGTGCCAGGTGCATACATACCCTGGCATTGCCGTTTCGAATACGAAATTAACAAATACACACATGCATATATATAATATACGTATAGGACTAGCGATATCCAACGGATGTGCAATGCTTGCGACATTGACACTTAAGTTTCCATCCTCTTAGCCTCAGTTTATCTTCTATATTTGTGGTTTAAAATCAATGCCGGAGAGTCATGGGCCTAGAAAGTCCAGTTGAACGGTCCCGAAGTTAACAAACAACGCGATGACCATCATCACCGCGCGGCGGTATACCATACCACTCGGATATGTTATTATACGCTCATATACCCGAACTCGTCCATAATAATGATGATGTTTAATGTGGCGAGTAGTCGTTAGCATCGTGTAACTTGTCTGGTGGCCGTGAATCCAGTGAAAGTATTCCACCGTCACATACTAACGTGGAACATCCGTGTTCTCTTTGCACTCTAGGTATATACTATACACGTATATATAATATATATGTATGTATAGTTGAGAACTGACGGGGGAGACTTGGCGCGTTCGTTCGTCCGTTCGTTCGTGTGGCTTGAGGTAAAACTTGGGGCCCGGGCTTTGTCCTCTACGTCTGACCAAGACGGACTGGCCAAAGGAGGGAGAAGAAGAATAAGAAGGGAAATAACCCAAGAAAGAACTACATCGGGCGTAGGTATATCTCGCTTAATAGTAGAGCTGGACGTTGGTTCTAAGGCCCCGTTCACAGCAGCCAGTCTTGATTAGACGGTTCTAGTACCGGACGCCACTAATAATAGAACCATTGCTGCACGCGTGTGCACGCGAGCGAAATCCCTATTTCTTTCTCTTTCCGTTCAGTATGCAGTCGGTTAAATGTCGCGAGTCGTGATCGAAGCCCGGATTTCATTCACTATGCTAAATCTAGCGACGGTTGAAGAACTTGTTTATTATGCATATAAACGCAATAAGGGTGAATCACAAAGTATGTACAATGAAAGGGTAACCGTAGGTACTTAAAATGAAGAAAAAAAGAATAATAAAAACTTTGCTGGGATAGCGTTTCTTCGTTTATAAAACGACGTAACTTGACGCAGGGAGAGGAAGCTTGTGATCAATTGAAGAGAAGTGGTTACGTCAGCCTCTCATAATCACGCCAATTCGTAGCTGCAACGTTATCCGTTCCCATAGACCAAACGGGGTCTTTCGTTCAGCTCAGCTCGTCGCGTTCATTCGTTTAGAGTTAAAGTTAAAGTTCACAATGAAACAGCAGTTATGATAGTTCTGCTTAGTTATTCTCAACGAGTTTCACTTTTCTTACATTTCTTAACTCCTCTTCCTATTCGGGATATAATGCACACAGGTGCTGTTGCAGCAGTTCAGACCCAAATTAAGAATATAATCGGTTTTACTGCAGTAGGTTCAGACCGAATAAACCTCAACTAAAATAACGGCGGCCGAGGTCCAGGTCCAGGTCCCGGAAGGTCAGCTAATGCTAATGTCGCATGTATCTAGCTACCCACACATTTGTAGGTAAGAAGTTTGAGTCGCTACTACACGTGGTTTTCGGGCTTTGGGCGGTCGCGGCGAGACGATCGACGAGATAGAAAGAACGAGGAAAGAGGGAAGATATCGTAGTGTGTGTGCGTGTGGCATATGTACGGTCTATACGGACCCGAAAGTCGGACCCTGAGCCCACTGCGTTTCAGACTAAAAGCCTTGAACCCGCAGCAACAGCAGCGAGACAACGGCGAGGCCCTTGAAGAAGGAAAGAGAGGACCGGCACCCGCATGGCTTTGAGGGGCCCGTACGGGTCCATTGTGGCGGGAGTTCCTCGAGGCGGTTGTGCGATAGCGTTCGTCACACAAAGACCGCCTTTTTCGTATTATACTTAAATCTATACCACCTTACAGCAGCAAGTTACAGATCTTTAACTAGCGATAACGATTTCTCGGATAAAATAGTGCTTACAGGTAATCGGACCATTTATTATCACTTCTGATCGGTATTAGATGGATATAGATATGTTTTTTAAGACAATCTACACCTGTTTTGTATCCTATACCATAATATCTACTAGCGCGAATGTACTGAAAGTTCTTCGAGTTCGCTCCATAGTCTGACTAATCCAGAGAGGTCGATGCCCGAGAATGAAATGCCGAATAGGAAACTAAGGTATTCTAAATGACTGGTAGGATCCTAAGATTTCAACATCGGTGACTTTATAAGTTCCTGGATTTTTCTAACCACGTTTAAATATTCCGTTGCGCAGGTTGATTCACACCAAATTATTTTCGTCCATTTTTTTTTTTCCAAATCGGCTTCTCCTTTTCCGTTAACTTATAGATATGTATATCGTTTCGTTGGATTTTAGCAGTTTCATATGCTAGCCGGTTGACCTTGAGGGAATAAATATCCGCCATCAAGTTCCACACTTGCATTCCTCGACTCTGTTCCCTCGTTCCTTTTATCGTCCTTCTGCAGCAGCAGCAGTCTGTCGGTCTTATGGTCTGAGGGAACAGCCGGATCCCACGACCCTTGGGTAGAGGCTGGCTGGCTGGTTGGTTGGTTGGTTGGTTGGTTGGGCTTGAATTCCCTTCTCCCCTTGGGCTTCCACCGTAAACCACCATTCGAAAAACATCAGCCCTCCGAAAAAGTATCGGAGCCAGACAAAGGAGGACGAAACTTGCACAAAAGATCAGTCTGCTGTATCGCAGCAGCAGCAGCAGCAGCAGCAGTACAGCAGCAAAGCATCAGCATCAGCATCAGAGAAGAAGGATTCACGTAAAAGAATAAGATTCTTCGAATCTAAAAAGGGAGGGTAAAAACTCCGGTTTGCAACGATCGGTGAATGTCTCTGTGTCTGTATGGGCTAAGAGCTACGTGATGGCAGCAGACGACGATAAAAGAAAAATAAGAAAAGATGAGCGAGAAGAGAAGAGAAGAGAAAAATGACTCGGGACTTCGCAATATTATACAGGGAGGGGAAACGATACAATGAAGAATAGGAAAAAAATATATTTTCCGTTAAATCAGACAGTAGGCACTATTCAGATCATCTTCTATAGTTACAATTCAGCAAAATAGAAATTTGATTAGATTTGTTGAATTTTATTAAAAAAAAAAAAAAAAAATAATAATAATAATAATAATTTTCAAATCAACAAATTTTCGGTTACTTTTGGATTCGAGGAGTGAAACTAACGCGTTCGAGACGAATGTTTGAGAGGAAACTCGTGCGTACGTCGCACAAACACGTTTTATCGGTCGGGTTGCGTCAAGCCTCGAGTATACAGCGGCCCCTATATCGGTCGAAGCCCTCGACCTGGGCGTCGTGTTAGATACGGCGATAACGGAGTAGTAGCTGCACAACGGCGCATGTGCAGGAGGGATCGCAACGCAAGTATATATATTAGAATTGTGTTGATGGCGTTGGATCGTATATACAGTTGCCGCAGAAATCTGCTTTTTCGAAAGAAAGAAAGAAAGAATGAACAATAAAGAAAAAAAGAAAAGACGCAACAAAGAATGGGAGAAGAAGACACGTTGTGCGGTTGAAGTTATTCATCCAAGAGATGAGAACCAGATCAGTAACTAATACACACTGCAGTAGTATAGTGAAGCGAACGGAAGAAAGAAACTAGTACCTACAGTCGGTTATATTCACTAACAAAAGCAAGTCTATATAGGTATAATAAACCTGCAGCATCTAAACGAACGAGAAGCAAGTCTGTTGGTGCAGTCTTAAATTGTATGATGATAAATAAAAAAAAAACTGACTTGAAATCTTGAAATCTTGAAAGTAGTTATAAGAAAGAAACCAGGGATGCAGACGATTTCTATAGCGATCACAGCTGAGTTCTTTGCGTTATATTATATTGAGGAACTAAAGACCGTCGAATACGTGACGACATGACGGTGTATCTAATCTTAAAGCTAAGAATTCGGAACATTTCCAAAGTCTACTTCCTCAGCTGTGTTAGCATTTGACTCTACGAAGTTTTTTTTTTTTTTTTCTTCATTTATTCTTTTTTCTCTCGTATATGATATATTTTATGCACGAATACGACGGGATGGAAAAACAGACAGACAGACAGACAGACAGACAGACAGAGAGAGAGAGAGGAGAGGGCCCTCGTGTGTAATTCGTAAAGAGTGTCGCAACCTGTGCGCAAAGGTGTGTGTGGCAAGAGTCGCGCAGTTTCACAAATGGGTCAGCGAGCAGCCCGGGTGTCTGTCTGACTGTCTGTTTGGTAATATATTTGCCATAGCGCTTACGAAAACGTTCGTTCTCTTTGCGTGCGCCAGCGCGTGCGTGTTATACAGCTACTATATGTGCGTCTGCGTCTGCAGAGTTTTTAAGAGTTATATTAAAGACGGCCGTATAGCAACGCCGACGCAAGGGCCCCATATACCCACAGTCGCAGCCACAGGGACAGCCACAGCCACAGCTATATATCCCATACCCATACTCATAGTCACAGTCACAGTAACCTTCTCTTTACTTCTCTTCTCTTTGGCGAGGTTCTCTTGATTTTTTCATTCATACGCTTTAACCACTGTCCAAGGTTTTACGCTCGCACATTTCTCCCCGTATGCACTGCACTGGCACTGCTGCGCAGACGAGACCTTCGTTTCCCTCCCGTGTGCCCGTATATTACATCTTTAGTAAAATTAATGTATATGTACTACTACTACATATATAGTTACTAACCGAAGGAGAAGAAATATTATTTTTACAACGACGGGGTTGGTATAATTTATAAATCAATTGTGGTATAATTGCATCGTTTTTTTTTTTTTTTTTTTCTTTTTTCTTTTTTCTTTCTTTTTACACATTTCTTTCATCGACTTGAAATATTCTCTATACTGGAAACGATTTTATTCTAGTATTTGTTAATAGAGAATAAAAAAAAGAAAAAAATTCGCAACAACAAGGTTTTAGAATATGAAAGAAAATTCAAAACACTGAAATATTTATGAAATGATAAAACTGTTCAAATAGTTATATAGTACAAATATTCTCAATGACATTGAAAATATAACATTTTATTTATTACTGTGGAATAATTTAAGCGGAAAAAAAAAAAAAAAAAAAAAAATTGTAAAATTTAAAAAGTTAGTATATAAATCAAAACTGAACAAATTGGTTTTCTGTCCTTTTTTTTTTTTTTTTTCCTTCGGACTGAAGAAGAAAAAAAAAAAGCGATTAATTTCAACCTATTTTTTTGTTCGATATAAATTTGAATAAACGATTGTAGAAATTACAGATTAAATCTAGTAAATGCGATCCTGTCGCCCACATGGTCGGCGTTACCCGCCAGGGTAAACTTCCTGTGGCAAGAGTTTATTTAGCCTTACGTCACGCGCGGGCGACGAAAATCATAGAAATTTTGAGCTACACGTGTAGGCGACAACCTTCTCTTCTCCTTCTCCTAATTCTCCCTCTCCTTTGAAACCCGCGGTGTTTCTGGGTAATTTTCTATAACCGACAAGTGTTTAAGATCCTTTGACAAGGAGCCATAAACGGTGACCGAATAACAGCTACGTCAATGTTACAGACCATTAACGCAATAATTTCGCAACATCTAATTGCCCAACGTTTTAGAACACTCGACGACGATAGTGTTTATTTATCTTCTCGCGTTATATGTATAATATATATATATATATAATGTTTGCTATAAAACCTTCAAAATACGTTTTTAATTTATTTATTTTTTTTCCTCATTTAGAGCGCAGCGCCAAGATAAAGAAGCAGAATTTGACGAAGAAAAAAAAAAATCTGATCCCTGAAAGTTGAATTTAAAAATTTCAGTTAAAATATAACGTTTTAAAATTTTTTTTTTCCCCATTCTAAAAGTGAAAATGATTTATATGCATGTAATATTACCGAAGTTAATCTACCACCACCGTCCTGCTGCACAGTCCGCGTTGTATAAAGTACGTAAAGCGAGCTGCAGGAAGAAGCGAGAAGACGTGAGGGTCTTATACGATCTACGACGCCTCCTAAATGTCTTTCACTTTAGAAGGTTGGAATGTCGAAGTTGGTTAGATATTCCTAGAGTTTGCTAAAGCCCAGTAGAACCCGTATACTTCGTTCACGTTGTTATTCGCTAATAAACGTATATCTTTCTTGGCGTTTTGGGGAACGCTGGAACGCACAACCGTTAATCTTATGATAAAAATTGTTTGAAATCAATTTCTATTTGAGAAATTATTACATATATGATCGCATATTCTCATATTATATTCTCATATATATAATTATCTGGATAATATTTTTTACGTCGGTCGTCGCATAGTTACTCCGCTAGTCGGCTAATTTTAATTAACACAAAGTCCAGAAGGAAGTGGTGGCTAACTGGAAAGGCGAGGATGAATTAAAACAGCTGCTACGATGACGACACGCTCTTGACGCGTAAACCACAAACAGTTTATAGTATAGCATCGTTCTATTTTCTATTTTCAGTTGGAAATAAACCGTCGCCCACGCTAGTGACGGGCCTCCGATAATTCGAAAATATTTCCGGAAATTTGGAATTCTATATAAACGCGTGGCGTTTTTTTTTTTTTTTTTTTTTTTTTTTTTTTTTTTTTTTTCGTGCTGAATATAATATAACATATCGCAAAACTAGTATAAAAATTGAATACGAAAATCCGATGATTATATAGTTGAGGTGAAGATTATAACTATATAAGATATATAGGTATTTATTATTATACACTTTCGCACGCAATCTGTATGGTATGGTATCCTATTTACGACGCGATTATATACGAAACCCGATTAGCGTATAGTCGTCGTAGTCGACAGCCTCGAATCTAAATCCATTAAACTCTCGACAGCAGGCTAAAGTATAAAGCGAATAAGTACTACGTCCGAGTTAAAACCTCGAAGAGTAATCAGCTGACCGTTATCGTACACGTTCGCGATTCGCTTCAAGTTTAGCTATATCTATTCGCGTAAGAATTTACGCGCGTGCGCGCGCGAAAGAGAGAGAGAGAGAGAGAGAGACAGCATGAGAGAGGAAGAGAAAGACATGTTATCTTTTAATAAACGGGGTGTTGTTCTTTCATCGGGTATTTAATTACGAAAGAAGAAGAAGAAGAAGAAGAAGAAGAAGTAAGCGCGATGTAGGTACACGTGTAGAGCGGTAACACTAGCCCAGAAGGTATTTCGAGTCCCCCCGACATGGTTCGTGTGTTACTGAAGCACAAAGCGTGCACGGATACATCCTGCCGGTTGGTCTAGCTCGGCTTGGCTCGGTTCGGTTCAGCTCAAGCCCCAAGCCCCAAGCCTGAAACCTCGAAGCTTCGAAGCCTCCTCGTCGACTCTATACACTTTGTCCGTATAGAACTCGAAGTGGAATTCGAAGTTGTGTGTAGAGGCCTTTGAAAACCAGTTACCAGTAGACGGGCGCGGCGACGCACGTTGTTTGGCAGAAAAAGAAGAGAAGAGAAAATAAAATAAAATAAAAGAAAAGAAATGTAAGGATAATAAAAATAGAAAATAAATAAATAAACGAAGATTGTAATTTTAAACATACGGAACACATAGAGGAGTTTTATCGCGTTTATTGACCTGCCCGGCAACCAGCCGCTGGTTACTATACTATATTCTTTTATGCGCCGTGGAACCGAAGGTCAGTGTCGACTGTACCTGGGCTTTAACCTGGAGCTAGAGTCTAAGGTCGATTAGAGCACGTCGAGTAGATATTCGGGAGCCTCGACCATTACACTCAAGTAATATAAGATATTATAAGGTTTATTAAAATGGAATCTTTATATTTATTTGTATCAATAAAATATGAATAAAAAAAAATTAACTCTGTATCGTGCAGGAGTTTCTTTTCTTTTCACATTCGCGATGGATAAATTTTCGCTTGATATCCTATATATATATATATATATATATATAGGTGAATGTAATTGAAAGTTTTGGATGTACGTATATATATTTATATATATTTATTGTTTACCCGTACAACAAAATTGTATCATTGCATACCGTACCTACACCGTACATATACCTTGAAATAAATAATATATTTCTTAATAAATATATATTATAACTACATATAGAAAATAATATGACGAAATAAAATGAAATATAATGAAATTACGTTACTTCATATCTAAATCTTCTTGTTTTTAAACAGCTGACAAACCAGGGTCTGACCCTGGGTAAGTTTGTACAGAGGAGAACGAGACGAACTTTAGACGTTCATTTTATTTTATTTTATTTTATTTTATTTTAATTTAATTGATTTGATATTATTTTATTTTATTTTTAACAGATAAAACATTTCGGAGTAGGTAATAATAATTATATACTATATTTAAATCCTCACAAGGTGTTAATAGATATGTGTATATATTTTTGTTTTTTGTTTTTTGTTTTTTTATTAATCACATTTTTTTTTGTTGCGCTTGAATTATTTTTCCACAAACTTTTTTTTTTCTTTTGTTTTGTTTTGTTTAATTAATTAATTAATTAATTAATACCCGCGTATTCATTCGCAATCTAAACGAACACTTTGTTATTGAGTGAACATACATATATATATATATAATATATATGTCCGTATCGTCACGCCTTTTGTGGTCGGTTTTATTTATTTGTTAATAATTTATTAATCGTCGTCGAATATCTGCAGTCGTTTTTCTTTTTTCTTTTTTCCTTTATTTTCTATTTTTCTTTAAAACCACATATTTTTTTTTTTTTTATAATAATAATAAGTATGATAGAAAAATATCATTTCGGACTTACGTTCGTCGCGCCTTCACTGCCCAATCCATATCGCGTACGTATCCAACAGTCTCACAATTTTTTTTTTTTTTTATTTTACTTTTCCTTTATATATTTACTACTTTTTTTTTCTATTTTATTATTATTATTATTATTATTATTCTTATAATTATAATTATTGTTATTATTATAATTTATTCTAATTATGTATTTTCTTCTTCTTCAAATTATTCTTTCTATTGCACTCGCGCACTCACTACCACTATCTGATATTACTATTATTATTATTATTATTATAATGATAATAATGATTATTATTTTCTTTATAAACCTGCCTTCTCCCTTTCACACAACTAACTAAATAAAATTCAATATGAAACATAAATTATAATTTATTATTATAAACCACGAGAGTTTATACATCAGTGATTTTTTTTATTATTATTATTATCATTTTATTTATTTATTTAATTATTTATTTATTAACAATTATTATTATTATTATTATTATAATTATTATTAATAATATTTTCCTCCTTTTTTTTTTTATATTTTATATTTTATATTTTATGTTTTATATTAATCACTTTTGTCCAGGATAGAGCCACGACGCTGCCACTGTGACGGCCCAGCGCTGACTGAAACTCCGTAACAAGCGCGGCGCCGTGGCGCGCATGCAGCGGAAAATGTAGTGGGGCAAGGGGAGGGGGAGAGCGAGGAGAACCAACCGAGCCGTGAGCGTGAGCCGCGGTATGCACACTCCGTGATCCTAGGACCTAGACACTGCCGGCCGCGCGCGTTTCTGTCCACGATGGGATGGATATATATAGGTAGAACGTTGAATATACAGTAATACACGCTAGACTATATCAAAGGATCTACACTTAAGGGAAAAGACCCGGGACTTCACAAGGCCCGGAGAATAGAAGAGAGAGAGAGAGAGAGAGAGAGAGAGAGAGAGGTACCAGATTTTAGAACGAACCGAAAGGCCCTTTTAGATCGTGAACATCTATACTGGCTAGACTCAGACTGAGACTCAGACTGAGACTCAGACTCAGGTAAAAGGAAGTTGGGCAAAGGTTCGAACTAACTAAAGGCTAAACGGAATGACAAATGCTTGTTGACGGTGAAGAAGGGAAAGGTGAAAGCACGGCGAAGGAACCAGCTACGTCAAACTGAAGGTCTACCAGTCACTAGTTAGAAAATACTTTGTTGTTACACATGTTTCTATAATATAACGTGTTTAGAGGAATTTAGAGATACGTCATACGAACAGGAAATAACTTCATTCATACAAAGAGATTTCAATATCCGTTTCCAAATTCCTATCATTTTTTTTTTTTTTTTTTTTTTCTATGTCAAAATTTTTTCATATCTCACTCTTCGTTAATCCAAACGAAAACCATGAACTGGATGAAAAATTCGTTTTTCCAAATATTATTCCCGTTGCCCAAGATTTTTCAAATTCGTTCGAAAATCGCACGAATACGAAGAATGTATATCTATAGGAACGTGGTTTCGGATAGGGAGCAAGTGAGCGAGCGGGAGCTAGTCGAGTAGGTAGGTAGGTAGGTAGGTAGGTAGGTAGTACGCCAGACGAAGAAATCTTCGCTATTGATTTTGTTGCTCAGCTGACGTTAGCCAACCCCGCAAGAACCCGCCCAGTAGTATTATCTACCTACTCCTCGATTGTATCCACGCGGCTAAATACTTGTTATATAGAAAAATTCTTATTTTCTACCTCCTTCATTGTCACACGAATTTCTTACCTGCCTAGTTAATCTTTATTTTACCGTGAATTTTAACGTTCCGTATATAGTTCCAAAACGAGGAGTTAAAAATTCGGAAACATTAATAGCTATACGCGCCACGTGCAGCAGGTATATACTATTCGATTTTACCGCGGAGAAATATAAACGTAACGAAATAATTTTCGTTCGAAATTTCGACGATCTTTTTTCTCGAAATTTTATCCGCACCGCGAAACGTGTACCCTGCAACGACCATTTCCCGGAGGCGTTCTTCTTCATAATATATAACATTCGCTTCCATTGCGCGAGGACCCCGACTCTCCGCATATCTCTCTTCGCTTTCTTTTTCGCTGATAAGCTTTTTATTTCATTTTAAATTGCGAGTAGCAGGTCATGCTCTGTTATACTCTGCACTACTTACTGCATATATACTATATCTCGGTGTTAAATCGGCGCCAGGTGGTTATATCGCAACGTTGATACTGCTGCACTCACGTCCGGCGCTGATACACGTTTATATACTATAATAAGGTGTGTGTACGCATGTACACCGATTTCATAATTAAGATTTGTACATATAGACATGAGGTAGGTATATATATATATGGGGCGGGGCGCGTGCAGGGGAACAGGGTTGTACCGCATATATTCCTACTCTAGTTAAAGAATGGGTTAGATTTCAAGTGCGTAAGTGCGCCCCATTTAGGTTTTCATGCCCCACTGTGTTAAGAGAATTGTTTTGTTTCATACAGAGTATTTGGGAGGGTATTATATATGTATATGTATATGTATATATATATAGCCTAACGTATAGTACTACACGTGTAAAAGCACAGGCTTGGGAAAAACTTTAGTACCGAATCAAAGCTACGTATCAAACAGCGCGTGATTTCATTCACGCCCTGGCAGTAGCTGTAGGAATTAGGTATAGGTACTGAATGTACCCAAATTTCTATTGAAATGTCACCGACGTTTAGGTATTATTCGATTTTCAATATGTAAAAATTAGATGCGAAATGAACGACAATGTTCACTGATATAAACTCAAGATCGATCCTTCATTTGAGAAATTAAAGAGTAGGTAAGTAGGGGAAAGTGGGGCAGAATGGCCGGATGGGGCTAAATGGCCGCCAAAAAAAAAATTGACTTACTAGCATTTTCGCATCAAGGAGGATCATATGAGACGCCATACAACGGGATTCCGCTGAAAGTACTCAAAAATTTTCAGGGTGGGGCTAAACGGCCACCCTAATAAAAGTAGCGAAATTGCATTTTCACGTCGAAGTGAGTGAAAATCGGTTAATTTCATATGATATTTAATCATACCAATTGAAATTTATTTGTTCCGAATAAATATTTAATTGCGACTATTGAAAAAAATATTTCGTTAATTCAATTATATTTTTTTCTCAGTGTAGGGTGAGCGACTTTGCCCCACCCTTTCAGTTTTGCATCGTTTTCAGTGGAACCACGCTGCATATAGTTTTATCTCACTCACTTCGACGTGAAAATGCAATTTCGCTACTTTTATTAGGGTGGCCGTTTAGCCCCATCCTAAAATTTTTTGAGCACTTTCAGCGGAATCGCGTTGCAAGGCGTCTCATACGATCCCCCTTGGTGCGAAAATGCGAGTAAGTCAATTTTTTTTTCAGCGGCCATTTAGCCCCATCTGGCCATTCTGCCCCACTTTCCCCTATATAAATCTAGCAGATAATCAGACTTATGGAACTTCGAGTGGACAAGGAAATTTTCGGAACTATTGTCTCGGGCCCATCGCACTGGTACCTACGACCGTCCCTAGAATTTCAGGGGCCTTGGGATGTCTTGGGTAACAGAAATCGAAGATTTTTAGTCTTCAGGACGGCGTTGTCCCATTTCGAATGACCGTATTCGGTGGCACCTGAATTCAGGGGCCCAAAACCCCTGCAGGATGTCATTTGTGAGTTCCAACAAAGACGTATACCTGGTTATACCCGGATCGTCGGGGTCCGGAGGAATGGCCAATTCCCAAACGATAATAATGAACAATAGAAATTTGCTATCGGTAGTAGCCATTGTTTCCCCTTCTTCAAAAAACCAGACTATATATAGTTATATATATATACTTAGGTATACACATATACCTATATCCTACTAGCTAATGGAACTCACTGATTACGCGGGAACCTCATTGTCTCCGATTTTTGTTCGTTTTCTTTTTTTCTTCATTTATTATTTTATTATTTTATTTTTTATTCCAGGCTTTCCCCGAGGGCTTATTAAGTGCACGTGGAATTTAATTAGCCGGAACTCTCGAAACTCTCCAACGGAGATTAGCTACGAATATTATCCTGCAAAGGGACGTAATCTTTCAGGAGGATTAACCTCGAACAATGCTTGATATTTTATTGTATTTCGGTATAAATTTTCACCTTTTTTTTTTTTTTTCATTTTATTTTCTCTCTCCTTTTTCAACCTACTCAGTTTTTCTAACTTGAGTAAAAAAAAAAATAAAAAAAATAAAAAAATATCCATTCAATGATCGAATTTCATTTCTCCGTTCCAATAGTTTCTCGGAGTCGACTTTAAGGCATTCCTATATAATTCTTGTTCGTCACCATGTTATCACAGCTTGTAAGAAACAAATACGGTAAAAGTTTCAAAAACTATTGCTTGCCGTGTAACTTAGGTTCTGTAGGTATAATATGACGTGTACGAGTTTGAAAAACCGCGAAACAGACCGTAGGTATACATGAGTCACGTACCATAGGCAACTATTTCGTAGGGGTTTCGTGTGTTTCCTGAGTAAACTCAATTCTTTTCAATAAAATATAATTTTCGCCTCGTTATATTATAATGTCAGCGAAAATTTTCGTCAGTCGCATGACTCGTTTGCCCTTTAAATACTCCAACTGCGGTGTGGTTTTTCCATCCGGTGAAAAACCTTGAAATAAAACAAAATTTCGTTCTTAAAAAGACAGATCGGACACTTCGGTGTCGTTTTACCATCCTGCAGAGGCGTGTAATCGAAATCCGGAATTCATTTAAAAAAAAAAAATATATATGTAAAAAGCGAACCATCAGTTTCTCCAGACCTTACTCACACCATAGGATGAAGAAGAGAATCCGAAGAAAATTGTCTCTGAACAATTCCCACGCCGTATGGTTGGTTCGAAGTGACTCGAAGCTCGTCTCTTTCGAACGAGAGACGTGCGTGGACTTCGAGGAGCCAAATTTCTAACCAGACATTCGCGAGCTGACTCGAGGTTCGCTTCTTCGTTATACCCTATACCCGACATGTTGAACATAAGGATGAACGCAGAAAATTTACTTGGCAAAAGCCGGGACTATACTCTCCTGCATAAGGTAGGTAGATAGGTAGGTAGGTAGGTAAGGCATATATATATATACCTATACCAGGTTAACTTTTGTGCGGTCGGTCCGGTTTGGTCCAGTCTTATACCCGCAACCCAAGCACGAAGCACGATAGCTTCGAGCTAACGACGAATACGAGGCGGAGAGGGGTTTCGAGTGAATGTCAGGCTGAAGGCCGGCTTTTGTCAGGCTCAACCATCGTGAGTGTGGACCGGCTGCTCGTGGGTGTTGGTTTGCGTGCCTGACCGTTCCGTCCGGTCTGTCTGCTGCCTCACCATCAACGAAGGTATAGATAGATACCAACTATCCCATCCTATCGTTTTGTACACAGATACCTATATATACGTACAAGTATAAGTTCTCGCTTATCGAGCCAAGAGTTTGACTAGAGAGAGAGAGAGAGAGAGAGAGGAAAAGAGAGAGAAAAGCTTTCAACTTTTTCCCAAAAAATCCTGCTTGAGAAAGTATATAACCTAACTCAACCTAACCCGGGCTGACTTGGTTCAAGTTAAACACACATGTCAAGTCTATAGATGATCTGGTTGACAGTGTAGTGTTAATTGATTCCCACGTCCCATGGGATAATATAGATATATATGCGGTACCTTCATATTATGTGTATCGCAAAGTTGATTTTTGCGGTCTCGAAAGTTATACTTATCGCTAAGCTGAGTATTCCTCTCTTCTTTTCATCCTCAGTTTGTCTTCTTTTTTTTTTTTTTTTTTAAAGGACTTTAAAGGAATGTTAGTGGTCGTAGTTACCGCAGTACGTTTCCTGGGAGTTGATGCGTCAGGAATTAACAAACGATGCACCACGTTTTGTCGGACTCTAGCTGCAGATAGATGAGACACTTCACTAATGGAGATGAGACACACGTGCCTTTTCGGATACTTGGTTTAAATATTCGCCAAGGTGCCTACCTAGCGCTGCAGAAAAAATACTATTCTTTTTTTTCATTCTAGCCTCTGAACTGCAAAAATTAACTTAACAGTGTAACGAAGAATCAGTTTTTTTTTTTTTTGTTTTCGTTGGTTTTTCAGCGGAGGCGATAGAGCCTTTAATTATGATGATCAGTCGCTCTTTGTGATCGGCGGGTACCCCTTCGTCCCTTAATTTTTTCGCCTCTTCTTATGAACCGAACGGAGTTTGCGTCTCGAAGTTTTCTGGCTCGGTTTACTTTGAGCCTAATTCCTATACTCCGTGTGTAGTCAGTCATACACACATTCAAATTCACATTCACATTCACATTTACACTCGCACCTGCTTCGCCCTTCCTTTAGTCTACCGCGTGAGTCTTATATACCTCTCACTTCGTTCGGTACAGTCAACGACAAAAATCGTTTCTATATAGACACGTGTGAATGGTTGGTCTTGAAGACGGCGTAGTCATTTCTTCGAATCATGGTCATCGAGCAAACCGAGTCCCCCGTAGGCGTCGTCGTCTGTTTATCAGTCACTCGTCACCCGAAGCTTTTATTTATGAAACTGTATTACAAGCCGTGAGAACGCAACTCGAAACGCAATTATTCGTCTGGCCTTCATTCACACGATAAAATATAGTATATCGAAACGATTATTTGAATAAGTCAATTGTTCCGATCGCTATAAGATTACGTCATATTTATATGTATAATTTTCAAATAAGAACATAAGGCAGCGTGTCTCCATATAGCACGCCTCTTGAATTGAGAAAAAGGAACCTGAATAGTTGAATAGTTTGAAAACAAAAAAGAAAAAAAAAAAAAAAAAAACGAAAATAAAAAAAGAGAAAAACTTCTTTTCTTTTTTATCAGTCGCGTCCCAGCTGCGGTGAGATATTTTTTTTCTCATCCGAATGTACCCAGGTAGATATCAGTCTCCCGTGTGGCAGTTCATTGTCCTAGTGCTCCACACAGTTTCGGTCAAGGCCCAAGGTCAAGTAGTTCTAGTAATTTCATATGTCTTATTTATTGAACTAAATACCTACTCGGTCAATTTCATGGATTATTGATCTCGCTAATTGCGTACCTCGGTACCGACACGATATCGGCTGATACTGCGATTGGAAGGTTCGTATACGCGGTATATGTATGCATATATATCGGAAGCTAATTATCGCTAAGTGAGTTCGGTAAATTCTAAAATTGAATAGCTATGCTGATACGCAACTTCAATCAACGTTTTTTTGCTTCTATTTTTTTTTTTTTTTTTGTTCCTTTTATTTTTTTATTTTTTTTTTTTTTCACAGACCTACGGTGAATACTGATAGTAAATCGAGGTGGATATATTATACACCGTACAGAGTATACTAAATCGTGAAAAGAACCATTTTCCAAATGCTTCGAACTCGTGTTTCGAGGAAAATAGTACATCGTGACTCCCCGGGTTTCTATAATACGTGAATTACGGCCATAAAAGCTGCTGCGTCCTATGGGGGTCGTTCCCACCAACCCCAAACTTCGACATAGAGATCCGGACTTTGCCCAGCTGACAGCTCATGGAATCATGGTGGTGTAGGATTGGCAGAATCAGCTGTTCCGTATCAACGATTTTTTTCAATAGCCTACGTCAGCCTCGGTCTGTGTCCAACCGATACAAATGGGCTTTGTAATCTTGATTCACGATCGTTCACGCATCCGCGGTGATATCATTCACGAATAAAGATAAAAATGAGGTAAAAAAAAAAAGAAGGGTGTTCTCAGCTAGTGTCTAGATAAAGTATATAAAACAGAAAAAAAAACTAAAAACCGCGAGGTACAAAAGAGTAGAAAAATTGGCCATCTTCAAGGAGACTTAGAAAATGGGAATATTCTACTGAAACAGAGGCACGACCTCGTCGACGAGACGGAACGCGTATACCTTGTGTCTGGCTCTTTGTTAATTTCTTGGTAATTGCTGGTGAGAAAGGGTAATGGGAAAGAAGCCATTGTTTATTTGTCAGAGGTAGAACGTTATGGCAGGCATAGAAGCGGGTAGGGAAAAATGTTATGGAGAAAAGTTGGGTATAAGGTAACAAGGAAGAAAGGAAGGAAGGAAGGAACGTAAAATGTAAAGAAGGAAGAAAGGTATAGGTAGCTGGACCACTATCGCCACAGTACGTAATGGTCCAAGTTAAACTGTGGAGTCGCAATGTTTAAAAAGTGATTCGTGTAACGTGAACAGAAATTTCTAATTTGTCGATTTCCAATTCTGAAGCGAATCGGCGATCGAACCGTGACGCGAAACGGTCATTTTCCGTTTTTCTTTACCAATGCTCTTGAAAGTCGATATCGCGTTGGTATACCTACCTACTAGCTATACAGCTAATTAAAATATTTTAACCGAGAATAATCAGACGTTGAAAAATCTCGACTAATTTCGACAGGTAAAACTTCGCCACACATATTATACTATATATATATATATATTTAAGTGTGTTTGAAAATGCCTTAGAAACGGTCGTTATACTGTTTAATAATTATTCCATTAACTATGGGTATTAAATTTCGACAGCGATACACGAATCAATCGTTGCGTTTGATAATCGTTCTAACGACGTGTTTGAAATATGAAATTAACTATAAATGGAAATCCGTCTACGTCTATAAGTATAATATGGTTAGATCAATTAATGTTAAGTGAAAATGAGTGTCAGATCTGTAAGATAACGAGGATGTAGGTAATAAATATTTGAACATAAGTACGTATAAGATAATATAAGTACAGAGAATTGAACAAAAATTTCTCACCAACGACGTCATAAGTAGGTAAAAACATCTGCTTACCTGTAACAAAGAATAAAAAAGAATATTTTCAATAACAGTCTGGTGCAATGGGTGAGGTAGAAATATATAGAAAACAGATTATATTGTGGACTGTAGAAGTGCAGGAGTGCCTGAGGAATCGAACGTCAATACGTTACAAATATCTCGAGGCATGCATTCACAACTTTTGTGTTGATGACCTCTTATCACGTATGATTAAGGCGCGAGCGTCCATACTGCACCAAGGAAGATTATTATTTTTTGTAAAAAAAATAAATAAATAATTGTGATATTTTCTCACGAGTCGAAGGGAACCCCTCCTTGGTTTGCGCGTTTTCGAAAAAAAAAAAAAAAAAAAAAATTGACAAAGCTACTATACTATAGACAGGGAGAATCTCTTTGTCGCGATCTTTTCTGTTACGAGTTTCTGAAATTTTTTTCCTTTTTTCTTATCCTGAGTTCGTTCACTTTTGTTGACGACCGAGGGGGCGTAGGTATAGAGACACATTCGTATGGGTTTGCTTTTACCACACGGTTACATATACAATATACATAAACGACCATTCGATTCTTATGACTATAACGGACTCGGGCATAAAGCAGGTACCTATACTTGGGGGCAGCTGGGAGAAGAAGAAGCAACGGTCCGCGAATAAAATCGGTCTATTGGTTACCACCCACACTTTTAGTCTTCAGGTGACAGGCACATCGGAAAACAGACACACCAGCATCCAACGAACCATGGATTTTCTCGTTGCAGCTGTCTTTTGCTGGACTTATGAAATCCCTCTCTCTACTTCTATCTTGTATATATAGCTATATATGTGTACCACGTGCTTCTACCTATAACCGCCCTTCGAAGATACCTGCATCAGACCGTTGTAATCCAGCCTTGAAAGGTTCACCGAAGAACGTAGGTAGATATAATACGTATGTATGTATATGTATAGGCTCCTCTCTCCGAAGGATTCTTACCTATATAACCATAACCGAGTCTTCGTCGTATTTCCGATTACGTACATATATCATCAGAAAGAACGTTTGATATTGTCAGTCGTATAGCTATGCCATAGCTTTATCGTTTCTTTGAATCGTGATTTTCATCGTAAGAGTAAAAACGTAGTTTGTGCTCGTTTATGGATTCTTTTCTGTTCTCATCTTCCTGTGCAAATATTCCGTTCCGTTTAATCGCTTCTTTTCACAATAGTTGCTGTTACATACTAGCTATATACTGTATACTTGTCACTCGAGACGCGGCCAGAGTCTTCTCTTACTTTGCAAGTTACGTAAACGGGAAGTGGGCAGGTATAAAATGAACGGCGAGGAACTTTGAACGTGTATTTCTGCCCAGGTAATCCATCGGCAAAGTGTTACCCGTAATGACACCAAGGTCTTGGCATCAGCGCTAAGCGTCCTTCGGAAATTACGTGATCAATGTTGTTTTAGAAGAACGAACCAACTGACGCTTGCGTTCGTTCATTTCTCAGGACGCTCAACACTCTCGTATATGTCCGAGTCAGAGTTGCGACATACGTATCACCAAGTGCGATACGGGAGTCAGGCCACAACCGGCATCGTATGGTTTCGTTCCTGCTGACCCTGCAATCTCTTATACACTTACGTCATTCTATCCGTATACCGCGATTTCCCGTAGGATTTACTTCACCAAGTAGCAGCGTTGGTATAGGTACCCTCGCGCCAACAGCGCAGCGCTTCCTACTTTTTTTTTTTTTTATCAAGTATGAAATCAGGCGATTCATAAATTCTCTGAGCTAGCATTCTGATCAGTGAATTTAATTAGACCGAGAAGAAAGAAAAATGAAACGGAAATGTAGATGAAACTCCGAATTCCTTGATCGAAAGAACAGCGAGAGCCACGTGCAGCTGGGCTCTGTATCCAGAGCAAAAGCTATACGAGCGATAAACCCAGACGAGCGTCGTAGGGCGTCTCGACGTTGCTTGCGTCACGATGCGAGACCCGCAAATAGACCGGTTTGGAAAAACCTTGCCAAGGCACGCCCGTCGTGTGTGTTTGTGTTTCTTTACAGCCGGTTTGAGTCAGGAATTGCGTTGATAAGCGCTTCGCTGAATCTTGCAGACACTCTCTTCGTCAGCTGGTTTTCCTTTGTTCATAGAAACGAATTAAATCTTCAGGATTACGTCCTGATTATGACCATCGTCCATCGCTGTGGTCAATTATAACGGATTTAATGTTATTCCGTTGCGTCAATGAATTCTGCGTTAAACCATAGGGCATATCCCCAGGTATTACGTCAGCAAATTTAGGGGACGAAGGGATCAGGTAAATCTTACGCTTACTGACACCGAGAGAATGGGGAAGGATAACGCCACCAATTCTTACGTAATTTAATTTGTTCGGAATTTCAATCCGACTGGTCGCTATCTCGGACATTCAGCTTTTTTATTACCTAACAACGTACGAAGGATAAAGGAAATTTTTGTTTTCATATTTTTTCCAATAGTATCTATGGAGAAGAAGAAGAGAGAAAAAAAAAAAACAACAATTTTACGGCATTTATTCTGACGTCTTACAATTCGACAGCATTCACTGAGAACATGAGGAAACTCGGTCGAATCAGCGCAGAACATGGAAGTTTTATAATGTTTCAAATTAAAGATCGTGCTTTCACGACCGCAGTGACGTTAAGCTTTGGTTGAAAAATGGCGGCCTGAAGTGATAATGATCATCAGTACAAAAGAGGAAATTAGTTGTGGCTTGTTCTTTCTTCGGTCCAAATGGGAACAATGGATGGCAGATTTTGCATGTGACGTTGTAATTTGAAAAAGTATCGTTTAAACATTGTGAAATCACCTGAAGAGTAAAAGTTTGAAATGTCCCCGACCGTGGTTCTTCTTCATGGCCAATAGAACACGAGACGAGATTACGGGATTCCTGGAAGCTTGGAACCAGCTTGCAGCACGCCTTGCACAAAGGGCCGGTTTTCAACTTTCATACTTTTTGGATGCACTATTATATGACTTGAGCAATAGCAGGGTCATTGGCGTTGTGCAAACGAAAGGCTCGTCTAAAGAAGAAGCATTCATTCATTCATTCGTTCATTCATTCATTTGAGAATTTCCTTTTTTTTTTTTTTCTTTCAGCACACACGAATCTATTCAGTAGAACGAAGTATGCGATTGCGGAGGCAGCAAGCATAGAATCGCTTCGTTTCAGGAGAGTTATTTCGTCGGGAACGAAAAAACGCGAATGAAACATTTTTGAAATCAGGATTTCTGATATATATATATACATCTTGTTGCGCATTGAAATGCGGAGTAGGTAAATTTAAAATGATAAAATTTATTAAAACCGATAACATTTCTATATAGTATATAAATTTAAGCCGAGTTAATTAATAGCCACGAGCGAACGTTGATTAACGATTTATGTCGTATGTAGGTATGTAGGTAGAGGTACACGTAGGTATACCTACTTGTATATCTGGTCTAGCCAGCTGCAACCACCGCAGTAGCACAAGATAGCTATACTAAGTACGTAAGAAACTGTTACTTTACGAATGAAAACAATCATTATTGAGATTTATTTCTAAGCCAAGGATTAGGCGTGTCGAGTTACTCGTGGCGACATAACTGATGCCAAATGTACCAGAAACAGCGATAGGTAGGGTACACATACCCACATGGTGCAGTCCGCTGCAGGTAATGCGCACAGAGAAATTTGTCGCACATATGCAGCGATAGAAGTTTACGTTTGAATAAATTGTAAAAAAAAAAAAAAAAAAAATGTCTAAATATAAACTTATATATATAGAGCGTAAATCATCAAAGGGTGGAAAAAAAATATGATGGGATGAAAATGTGATTGAAACGAGGAAAAAAAAAAAAAAAAAAGAAATCTATCGATATATAAATATCGCAAATCTCCTTGGGATCAACCTTGCTTTCATTGAACGCATACCGTGCGAATAACTACTCTATGTTCTAGCTCAAGAGCGATGGTGATATTATGTTGACAGCATATCTTGAGACGGTGAAATACCGCGTTCGCGATCCCTCTCTCTGCTAATTATGACGTAATTTCAATGGTCAGAGCCACGACAGGCAGCATTGCTGCACTCTTACGCTATGGGTAAGGCTTATTGTTGGTAAAGAGTTGGTTTCACAGTTCAAAGAGTTCGCAATGTATATTATAACCTACCTATATGCGAGACTTGATCGAGTCGCCTATTTCCTTCGGTATATATCTAGTATGGGTATTGGTATCATATTGCAACCTTTGATAAAACAAATATCTTGGTATACATGCCTACATATTATATGATATATGCTTATACTTAGGTATTGTTCATACATATTTGTCCAAACATTTTTTCCCGAAAATTAATATCATCACATTCTGCACCGTATATCGACATATAGACATATTATGGGAGTGCATGCAGTCGTCCGAAACGGGTACAAACGGTTTAGTTTTAGTTTGAACCTTCGAATTAATAGAAAGGACACTTTCTCCTGGGTTTATACCTAATTGCGCCGTGTGAATGCAGTCGGTTGTCATTTTCCGCAATAACCGTTAACTATAGGTACGTTATATTGATTGATATCATGGTCGTTTCCATTTCCGTCGCGAGTAATTACATTCAAATAAACTCACCGATGCGTATGAGCCGCGCACAAATGTTACCTGTCCGTATACTATACCTACTTAACGTATTTGAAAAAACCCTTTGTGATAGTATTTTTTCATTAAAATTGATCAAATTTCTTCGCTAATATTTGCACAACACGATATTTCGTCGAACAAAAGGATTTTACCATATAGAGTTTTTGAAAAAAAAAAAAAAAAAAAAAAAAGAGAACCGTATCTCTCTATACAACGAGAAATTGAGAGCTATACCTATACTCGTTTCCTGTATACCGCCTAGGCTGCAGGGACGAGAGTGTAGTAGCTGCGACGATGAGATAAATTTGGAACCGCTACCGCGGCATTTTCGAGCACGTTTACAGACTTGAAATCTGAAAGGTCATTGCCCTAGTTTTTTTAGGGTGCCTGCACACATATGTTCGTGTTAGGGCGAGCGGTGAAATATTGGGGGAAGTCAAATTGGGGGGCTGTACGGCGATCGTGAGTCTCAGTTGGCTCGCATACCTACCTACTGATCCCGCGGGTTATGTTAACGCTGGTTAGAAACTATACAACCGTCAACAGCTGTACTATATACGATTCGATCACGTATAGCTGTATAACTACCTATGTATTGATTATCACACGTTTAACCCTGCCATAAATGACCGTCCACCCATGTCCATTTCCATGCCCATCAACGCTATCCATGCAACGGAGTAAACTTATATATATATATACTAGGTAGGTTACATATATGCATTAGTTTTAACAAGAGTCTAGGCTGCCACGCTGTGCACGCGTACAATTTTATAATTGTAAATATTTAATCGTGATTAGTCATGCGGATAAACTGCTCATAAGGAAGTGTTCTCGTCTCTTATATATACATACTATACACAGAAAGAAAGGTTAACTTGATTCAAGACAATTTTACGGTCCAAAAATGAAGCACCGAAATTTTCTCGGATCAAATCAAAAATTTTCTCGAACCAAGAAAATTGGGACAATTTTCTTGGTTCGAGAAAAATTTTTGATTTGATCCGAGAAAATTTCGGTCTTCATTTTTGGACCGCAAAATTGTCTTGAATCAAGTTAACCTTTCTTTCTGTGTACATACACTATACGATTTAGCGATCGCTCAATACCTAATCAACTGTTATAATTTCGCAGGCAAATTTTATTATCCTTTTTTTTAATCTTATATGGTTGCAGTAAAAAAAAAAAAAAAAAAAAAAAAAAAAAAAAGAAGTGAATTCTCGTATACAATATTTATGAAATAATTAATAATGCAATGAGGATATACGCCGTGTGAACACGTCGAGAATAGTTATTTTATTTCATTCATTTTTTTTTTTTTTTTTTTTTTCTTTTCGATTCGTTGAAAGATATATATAGGTACTTCTACGGCCGTCACCTCCCACCACCTTTTTATTACCTTAGATGCAATCCGGTCCTAGCCTTGAATTCAACGTGAGTGAAATTATAACGAAAAAATTAAAAAATTCTAGGTAAACCGTTCACCTATTTAGAATCATCTATAAGTATATTGAGCGGGTATATAATTACTATATTTGTAAAAATCTGAGAACAAATTTAGTTTAACAAAAATTCGAGGGCCCATCATGAGTTTCCGAGTTACGCGGAAAGATATTACATATAGTTAATCAATCGTATAGCTTATAGGTCACATAGCCAACCTCCACTCATGGTCAGCCCCACGTCTGTGTCACTAGTATAAGTTCTGCGATCGTAAAATTTAATTTAGGATCTTCCATAACTCGGGAACTATTGTAACCTCGATTTTTTTTTTTTTTTGTAAATGAAATTTAGTCTTGAAAATCGACAATATGAATCTACCGTAAAAATATTAAATTTCTAACCCGAATTTATACACCCTTAAATATATACGTATATATAGATAAAGTCTTGGCTTATTTTATAATCCTTTTGCTAATTATCATGCCCATTTAGGTATATGCATATATCGGCATACCTATACCTGGGACTGACGAAAGGAACTGTATAGTGTTCAGATTTGTATATAGTGAGTCATTCGTTGAAATGGGGGAAACAAACGTTCGCTAAAAGGAACGGGTCTGACATAACGAGGGACGAAATGAAAGGTATATCTTGGAAACGCAACGATTAACATTGCACACATATATACTTATATGTATATACATATAGATATATAAATATCTACGTGATGTGGCAGCTCAACGCCGACGCGGATCCCAACGTTTGTGCTGGGTTCCTTTCAAATCCAACGACGTTTGGTCGGTCCTCTTACTTGCGGCTCATGTTTTTGCTTCCTCTTACTTTTGCGAAACATTTGCATTTCAAGCTTAGGTATTATAATATACTACTACTAGTTTGCTCAATGATCCGCTCACCCGCGTGCTATAGAAATAACGGCTTAAAAATCTCACGGTCTGTCTTTTTTCCAACCCAAAATTTCATGCTAATATATAATTTTATGAGAGGCGAGTCATATTCTACGAGTTAAATTCACAAAAAAAAAAAAAAAATACCCCAAAACTATCCGCTAGCTAGCTAGCTAGTTGCTAAATTCTTAACTCGATTAATAAAACACATTATATTATCGACTATCCCAGTTGCATGCAGTAAAACGAAAAAAAAAAAAAAAAAAATTTTTTCTTTTTTTTTTGTTACTCCTGAAATTGATTTAACAAAGAAGCCGTACACATAAAGTTCCAACGAAATGAATACGCGGTAGAAAATATTTTCCCAGCTTTCTGTTTACGAAGCACAAAGCCACGGAGTATAAGTGAATAAACATATATAACCTGAGTCGCAACAGCGAAAGTCAATGCTTTCCGGTGTTCCGTGGTCAAGCTTCGTAGGTATTCTATATAGTTTCATATGCCACTCGGGCCGCTATTATCCCGGTCGGGGACTTTATTAGCTCATTGACTCTATCGCACGGTCGCGATCGTTGTACATATATTACGTATACATAGTAAATAACATATATTATAATGAATAAATACAATGATTGCGTCTTCTTGTTGTAATAATAAATGAATGAAAAAAAAAAAAAAAAAAAAAAAAAAAAAAAAATTCGTTAATGTAAAAGACGATCGGCGAATTTATTATCATTTGATTCGCACTGCAATTCACTCCGCATTATTAATATATATATATATATATATATATATAATGCTACGTCTCATTTCGAATAATAGCTCAAGGCGATTCCCAGATCTGCTTCTTCGGCTATCGAACTCAAGACCTTAACCTTTCCTGTCTACGATCGTTCATTCGTTCGTTCTGTCCCCGTAGCGACACCCAAGCTGTACGATATAACGCGGTGCAGGTTTCTTTCAGGCATTCACTTCTGGGTAGACTCTAGACTAGATTACATGCCTATGGGTCCCTTCTATTCCTCCCCCCGCCCCTCTCTCCCGCGCATACGTCGCCTTACGTATGTACGTACATACATACATGTCGAGACATTTGTGATCCCCCACTAACGCAACGCAACGCAACGCAACGGTGCGGACGCGACGTGACGCCTCGGGACATATAGATAGAGCGGCGTCGTATCGGTCAACTCATACTTTTTCGCTCGTATAACGAACGCGGTTCGAGTCGCGGATGTAGGTATAGTAGGGGAGAGGCGGGCAAAATGGGCACCCTAAGAAATTAAGGCTTCAAATACAGGTTTGAATCGATGGATCTTAGAATTTTGTCCGAAAAACGATAACCTGATCAATTTCGAGTGTTGAACGCCCTCGCCTGAAAAGTTCCAAAATTGCGGGCAAAATGGGCACCCCAAAAATTTGTCGAAATTTTTCAAAATCGAAAAAAGGTTTTAAATTCATTTTCGTATTCACTTGAGAATACTTGAACATGAAATTAGCTATGTTCAAGAGGTTTTCTAGAGCAAGTAAATCTTGTAATTCAGAACGTTTTTTAATTTTGAGAAGGTTATAGGTACAAACGAAAATTCGGGGGTGCCCATTTTGCCTGCCACTTCCTGAGTTATCGAGATATATTGTTGATTTGGTGTTTGAAGTTTGCTATAGTAAGTAAATAATGAAATTCAGAACATTTTACAATTTTGACTAAATTAAGAAAAATTTTCAGGGGTGCCCATTTTGCCCGCCTCTCCCCTATATATAATTCAAATCGAGTTAAAAGAAACAAAAAAGAAAAAAGTCTAGTTTTTGCGAAAGATTCGGGGAAAAATAGAACTATTGAGAAGAATAGGTACGTATAGGTATAACACGTATGGGGGATCCTAACACGGAAACAAACAAAAAAAAAAAAAAAAAAAAAAAAAAAAGAAAGGAAAGGTTTTTGATTAGAAGATTAGAGTTTCGACAGGAACTTTATACTGGGGACTGAATAGACCATAGAAAGTGTCTAGGAAAACGCTTATTTGGCTCGTGCCTATTGGAAGGCCCTCGACTGTTCCCGGGGGGTGCTATCGTTCCTGTAGATGACGTGTCGTGGCTTTCCCTCGCCCTTTTGACGCCCCTGGAGAGAAATTCGATGTGCTGTATGGGGCTATATGGCGATCCCTTCAATCATTAGAAGGCAAATCAATGAATGACTGAATTTAGTGGACTTCGATTCAGTTCAGTTCAGTGCAGTGCAGTGCATATCTCGGCGCCTCGATGGATATATATATATATATATATATATATATATACACACATATATGGTATATATAAACTAAAACTGTGTGAAAATTCTTTGATCTTTGAAACGCTTCGATTGCAAGGGTTTATCGGAAAAGCAATTGGACTCGATGAGAAATAGAATTGAAAAAAAATAGGAAAAAACGAAAAAACGAAAAAAAAACAAAAAAAAAACTAGAGAATCTGATTGAACGTAACGAACTCGAAAGCTTTTAAATCGTTAGAATCAAACTGAATGAAATTTTGTTAACGGAAACCCGTCGCGGGTCTGTATTTACGCATACATATATATTATATACATATATAGGCTAAGCTTCGAGGGAATGAATTCGACTTTCAGACAATCGCAATTGGCATCGCAATTGACACGTCGTACCAGATTCTATTGATTTAAACGTTACCCGAGGGAGTTTTACTGTTCGAGATTCTATATATGAAAAATATATTTATTAAAATATCAATATAGGTAGTAAAGCGATTTATATATAAAGCCAGAACTTATTTCTATACGTACGTATCGAATGCGTATGGCATTAGGTATAATTATTACCAAAGTTGTTAATCGCAGTATATGAACATTGATTAATATATTATTGTATTCTTCCCACGCGTCGTCGTAGTATATACCTACCCTACATAATATACCTTGTGAAATAAATATACGACCATTCTCTCTCTCGCGTAACGAGAAAATGTCATTTCGAAGTTTAAACGTAAGGACATACCTATATATACCTATGTACACGCAGGTTATATACGTATCGTTAAATAGCTGTAAAATTATATTTTTTTTCTTTTTTTTTTTTTACATCGTTATTGCAATTAGCAAACGCGGTTCTGCACTCAGGATTTACTAATTACCTTAAAGAACTTTTTAACGCTACCATATAGGTAAGTATACATGCGCCCCAAGGTCAGGGACTAACTAACTACTATACGTATATAATATGAACGGATACAGGCAATATTATACCTACCTACCTACCTACCTACATATTGCGAAAGAAACCCGAGTCGAAATTTAGCCCCTATTTTGATCCTCTCAGCATCTACCTCAACCTCTTTAGACCCCGCTATCACCTCAAGCGCCTATTTTGAACCTCCAGGCCCTCCGTAGCCAAAATTTAGCGCCTACTTTAGTACTCATAGCGTACATATGCACCTCTTTGAACACCGATCGACCTCGAGCGTCCGTTTAGGACCTCCAAGTCCTCCGCAGTCATAATTGAGGACCTATTTTGATACTCACAGAGCTCGATCAAGTGTCGAGTATACTCGAATGATAATAAATATTGAAATCTACACTCAGAAAATGATTTATTTGAATCTGGACTTTGTTTAAAATATAATTTTCACCAAGTACATTTTCATCTTTGGCAACCCAATTTCTTTCGTAACAATAAAAAAATGTATTTGCTTCAAAAAAATCTCTAATTGGCGGAAACAGAATCTACGGAATAAATATATTTAAAGTGAACAAATCTTCTCACTGTCACAAATATAGTTTGGCTGCCACAGATAAAAATTTACTTGCAGCAAATACATTTTTGCAATAAGTCAAAATTCAAGTAAATCGTTTTACTGAAAATTTCCGTGTAGAAATTTGTTCGGTAATTAGGCTTAATTGACAACACAAAGGCGCCTATCAGGATCAGTTGTGGATTATACAATAATAAATCCCAATATCACTGCTCGATCGGTTTACCGGATTTGTAAAATATGAAATACATAGGTTACACTGTTAGAGAAAAAAAAAAAATGTTCCAGGAAACGAAGTAAAATTTTTACGCTAGTTTCAACACTATTTTTAGTTCTTGCGACAGAACGATTTGCCACTGTGAGTGAATTTATGTTGTTTTAACTAAAAAAAAAAATTGCCGAAATAAACATAAAAATTATAGTGTACCTTCTGAAACATTTTTTTTACATCAAAATGGTATATTTAATTCGGATAAACACATATGACCGCGTAAACAAAAAATATATCATATAATATTCAGTAATTAATCGTAATAAAATATGCAAGGACTTTAATCTACACTGAGAGAATTTAATGATAGCGTCTACAATACTTGATTCGTAGTTTTTATCATCTGGAATGGTAATTGAATTTCTAGAAGTCAAGATTATAAATGTAATCATTTATTGGTTATAGCTGCTACAATCATTGGATAGAAATTTCTACGATGAAGCGATTGTACGATTTTTTATCCGGATGGTAACGGTTACCATCGGGGCTAGTCAAAGCTATCGGGATACAAAAACACCACGCAATAAACATAAACATGACATTATTTGATTATAAATGTTAAACTAATGTCTTGTAATTTGTAGAAATAAACTAAACAACTATCAGACTTCTGCTACCTTTAGTGTCATACCTTGATTATACATCTGACCTATACAGACATGCAATTTATTTCTAATGCATCCCGGAATTTTTTTTGTCCGTGTAAGTTTATATATTAATCATAAAGCGCGCGTTGTTTTGAAATTTAATAAAAGTAGTAATAGGTTGATAAAATATTAGTGTTTTATTATTATTTGTGATCATTTAATACTGAATATACTAGTTTGAGACTGCAGCGCTGAACGTTGGGGGAACAAAAAAACTAAAACAAGCTACGATGGTAATGATTACCATCATTGATCGTAGGATTAAAAATAAAGTTTGTAAAGGTTATTATTTTGATAATAAATTTTATGAGAGTTGATATTAACTGAAATAATAACATTCTAATAAATAAAACCAAGTTTGGATAGTTGAATATATAATAATAGATGTTTATAATTATGATTTGTGACAATAAAAATTACAATCTCATATAAACATAAGAGATGATAAAGATTATCATCAGAATGGTGAAGTTACTTATACATATCGTATATTCAATCATGTGAATGGTGTCCGCTATCATTGAAATCGGTTAGTGTGTTTTTACGATCATTCGATGGTAGTATTTACCATAAAATTCTCTCAGTGTAGCCCTGCAAATGAAACATTTTGATGTCATTGAAATATTTCGAGTAACAACTTGACACTTTGATAGGCCCTGAACAAGTAAGAAAGTGTTGAGTCCCATGCCATATGGTAGTTTAGCGTAGTGGTTAGGGCGTGCGACTAGAAATCGAGCGGACGTGGGTTCAAATCCCGGCGGGGACTAATAATGCGGCGGTTTTTTCAATGGATGTAAAATGCGGTTTCATCGATATAATGCGTAGGTTCGGTCAATTGACGATAAAATTCGTAAAATTTGCTACTTTTTTTTCTACTATCATTACTTTTTAATTGCACGAAAATAAATTACGGGCTCCGATATGACGGCTAGCCCAATCTTCTACCGAGATTTCTACTAGGGAGCCGGGTTCTACGAGGTTCTCGCGAGGTTCTCGTGAGATCCTCATTTGACCCTAAAATGCTGCATTTGTCTGGTAACTACGAGTTTTAGGCGCTAAAGAGGGTTTCAATTCCCATACAAAATAAACCTCTCTAGACCCTCAAAAACCTCCCAACGGTAAAATTTTGAGGTTCTAATGAGGCGTTAAATTTCGACTCGGGAAGTCACTCGTTAATTTACCTCAAAATCCAGGATGTATTTTAGAGGCCTTTACCTCACGACGAACCTCTGACTAATTACTATAGCTCCTGTCACGCGTAAGCATTTATACATATACTATATATCTATATCTTATAGATATATATATACCTATACATAAACGTTTATAATATGGCAAGAGATTTCTTAAGATCTCTAGCGATCGCCCACCGGTATATATGGAAGCAATTTTTTATTATATACGCAAGCAGCTACCTAGTCATAAGTAAACAGCTAACAAACTATACCTACTAATCTATCTATATAATATACAGTAGGTATATACATTATACAGTATGACATGGTTGGCGGTTTGGTATTTAGGAAAGGCCAGCCAACCAATGTCACAACTCGTTTGAAAGGCATTAGAATCTAGAAGCATTGATGTATAGTACATACCGAGATTCAATTTCATTTCTCTCTCTCTCTCTCGCGTTTTTTCGCCAAATTTTGCCACGTGGAACTAATTTATTATTCATATAATTAATCAAGTTTTGGTCACTTTTTAGTTTCGGGGTCACACGGGTTGAAATTCTGAATTTTTTTTTTTTTAAAGTTCCGAACGTTTGATATTCCCTATTAGTTCGAGATGATTTCGAATTTTCATAAATGTTGAAGTTTAGAATATATTGAAACTCCGAAAGATATATGGGACTTCCCGAAAGCCTAGAAATACGAAAATTTCGGTGTAGTATATTTCTCAGGATGTGAATACAAAAAATAGTTCATTTTAATCGAGAACCTCGTTTTATATTTACTTCAATCGACAACTTCATGATTTCATGAATAATTGATAGGATTTTGAAACTTTTTTGCCAGAAAGTAAGTATGGATACGATTAATTTTTGACCATACACTTATATTGGTTTCGATACCATCAATGCAGCTCGAGTTATTAAACATTGAATGAATACGTGCGTGAATTCCAAGTTTCGGAGGTTTGGCACTTCGGATTTTTAGCTTTAGGAATTTTGATACTTCGGTGTTCTTCGTGTCAAAGTTTTTGAACTAGGCTAGGTGGACTTTCAGGGAAATAATACCCTTTCTAAAATCATGTGAGTCGACGATGTTGAAACTTGGAATTTCGACCTTTCGGGAATTTAAAAATTCCGAACTTCTTCACGGCCCCTAAGTTCCGTTTGTTCTTTGGGATTGAAATACATAATCGTATTTCCTGGTTCGAAATTAAAAAGGTGACTCAATCAGGTCTGGCTCAACGCTTTAACGATCCTTTTACGCTATTTAAAGTTTGCGAAATTACTCAAACGTATTAGGGCACAACCGAAACGGATCTTTAGCTGTAGAACTAAGAGACCCTATTCCGTTGAAAACATGTCCCCTCATTGAAATAGCGTGAATATTCAGTTCCCCGATGAAGCCGAAAACTGTAATAGCACGCGTAGAACTTCGGAAGACTGTTAACTGCACGTTTCCCATGAGTCAAGCGTCTCTAACCCTTTCAGAGTTTACCTTCTGCCGCGTGAGGACGGAAAACGGGTGTTTTTGGTATACCGGTTCGACCGGTTTTCTTCATGACAAAAAAAAAATCAGGGATTGGACATCGGGGCGCAAGTCCTTAAGGAAAGGTACACCCAACTAACTTATACTATATATACATAAACAAAAAAGGACGAAAGGAACTAAGGAAGAAAGAAAGAAAGGTGCACGTATAAATAGGCAGGCAATTTTTACTCGGAACAAAAAAATAAAAAATAAAAAATTCACCATCATATATATCCGGCAGCTGTTCATTCTCTAACGCAAGAGTCGAGTTTATATGTAGTTGCGAAAAATTCGCGACAAAAATTAATAACAACAAAAAAAAAAAAAAAAGCTAAAAAAGAAAAACGATTTTCGTGTTGAAAAGTTGATGAAAAAAAAAGAAAAAAAAAAAAAATGATACCCACACCCTCACTTAGTCCTTAAGAATTTGGAATGGGAAGAACGATTTTTGGAAGCGTCTGTTAATCGCAAAGTCTTGCCATAGTGGAAACATTTCAAGTCGAGGTAATATATTCAAGTTACATAATAAAGGAAGGACTCTAGGCACTCCCTCGGGAGCCACGAAGGATCCCCTGGCGTAGCGAAGGATCAAGGCGGGGACGGACCGCGACGACGCCGAGGGAACGTCGTTCATTAAAGGGACAGTTTGACCGTGAACCAAGGATGGGCTGTGGCGGCCACAAGAGAGAGAGAGAGAGAGAGAAGGGCCGTTCGGTATCCAGAGGCTATTGTAGGTCCGGTACGCGGCGAAAGGTTTCTGAACTCGGTTCTACAATAGCCAAGGCCCGACCCTAGTCTTTGGATATGCATGGAAGCGCGTCGTTTAAAGGGGTTGATATACGCGATTCTAGGGCCATTCCTTGGTCCCGGCTTATTCCTTATTGGCGAAAGCCAAGGCTTATATACGTCCCCACGTCCGATTTCTGTGACGTAATATCTGCGGTTTAATATCACTGTTTGATACTCCGAACCTTCGATATACTAGGCAGACAATACGGAAGGGTGGGATCTGTTAAATGTTTCAAAATCTACTCTCAGAGTTGATTTCGGAACTGCGATTATTCCATCATATCAACTGAAAATAAGTTTCGAAAGCTCTGACCGGTTGTCATTTTTTTCTTATGTATGTACTTCCGTCAAAAAATTATTATACAGAATAGTAAAATCAACCTAAACCGTTATGAGATTTATTACAATAGAAAAATGGCGTCCCTTTGCGCTTAAGAGCGTGTGCTTGTAAAATTTGAAAAGTCTATTCTTCTCTGTTGTATTGGACTCACTTACAAAGCCTGCAGAGGTCCGTCTGGAGAGTTTACACACGGCAAACAATATACAAGAGGTAGTTTTGAAATAAAATTCTTTTTGAGCTCGCGTTTCGCTTTATCGTGTTTTTTTTTTTTTTTTTTTTTTTTTTTCATTTTTTCATTTTTATTTTTTATTTTTGTTTTCTTCTTCCCAAATTGATTTTCTTCGTCGTTTGGAGAGAGAATTGCAATTTTTTTTTTTTTTTCTTTCTTTTCTTCCAATTAAACTCAGAGTCGGTTAACAAACAATGGATAATTATTATCGCGGACAGTGATCGACGTAGGTAAACGCGTAACTTAAGTAAGAGGAGACGCAAAGTGAGCTGCGAAGATCGAAACAAAGAATAGGTATATATACATATATATAGAGAAAACCTTGTGAAAGTTACATCACGAAGGCCAATACCGTTGACATGATTATTCCACACGATTATTATATTATGTACTCGTCCTTAGAAAATTACACCCTGAAGATATTGCAATACGTACTACCTATAAGTTTCCGCTAACGCAAATTCATCCGTCTAAAGATATACGCAGGAGAAAACTTTTAAAACGAAAAACTTATTTAACATTAAATATTCGCGTTTGCTAGCCGTCTGTAAACTTGTAAACCGTTATGCCAACACACAATCGTGACGAATATTTTCAGCGAAATTTCGAGAGTAAATTATATTCAAGAATGCATCACTTCCTGCACATTTTCTGTATTTCATTTTTTTTTTTTTCTTTTTCTTTTTCTTTACAAAAAGAAGATAAAAACTTTCAGGTACTTACCCGAAATCTTTCGAACGTTCCTTGTACATAAACTATTTTCTCCGAAAATTTACTCGAATTATTTTATTCGCTTAGCAATAAATGCTTCTTAAGAAAATTTACTAATGACTAATTTATTTATTGCCTCCCCAATATGTGACGTGACGTGTATAATATGTAACGAATCGAATATGGCGATATCAGCGGTTCAATTCGCCAACTGTATCATCAGACATGTCAGGGTCAAGTATATAAAGAACGATTTCTATGTTTAACCGCACATAAGACTGGAGGCAGCTGGCAACGTGCTTGTCAATTCATTGTATCTTATTCGCGTACTAAACTCGACCGTTATACTTTGCTAATGAATGACGTCACGTGATAGACACGTGCATAATTTTGGTGGTACTGCCGCGACAATAACCGATATTCGAAAAAACGGTAATGATAGTGGGTATATAATATTACCACATTTCTATACACAGAAGAGTTTAGAGAATTTCGTCCTGTTCCTGAAGTTCTGTCGTTCTAAAAGTTAAGCCCGTTTAACAGGATCTCGGTACAGAAGCTGGGAGTCTGAGCCCTAGATAAACTGGATCATGGTGATGCGGATCTACTTTTTAGACGAGCGAAAAGCAGACCCGTTTCGAGCGGTTTTACCACGGGATGATGAGAACGGGTCGTCCAGGACTGGTCAAGCTCGGTTTATCAGCGGTCAGAGGGGTCAGTGATTCGCAAGTGAATATTTGACGTGATTAAAAACATATACCTAAATTAATTTAGCCAAAATTCAAAGGTGTAGATACTTCGTTACCATCTCTTCACGCACATGGACACATTAATTTCCATATACGCGGCAATTAGAATGAAGAAACAGGTTTCACAGAGAATGTTATTAGGTATATGTTCAACGTTTGAGACCCCTTGATCCCATCAATGCATAAAGCGGCATAAAGCTTTCTCGATTCGTAGCCATCACTTATAATTAATTAAAAACTAAAATTTCGCCCATTTCTCACTGTCGAAACTTTTTCGACGGCTTTGGAACGGATCGCTAGGACTATTTATACATGTGGTAGCTGGCGCCAGTTGAATATATACAGGCATTAAATTATTGAAATTTAAACGTGATCTATCAAAGGCTTGATTCAAGACTCAGGCATCTCCTTCCTTCCTTCCTTCTCCATCGAGTGGGGCATAGAAGAAAATGAAAGTGGTGGACGAAGAAATACACCATTGTACCTTTTTCGCCGCATTTATATCGCTATCTGTATATCCTGTATCCGAGCCAATACCGTCTTTATTGGATCTTCATTTACCTCGTAAATATCTGCGCTATACCTTCTTCTTCTCTACTCGGAAATATCTCCGGCTCGACATTGGCTATATCGAACAAACGGTGGTTTCATCCACTTTTTTTTCTTCTTCTTCCTTTTTTCCCCTTTTTTTTTTTTGGGTCACTGGCATTTCTTCGAGGACGGAACAAGTCGCGGCTATATTCCTATGGGTTAGGCCTATGCCGGGAATCGCCAGTGCCACTGACAGAGATAGAAATAGAAGAACGAGAAGAAGAAAAAGAAGAAGCAGAGGTAAGGCAAGGGGCCCGGATAGCTGGACATTTTATGAATTATTCATGGGGCCAGCGTTCGCCGTATTTTCGAGTCTAAATATTTGAATAGTTCGTTGCTGGTATATAACGTAGTAGAAAACCAAGTCATGAAAATATTCGCTCTCTTATTCACACGGGAATCCCCGGTGTTTGAAAACAATATAAACACCCGATACATATACTATATGTGTACACGAGTCAGCTGATGACCATTCCCGTTAATTTTCATTCCTAAATCTGAACATATTTGAAAGAAATTTCTAACACACGTATGTATCAGAGCGCGAAGTATAGGTATAGGTATGTAATTGATTTTTCGAATGATTAATTGGCTCCTTGCGCTGTAGCTAAGGATCCTTTCATCTTATATATGCCGCAGTGAGATAATACTTTGGTTAAACGATAGAAGGCATAAGTTTTACCCGTGTGAATATACATACCTGGGGTTCATTTGTGATGGTGGTTTTAACCACGTTCCAAAGTCTTGGGTAAAGGCGGCAGATATTACCTCATAACTTCACGTTCTAAAGCCGCGAGTAGCTATCATCTTGAAGGCTGCGTAAGTGTAAGAGAAGTAGAGGACCAAAACCGAAGAGATATCACATACGTGTGTATGCAGGGTGTAAGAAAGGACATAGATAGCTTATCGTCAGTATGTATGCGTGCGGGATACCTACACCGGTTTTATTCAGAGTTTGGGATTGTCCTTTCCGTAGGACTTATGCCTAGATACGAAGAGCAAAAAGTAAAAAGAGAGAGAGAGAGAGAGAAACGGGAAAAGGGAAAAAATTGCAGAAAAAGAAGAGAAGGACTAGTAGGAGTCTTCCATTCCATCCCATTCCGGTCCATCTCGTTCCATTTCATTCCATTTCCTTCCGCGTTGGATCGGTTGGTCGAGTTTGGATGTGGCGAAGTGAAGGGTCTTCGCAAGGGGTCTGCTAATGGAAGGGTCTCTACCCGCGTGGTCTACGACTGAGGCTATAGCTCTGATATATATGCGGTTCGTGATGGGAATACGCGACAGTCTCGAGGTCAGTGACATAGAGAAAAATCCTTCCCAATTTTTCGAGACCATCGTGAGATTCGAAAAAGTATAATTGTTGTATGAAACAGTGCAAAGGGTATGTTTGAGTAAAAATCTCGAAGACTTTTACGTCAAAATATCTGCTCATTCTAAATATTAGTGTATATCAGGTACGGATGGGAAATTCTAAATTCGATTGACTTTTATATACGCAATATTGAGAATGAAACTGAGGTCCGAGGTCCGAGGTCTGATAAGAGAGGCAACAACTGCTGTCATCCAACGGGGCAGAAGTGAGCCGAGGACAAGCGCGTTGCAAAACTTCAAACACTTTACTTGCAAATTAAAGTCTAACTTTGCAATCTCCGCGTGCATGGAGAGCTCACCGTATATGGAATCTATGTATACATTTATACATATATATATATATATATATGTACATGCACACAAACTGTATATATAGTTACACATACATGTGTAGGTACAATATCTGCCCACGTAGCTGAGAGGTCGATATAAATAAAAAATAAAAAATAAGAAAAAAAAAAGGAAGAAAGAAGTAAATGATTGTTTTCCCACGTTTTTGCTTCTTCTTATTTTTTTTGTCTCTTTTATTTTTTTCTTCTTTCTCTTCCTTGTTGTATTTTGTTAACAGAAAGTGGTAAAGCAAAAGAATAAATTTGCAATATAATAATATACTATATATATATATATACATGTACCTACGTGAAAGTATGTATATAAGTATGGCTAAACGATGCAAATTAATTGAAGTGCGTCGATTAATTTTGAATTTTATTACCGCAGCTCTGTATATATACGGTAGATTTGAATGAAAGAATTATTATTATTGTTGTTTCTTTTTTTTCTTTCTTATTATTTTACTAAAAATGTTAACCAGTGAAACTGGGTTGCGCACGCCTTCAAGTCACTTTTCAGATCCGCCACTGCCGCTTTGCTTCTGTGCCACGAAGCCAAGGTCCAGCACTCTCCTCCATAATAAAGTCGGCGACTTTGCTTCGCAGCTATCGATGTAATGGCTGCCCCTGTCCATACATGTCATATGTATATACCTATGTATGTATGTACGTTTTTTAAACTGACAATTGACGACAACGACAACGACGACGATAACTTGTCATTCAACCAACAGATGCATCTGCAGTTATTCACGTCTTCTATGATCATATTAAGTGGAGATTAGAGATCGGAGAGAAGTATATAGACGTATGTATAAATATATGCTCGGTGTGAAAATTCAGGGTCATTTACGTGCATCGAGAGAGACGGATATTAACTAAGAACCAATATTAACAAGCAAAAATAGATTGTTATCAATAATTTGTATAATATATATGTACTACCTAGAACGTTTATATCTTATCTCGAATCCATATGGCTATCGCGATTGTCAAAATGACCAATCTTATCAACTCTCTGACCATATTGTTAGCCCTAGAACTCGTAAACTTTATAGAATACTAAGAGCGAGTTTGAATAAAAATATAAATATAAACATATATAAAATTGTGATATTGCACTTGCGTCAGATTAACAATTTATGTTCAGTTTTCTTTGGATCGTATAAAATTTTTTTCGTTTTTTTTTTTTTTTTTTTTTTTTTTACGTATAATAGCGAAACTTTTCACGTTTCAAAAATCCATCAAGGTTTGTATAAAGCTTCGGTTATAGATATAAGAGTTGTGCAATTTGTCATTTTCCTTTCTGTCACGTACACGTCCCAGTTTAAGTTCGAAAAATGCCACCCAAGTGATATTAGCATACTACGGGATATACTGTTTGCAAAATAAATTAGATAATTTACGAAACACGTTAGAAAGCGACACAAAAATTGTTCGTAACCTTATCAGACCTGGACAGCCACTAGTGCGTGGGTGTGGAACATCCACGTATGAATACGCAGATATATATATATATATATATATATGCAGCGTACGTCTCGTGGGTTTACTATCTTCAAAAAATTCATATCTTCAAACTATAACCAAATGCTTGTGTATACTCGCTGATGGTCAAACCAGCGCAGAAATATTTATTAAAAATTTGCGAGGAATAGCAATCGATATTTGATTCTTGTGACTGAAAATTTTACTTCATATTGTGATACGGAAATGGTATACCGCAAGAGTCTTCGTAATTAAATTTTCGATACTTGAAGGTGAAAAACAGCGATTCGTTACGAAATAGGAGAATGTTTCTTAAGACAGAGACGGTATTTAACTAAAAGAATTGAACGGTTTGAAATATCAATTAAATATCGACTCTAAGTTTAACAAGAAATCGGCAATACATCGGTAATGCGGTAAAAGGAAGCAAAAACAAAAACAAAAAGACAAAAAGAAAAAGAAAGAACAAAAAAAAAAGAAAAAAGGCGAAGGTCATAAGCAAAACGATTGAGGAAATCTGAAATTTAAGACGTAGCAAGGCATGTCCGACGAACGAGAAACGTTCTGTGACGCAGACTCTGCAGTGTTCAATTGAGCAATAAATTATATACGTAAGGTATACTAAAGGTTACGATAGTTGTTTCTGTCTTTTTTTGTTTACTTTTAAACATGGTGTAAAGGCTACTGGTCATAGACTTCTATCACCAAATTTGTGATTGTCGATCTTCAGTGTAAAGGCCAGCGTATACTACAACGTCGACATTTATTTCATCTCATCTATTATAGATGTTAAGCGATAATTATTTCTGGATTTCATATCGAAATGTTCTTCCTCAATTTCCGCGTTGAAAAAAAAAAAAAAAAAATTAACAAAAAGAATACGTATTCGAAAGTGCATAGTAAATATTTAAAGTGTTGAATTCGTGTCAATCAACAGATTTTTTCCCATCCGTTTAAATAAAGGTTAAAAAAACAAGAAAAGAAAAGAAAAGAAAAGAAAAGAAAAAAGAAAGAAAGAAAGAAAAAAAAAAGAACAAACTACCGTTCCTCGTTTAAAATGCTGAAAATGAGGCAATAACTTCCTTCTAGAAATAAGGAGAAAAAAAAAAAAGAAAAACAAAAAAAAAAAAAAAAAAAAACGAAAGAAAGAATGGAAAACCGAAGAAAAATGAAAAATATTCTGCCGTCAGCTTTGCGTTAACGTCTCTTTTGCGCCACTTGAATTCGCGTGCACCAACGCAAGTTTTAGCCCTCCGTAGAAAAGCTTTAGGAGTAAAACTCCTCAACAATGGCTGCCATTGGTGCACCAGGAGGTGGAGTACCTCGCAGTCGTTTCGAACGAGCAATTCGGTGCCGATCGTCGCGAACCTCGAGCAACGAAGCGAGGGTATAGTTGGGGTGTGTGCCAGTCACCGGGGATTCCCCCACCCTTACCCGAGTCCTACACCCCCCGCAAGGATCAATACTAACCAGTGTTATCATGCTCCTCTACCGTGCAGCGGCTGACGCTGCTGTTCGGTTAAGGTTCGTTCCCACTGTGAAAATATTACGCCTTTTTAAGGATCCGATAAATTATTTTCTTTCAGGCTTTCATTTCTCGCTTAGTTTAAAGAAATTTCAAAATTTTTCATCTATCTAGTATTATGCAAAACGTGTCCTAGTTGATAACAGATACATAGATATTAGGTATAATGAGCGCCCAGGGCATCTTAACACGCTGTAACTTTATACTGTCAGTCTATTGTCGTTCCAGGATGAACCAGCCAGACAATAGGTAGCATTTACGTAATAATTCACTTAATCACTTGCACATTGTCGTCCAAATCCGTTGTCTCGACGGAAAGACTTCGTTTTCGAAAAAATTAGGTGTGCTCTCTAAATTTGAATCAGTGAAAACTACTGACAATCAGTGAATATTCACTGATTCAAATTTAGAGAGTGACTAGAGGTTTTCTTCGAATACAGATATACTAATATATGCGGAATTAAACCTCGTGATATAATATTGATCAAATTTTGGGTTGGTTAGAAGAGAAACATGAAACGAGAAGACAGAAGTACGAAAATCATAATCATAATCATTGACAGAAGTTAGCTGCGACATTAGCAATGTGAAAATTTCCAGAATTAAGGTGATAACTTTGTCCTGTTTTTAATAAAACATTAAACAAAGTTATACGAATCTTTTGGTCACAAAGTGAGTAGAATTTTTCTTAACATCAAAGATTTCCCCTGTTCTTAGTATAAACTTCGTACAACTTCGCACAGCTTAACGGTGCGTCAAGATAATCAGTTTGAAATCGGTTTAACGGTTTTCGCTGTAGGATATATACTCTTCGAGATTCTTTCCGATCGTTGCGGTTAAGCATGCGGTTTGGATACTCGCCCAGTTATCTAAAACTTCTCCATAAAGTACCAGGCCCCGATTATATGGAATTTTGGAGGATCGAGAGATAAGGGAATAAGTGAAGTGATGCCTACGGGCAATTTGGCTCGAGGGAACTTTGGAGCTGGCCAATCGCGGTGGGAAAATCATTTCTCCTTGTAAGAACAACTTGCGGTAAAACTTATCGTATAACTTTCAGACACCCGTCAAGAGAATCAGCTGAAACTACTTTACGGTGTTTTTTTCTCTCCCTCTCCCTCTCTCTATCTCTCTTACTGTTGAAGACTTTTATTCGTCGCGCAATGTTCAATTAATGAATGAATTGTCGTTGACGAATGGTGTTCCGTCTATAGCATGAAAGTCGTTTAACTTGAAACTTTTCCATCAAATATTCAAGTGACATTAAAGTATTTAAGGGCAGGGTGTATCATCGTAGTAAATTACGATCAACTGCGGTCATTTATCGCAAACTCATCGCTATCCATTATATTTCATTCGCCATTACACGATACGCAACTGATCAAACGATTACGTGCATATAATGTTATAATGGGTTGAACATTGTCCCGATAATGTCACTTGGAAAAGACATCGACACAGCATTCGCAACTCTGGATAACAGGCGCGTAAAACAATTGTCGAAAAATAAAAAATCATTGCAAAAGCGACTTCTCGGAGTCCTAAGAGTCTACTAACAGTTGAAGGAATGCCTGATAGCCATGGTTGACGGTTGAAGTTTGCATACCCTGCATAAACATTCATTGCTTATCATTTATCATTCACGGATATCAAATTTCATTCTCCGATTTCACAGTGCGTATAAAACGAGCGGGTGATAGCCGGTATTGATAACGATACTGCGCTACGTACGTAGTAGTTGAAGGTTTATAAAACGTAAACGAAAAACGAAAAAGGGACAACACGATGCGATGTTGAAAATCGGTCATCGATCTCATCCGATATACGTGTTAATGGATGAAATGGATGAACAAAAATAGTTTATACCTGTCTGTACATCAGCGAGGGTGGAACCACACCTTGTATACTTAACCACCCGATGTACAGGCGCGGTTCTTGCTGATTGAGAGCCAGGTATTGGGTATAGACCATAGTCTATAGGTTTATAGTAACGAGGAGAGAATATCGTTTCGTTGGTTTAGGTGTGCTATGACGCCCCGGTGCCCGGTTCTATATAGGTACTATCCGACTGTTCTATACCGCCAATAAAACACTCCATAAGCCGTAACGTTCGCGGGATATAAACCACCCTTTTGCTCCCTGCGTATCCGAGCTTCTTCGCAACGCGTAGCCTTCGGTTAGGTGTAAAACCCCTATGTTTTCAGGGGTTGACGCCCTTGTTTCTACATCGTCACAGCTTTATATTTAGTATAATTTCGTTGTCTATAATACGGGGTTTCGTATATCGGTTAAACACCCCGACTTTCAGACACTGAGATGTATCAAAAATGGATCCATATGATGAATATACTACACTGCAAGTTTCTGAGAGAGATGTGCTTTGCAGCACAAGTTTCAAATTTGGAATTTGGAACTATTCTACACGTCACGAAATATACTAGGCTCCTAGGGGATGAAGGGTGAAAACAGAGTGTAGGGGGTGGAAACCCCCAGTTTCATGAAATAGGGTAGCGTGGGGGCGAGGGAAGAGAAGAGAAGAGAAGAGAAGAGAAGAGAATAGAGTAGAATAGAAGAGGGGGTCAATGTCCCTCGCCACGTCACGACAATTTTAATGCATTAGGATATTGCGGAGCCGTGAAGAACGTTACTCGAAAAGTTGTGTACCTATATCAATGGTAGATATTTCACGGTAAAAGAGGTGAAAAATATAGAAAAAAAAAAAGAAAGAACTAAAGGGAAATGAACTACCGACCATAATATTCGTTGGGAATTTATTAGACGAATAGATTAGACATGGATAATGAGATTAAATTAGTTCAGAATCCCCCCCCGAAAAGGGTTGTTGGGGTGTGGTTTCGATTAAATTTATTTTAATTCGTAATTCAAGTGTGAATTCAGACTTTGACTTTGTGTCCGCTGGCTTCGTATCCTAATTCTAATACATATTTGACAACGCGAGTGATGCGTGAGCGTAATTTCGGCTTCTATATATTATATGTATCGAACAATAAGTATATATATGTGCATCCGAAATCCAAAGAGCAATAAGCCTTTACTCAACAGCTTCTGTCCCATAGGGAATAGTCGGACACATATTGGAGTCTATCCCTTGGGTTTGGAAGGTCTAACCCATAAGGTTCGACTACTATACCATACCTACTACACAGGGAAGTAAAATATATACAATACATTTATCACACCTCGAGTCTGTGCATAATTTAGTTATAGGTATACGCAGATGTTTGATACAGCTGGCAGTGTGCAGTTTGGTCTGACGTCACTGGGACCGCGATTGCAGATAGCGCATGGCATACAGATGCATAGATTGAGCTCGTTTTGTTACACAGTTGGCTTCCTGGCCCCAGGGTTCAATAGTCCCTAATAGGCAGCTACCTATACATAGATTAAATACATACATATACATATACATATATATATATATATATATATATATATATATTCTAATAAAATACGTTGGCACAAATCCCCGCGTCGAGTAATTTTTTTTTTTTTTCTTCTTCTTTTTATCACTTGCTAAACTCCACCGGTATGAAGTTTGCCGGATATTTTGCACCTTTCAAATCAGTGGAATGTCCATATTATTTCGTAAGATATTCGCAGATAAACCTACAAAGGTGTAGTTTCAAAGAAAGAAAGAAAGAAAGAAAAAAAAAAGTACAATTAGAGATACTCACGAGAACTAGTTACCCGATTCTCGGTATAGGTATGCCAATTTGGATCTGGATATAGCTTACCTGAAACAAGAGACAAGAAAAGGTTTATGGTAAAAATAATTCATAAAATTCATTAATTTTTATGATAATTTAAACCGTTGAACATGGTTACCACCTCGCGTGTATACAGGCGGTTCCAAGGGTTCTCTTACGTTATATTACAGTGCAGGCCGGCTTTAAGGCTCGCTAACGGACACCTGGACGTATCACATGTGCGCGTTGCAGTCATATGGTGAGTCCGATTAATTGCGAATACGAGGAAAAAAAAAAAAAAAAAAAAAATAAGGTAAGGGTAAAGAAAAAAATGACCTCATACGGCTATAGACGGAATAGCTGCATATGACGCTGTTAATATTTTTCAGATGCCAACAAAGAGCCAAATGCGTGAAAATATTTTTACGTAGGTAGGTATACAGCCGATTGGCCGAGAAAAATAGTTTCCGGTATATTAACATAAAAATAAGCTTCAATTAGAGGGTTTATCGCAACTGCCACCCCTATTAATATCGTTTAGCAACCCCTTACCATATACTCGACACACGTGTGTCTACGGTTGTTCGGTCGCACGAGGCACGCTGTGCTATCTGCTAACCAACAGCCAGGAGGGGCATACGGCTTGAGTGACACAATGGGTTGAAGAGAAAGAAAGAAAAAGAAAAAAAAAAAACATGAAAAACATAGATAGATAAATAACTAAATAAATAAATTAATGAGGGAGAAAGATTTAGCAATTCGTCGTTCAGAGTCGTCGAAAAAAAAAAAAAAAAAAAAGAAAACAGATAACTCTGAGCCTATTGCCAGAAAGTAGGTAGGTTTTGTATACATGGATGATATACCGCAGATTTGCTCAATTTATTCTGAATTTCGACTAGAGCCTTGAAAGAATAGTGCTCTAACCTGTAGCGTGAAAACACTCGCCGTTTTTTCGGAGGTTTATTTAGGTTATACTGTATAAGAAAGAGTAGAAACTCATTGTTCGCGTTTATACCGAAACCTGCAGTACTAGTTCAAGCAGACTGTGTAACATTGCTGTTAGTGTTTTAGCAACAAAGCTGTTAAATGTCGAGAATATTTTTTTTCAAGCTAGACGTGTAGAAATGTAAAGCATCATTCTGTGACTTGAATAAGTCTAGTACATTCGTCGTCTTAGTTTTTTCATTTCGTTCCTGTCCCTGTTCACAATAACTTTCCGTCAGACTTGGACCGTACGCCAAGGTAGGTAGGTATGTATTCTGTTTTTAGTCACTCTGTAATTAGCTTTCGGCATTTTAAGACGCGAACGGAGGGAAAGAAATGCCTCGATTTATTTATTTTTTTCCTCATTTTATACTTTTCGCTCAAGTTAGGGTGACGAGGAACCGAAATATTCGGTAAAGCTGATTTGTGGGAGGAAAAACAGACTACGGTGGGAATGTTTTTCAGTGAACATTCTGAGTCAGCGGATAATTATTGTATTTGTAATATCCAACAGTAAAAGTTCCTCAATAGCTGGGTATCGCTTGCGAGTTCCTCGTTGCATTTACAAGTTAGGTGTGACTAATTTTAATCTGTTATTTCAAGCAGCCGATAGTGCGCATGGTTCTAAACAACTGAATGCGTATGTCAAATATTTTGTTATCCAAAGTTGGGGAAACAACCGATAGGTCCGAGATACCGATGGTTCGAATACGCCCCAAAATAAAAAAAAAAAAAAAAAAACAAAGAAAAAATAAAACAGAAGATAAACCATGAGGAAAGCAGCAATTACCCTAATCTCGATTCGTTTTTCATTTCATTCTAAATTTCTTTTAGGAAAAAGAAATTTATATCCCTCTGAATTATTATCACCAGCCGGAGTTATGAGCGAAAACTAAATGAGAGCACTATCAGCGCATCAGACTGCGAAAACCACGACAGAAATTTCGAAAGTGGAAAGTAATGGTATATGAACTAATTTTCCAAGATTCGCACTGAAACAGGATGACGAGATGTCGGCGACTGATTGCTGCCTCGGATTTAGGAGACGTATTAAATTTCCGAAACTTAATTCACGCCTATAAAACCAGCGGGCATTGTTAAACTCGGAATAGCGGAGTTCTATGCTTGAATAGAAGGGAGAAAGGGACGTCTGCGCAACCTGAGCGCAGGAGCAAAGTCATAACAATCGTAGACTATACCTGCGAGTCTGGTCTACCTGGCTCAGGTGTTCCGAATGCAAGACACAAGTTTAAGGTTCAGTTTCTCTGATTATGTAGAGATAGGAGGAAATATCTGTGTCGCTTAGATGAGGCGTGAACAATTCGTACAACCCACGCTGATTGTCAGTGCAAGAAGTTTGAACGAAGAGTAGAGGATTTTGAATAGCTATAACTCACTGCAGTGCAGAATATCATAAGAAATTAAATCAATCATTCACAACTGATCGGGGAACTGAATCTTAGGTATTATTCATCGACTTGTGAGGAGAGAGAGGAATCGAACGCACGAGAATCCTTGGCGAGCGATTGTGAAGTATATGTGTGTAGGAAGTTTGAGTAAAACTGTTTCTTCAATTCGCATTCCCCCCTATTTGAGACGAGAAAATTTTCATCGTAAAGAGTAAAGCGGATTTGAATAATGATCGGATGGCAGCTTGATTGATTTATGGATGAAGGATTAGTTCGGGCTGGAAAGGCTAGACGAAATTAATCTTCATTATCCAATATTCAGTGTGATCCAGGAAGGGGTTTTATATCTGACGACAGCAGTGACGTGACGAGACCGATATCTCGTTTATCCGTAAGATTCAAGATTCGGAAGAGTTTAAATAAAATCGGCGAAATACGTTCATGCAAAGAACGTCGCAAAGTTGTAAGGCAAAGATTGAGTAGAAGGCAATCATCCAGCACCATATCCAGAGAGCACGACTTCATTTATATACAATTTCCATGAATTAGTATCAAACTATGAGTGAGTTTGTTAGCTGTCACTCCGAATCACATTTCGTAGTGAACAAAACAATGAGCATTTATGCAATGAAATTTGTCGTTTAATCGAATAAGTTTGTTAAACGTTGTGTTAGTTCAAAAATGTCATCTCTACTATATGCAGAATTCTCTTACTCTCTATAGATTCTGCAAGGAGCAAGGAGGAAGGATGAAATTTCCTCTCATATAACGTACGTCACGTTTTCCTTGACGTATAACGGGGCTAAAGACGTTTGTCTTTAGTCTTCGAAGTCTTGAAACAACTTCAGACTTCGTTCGTTCGTTCGCTAGTCCCTGCCTCGAGCTAGTGGATGGACGGTATACATATAGGATATGGCTTAGCCGGGGTAAGTCTCGCTAAGCCAGCGGATCAATGTGCGAACGGCTGCAAGCCGGGGTGAATACCTGACTTTTCTATACCTATCGAACTATGATCGGGCGATGGAATTACCCCGGGTCGCTTTATCAACCAATTACTAGCGTAAAAAGGTATCTCTTCGTTATAAAAGGAGGCAAACAAAGGAGGGCAAGGTTCCTTCGGTAAGAAATATAGTCGGATGTAGGTCTGGGAGGAGCAGGACTAGAAGGCACAAGAAACCTCGCCTCGGATGGCATGGCATCTGTCCTAGGAAGGCAAAACGGCAGAAGTATATACGTCGGAATGGAACAGCTGTGGCAAAGTGGTCGTCGACGTCTAGGCGAGGCGAGGCAAGGAAAGGAAAGGCAAGGCAAGGCAAGGCAAGGCAGGGCAAGGCAAGACGAGGCGAGGTGAGACGAGGAAACTTCGTGCAGCAAAGGGCGATAAAGGCCAAGGGATAAAGGTGCGGAAAATAAAGAAGAACCGGCAACGTTGTCGGGTCGATAGAAGGGTGGGGGCTGTGGTTGAAGTGCGGCAACGTCGCAAGGAGTAGTCTGCTTTAATACAGTGGTTCTCAAATTGTAAGCCATAGTTTTGTCTGGTGAATGCATATATACGTACCCCTATATACTGCGTATAGTAGACGTAACGACGAACACCATATAAAAGATTTGCGATCCTCGTAAATGTGCGGCCAAACCCTCATCAACCCCCATGAAACAATGGAGATTCGACGTCCCGCTTTACGTTTAAAATACAAGAGTAGGAAACCCCCGCCGAAATATATCCCTTATATTATTATATATACGACGGTACTGACTTAAGTCTAAAGTCTGTGTATTATACTATACCTATACCCACGTACCTTGTGTAGGTTTATCAAAAACCATTGAAATTTTGGTCTTTACGAAAACGAGAGGGAAAGAATTAGATACGTAGTGAGGAGCAAGTGAATGATGTTGATGGACATATTACTGGATACGAATGTTTGTGATTGTGCCATGTGTGTCTAAACGAGGAGTAGGTAGGTATATGCTGCAGCAAGTTAGTAAATCAGTTTTAAGTGGTTCTTGACCTGGGTGCGTCAATACCACACCCGCGGATATGTTACACGGCTTCTAATCGCCAATGAGAAACTTTGTTAGTTTCATACCGCAAAGTATGTCTGGTCTACGACAAACGACCGATGAGTTGTGCTCGAAAGTTGAGCCTGAAAGCTGTGAAAATTCAGATTCTATGAATCTCTTATGTCTGCAGACAGGTACAATTACTTTCACGTTGAATATTCGACTGGTCATCATAAATTTGAATTATACCTACAAGGTTGAATTACTCGTTTAGAATGTAGAGTGAAGGATATTTTCAAATTTTGTGTATTTTTATCAACATTACCTTGACGAAAGTTTAGTATAAATATAAAACTCTAAATTATATCAATTATTCAACGTTTGATAAACCCAAATTGCGAGATGTTTCTAAGTAGCGGAATGTTTTTGCCAACGTAAAATCCCAGGGTATAGAGAAAGATTCCAGAACTGGCTGCAGTGGAATAATACGGTTTTTGTTTTCTTCTTTTTTTTTTTGCGAGAATAAAGAAGCAACGTTTACGTATACCAGATGAAATAATTAAAAACGAGTCTCGAGGTTGAATTTTCGGAGCAAGTAGAACGTCGGTCTTTGAAGTCGGGAGTAAAGCGAGCCGAGTGGTTCAATCTGTTGGTCCCTTTTCAGGATGCTATTCGGACCAGCTAGGCAGCTTTGGGTCGAGACGACCCAAAAAATAACACAAAAAGTATTAGAAAAAGGGGGCAGGTTGAAGGATAAAAAGGAACGTTCGTGCCTTCCTGGGCGTTTAATACACGTCCGAGATCTTCTGGGCCCGAGGATTACCCCTGGGGACAGGAAATAATCGTAGTATGTAATCAGCAAGAAAGGCTACAGTCCTCGATTACGTGCGTGTAAATTACTGCTAAGACTGCAGAGGATCAATGTGCGCATCAGGATTCGCTCTCTATACTTGTTTGCGTCAAACTGGCTTCAGGCTTACTTCGTTGACTACCGATGGCGAAGTATTAGTCGGTTGGTAATCCCGTGCCCATCCCATCGCGAAAAGATGTAAAGTAAAAGAAGGCAGAATAAAAAGATAGAAAAAAAAGGACTTCGAGTAAAAAAAAGAGACAAAAAAAAAAAAGTAAAGGAAAGGGCGGAAAAAAAAATAAAAATAATTGTTCGCGGGCCAGTAGCGACGCCGGGCGTCGTTTGATCGCAGTTTTCTGGACTTTACGAGAAAGCATCGTAGCGTAAAAGCATCGTATATAATTTTATGAGATTTTTATACGTAGCGATGCGCCGCGGCTACGTCGGCGTCGCACATCACCGCATCACCGTTGCTAGCTCAGCTTTCAACGAACGTGGTCCCCAGAAAAATGGGTTAATATAGAGTAGTGAAATTTTTTTTTACGAACGTATCAATTTTTCATATTTCATAAAGTAAAGAAATTGTATTAAGTGACGGAGTCCCACAGGGGTTAGACTTTCTCAGGCCTGTTCATCCCTGTCCACATTTTTCTTATACAAAACCACCCGGGAAAAAGAAAAAGCCTCCAAAGGGAAGAAAAAGAAGCAGCAGGCGTTAGTCGATAACAAATTTTCCGAACTCAATTACCAGCGATTAGAACCACAGAAAAGAGCCATGTGACGAGAGAAATTAAAGGACAAGAATAAAGTCTAAAAACGTTTTTACGAATCCTATGCTACTTGTGACGTTGGCCAAATACGAAAGCTCGAAAACGATATTGACAGATCAGAGAAGTGAATAAATCATAATTTTCATTGATTGGCAAGCGGCATGGCATTGACATTACCGATGAGTATAGAAATGACGAGGAAGTGTGACGTTCGAACATCAGCTACCTGTCTGCATATAAATAACGATTAATTAGCCGAGTGAAAAAATTTTAGAGGAAGACCCGAGCCGGTTTAACAAGCCATGCCCAATGGAGTGAAGACTTTTTGTATACTGTCTCGAAAGTTGAAGTTGCGACCCGATCTTCTCGGAACAATGAAAACTGAATGTTAAATGTCAGAAGAATTCTACTAAAAAGGAGCTCCGAAACTGCGCAACCGATTAGCGTTCAAAAAATCTAACTAAGGACATCTCCCACGTTATCCTCAGGTATTTCCAGGTGTCAGGTGTCGTCACCGTTCAGGTATTTACTATAATAATTAATCGAAAACAGAATTGAGTTAGTTTATCGAGACTCGTTTATCAAGTGACTAAAAAAAAATTTCCAACAGTCAAACGAGATTCGTAATGGCATTAAGTCGTGTAACCTTTACTTATAGACTGGTGCAGGTCGTAATTCATTGATTACTGGTTATATTTATTAGTATCGATTCATCATTCCCAGTAGAATAATTGAGAAGTTCGAAAAAAATAAATAAAAGTAAAACTAAAATTAAAAAAAAACATGAACATTTTTCTCAGGGCAAATCGATCCACTTGCAGCGGCCGCGGTTTTTCGGCTCGACTAGCCGAGATAATGAACCATATAGACTTCTGATTGGTCATTGGGTGTTAAAAACGAAGATTCAAAGTATCTTGCGTCACGGTTAACAGCTGTCTGTAACGACAGTTTCATCGTCTATACACACACATGTGTAGGTTAGGTGGTATATTTAGATAAAGCTAGACTTTTTACAAACCGTTCTGTCACAACCTAGCCGTGTAAAACGTGCCCGCATACATAGAAACCAGCTACCAATACACGCACTGCAAAGTTTCGTAACGAAACCGAGACAGGTGACTACGTACAAATCTGTTGGCTACAAGAAAGACAAGGGTTGCACACTGGCCATAAATTTCTAACGATCTATTCTCGTTCTTTAATATCTAGCCTAATTGATCTGACGGTATCCATATGCTTGACTAAATGTGTCAATCGAAAGATTTCCCCGTGCTCATAAAATAAACGAGACGAAAAATTCAAGTCTGGTCAGTCTATTTTCGGTTCTTTTCGTTATAGGTAAGGTATGTGTACTCATATTTAGGTATATGATTGGAATTTCGTTAGTTTTCGTTCTCCATTGCGTTGGATAATTAGACAAAGGTAGCTGGGTAGGCTAACTCGCGAATGGAAGGAGTCAGTCAGCAACACAGTACCCAGAGTCAACGTTAGAGTACAATATGTACACAGACGTGCTGTAGCAAATGCACAGGCGCGCAAACATACAAGGGAACCTGATTGTTGATTGGATTTGAGGATGATCGCGTTCGGGCGACAAACGCGGATTAATTCCCGTTACCACCCACCAGTCCAACCCTCGAGTGGCATGGCAGCCCGATTCACCCTCGCGATAAACCTCACCGTCCGTTCGGCACCCAAACCACCCTGTCCGTTCATTCGCTGACTAGCTACGTGCGAATATTATTCCCGTAATAACGGGATATTGGCCGATTTGGATACGTCGATTTTCTCTCGCCTATGTCGATCTACCTACCCTCCCTATGATCCACCAACAATACAAATACCCTGTTACTGCGCGCAATAGTTTAAACTTGAATCACTCGGACCTCAATAGCTCTGTTCATCCATACCTGCATGTGTATCGATTCGATTATTGCCTATGTTGTAATTAATTGTTACGACAAGAGGGGTTGGCTTTTCATAGTAACAGTATATAGTACCTACAGTGTGTAAAAGGTATACATACATACAGGTATATGTAGAATAATCGGTACCCCGTTTAAACCACGCGTGTAATTGTAAGTTTCTATTGATCGTTGGGTAATATTTGCACGAGTAATGCCAATTTGTCAAATAAATTTCAATCCGAGAATTTCGTTTGTTATAAAAGAACAATGCCACACCTAGCAGCTGGTGTTGACAGTGTTGAATTGTTACACACCTACCTAATCAATAGTCATTTATCAAATCCCGAGATAACTATCAGATATAATTAGCTGTCGAGTAACGCAGCTGGCGAATTTAACACGTGACGATTTAATTGCTTTTCGTTTTTCTCGTCGTGAGTATTGTATCTACCTACATGTACGAAGAATGAGAACGGCTACTACTGCATCAGCTAACCAAGACCTCATGCAGAAGATTTAACCGTTTTTTCATCATGGATAAAAATCACAATAAAATTAGAACTGTTACTCAGTGATTTAATCTCAGGAAATGAACGCTCAATGAGATACCGAGAGTATAGTGACACTATGTTTGCTACTACGTTGACTATTAATAGAAAACCAACCAAGCCGTTAAGCTCGGTGTACCGATTACGCTAATTAATACGTAAACTATGTACCGCAAGTGGAATTCTCCTACAGTTTACGCGTTTCTCCATTCCGTAGGTATAGTCGTCACCTTTTGCGGTACGGTTGCCCAACCCATACCGCTAGTGGTCTACGATCTCGCTTGTCGCAATGGGACATATACGTGTGCAAATAGTTGAATAAAACATGTAGGTAGGTTAGGTACATAACGGATATAAAGTTTATCTCTTATAAAGTGATTGCAGAATCCTTAAATCAATTTTTATCCTTATCCAATCTTCTCATATCGGAGTAAAAAAACTCACCTTGTGTCCATGCCGCGAATAGGCGGCACTCCGTACCCCGTGACAATCGAATTCCCCGAAAGGATGACGGACCTGAAGTATCCTTGACCGTAAAGAGCGACTGTATGACCGTTAAACGATCTCTGATGATGGTGGTGATGATGATGATAATGATCGTTATGGTGATTGTGGTGATTTTGGAGTGTCGAATGCACCTGGACCTGGGGAATTGATCCCTGATCCCACCACGAGACATACGGGATTCCAAGTCCCGGTTTAAGTATCGCGGGTTGTAGGAAGCAGTAAGCAAGTAGATGATGTCGGCGATGGGCAGCGAGTACCGCGTGTAACGCGGCCGGGTATAAGCCGTGGGCCAGGAGTCGGTAGTCACGTATCAGGCCTCGAGAGTCGCGTATATCACTGCAGGATTCAGGCCAGTCACGAAAGTCACGTGGTAACATGTCACGAAAACATCACGGCGATTGGACTGCACTCTATAACGTTTTTCACGTCTTCTCTCGAGAGGGTATTGCTTTTTATTCGATACTTCTACAGAGGTATGATAATGTATGTGTATGTGTGTCTACGTGTATGTATATGTATATGTATATGTATATATATATATATATATATATATATATATATATAAGCGCGCCCTCGCCGCCGCCGCAAGTTCGACGCTCCCGCAAGGGACCCGGACTCGCACTGAAACGCGCGCGACTCGAAGCTGCGGAGCCGGACTCACGGGCAACCAGGACGACGCACGTTGGCGCCGCGCAACCGACGCCGTCTTCGCGGCACGTTACGAATTTCAAACGTTTCGCGGGCTATTATAACGGGGCGTCGACCACTAGCGAAAGACCGAGGAGACGAAAACTTTCGCGCGCATCTATACCCGGCTCTATCTATCGTTATCCTCTCTCTTATTTCTACCGTCCTGCGTACTTCGACAAACTCACGTATATTGATCCAGACTTTACCACCCTACCCTACCAAACGACCAAAGCGCGACTTACACACGCGAGATTCGCCAAGATTCGAACTTTCCGTGCCGTTGTTATACACCTCGGTACAGTCGCGGCATTAAAATTATTTTACATTAGGTGCTGCATTTTCGTTTAGATTCAATATTATTCATCGACTTAATCACGATTTTACGGTCATTTATATATCGCTCCGCAATAGTTTCGACAAAATTGAATACATGATATCGAAGGATCATGCAATACATATCTCAAGGGTGCGACTCGGTTTTCTGTCTACAATATTTATATCAAGGTCGTCTTTATTGCTTCTTCAAAAATGGTATCGTCATTCCGATCATTTTCAAATCTTTCGAGACTTTTGTCGTGATATCATATAAGAAACGGATCAGTTTTTCATCCAGAATTTATAACTGTGAAAAAAATCTAACGCATTCATTCAAGAATTTCCCAGGCCTATGTGCAGGTACACAATTTAGACGCGGAAAACCTCGCCGAGAAAGGTGTATGTCAAAGATATGTCGTGCCCTAAATTTGATCAAGATTTTGAGTTGAAAAATTTGACGGGAATTCCGGAATTACGATATAGAAGTTGAGATTTTTTCAGCTCAAATTACATGAATGAAAGTTGGCTATCATAGGCGACAATAATTTTCTAATTTCCGATCAGAGTTTCCGAGACGTCGACATCCTGCTGAACTAGAATCCAAAATACTACTTGAATAAATTCGCTTCCAAGTGTAAGGTAAAATATTTTGTTTTTTTTTTCTCTTTTTCTTTTTCAAGACTTGGCTAAATTTTCATGAACCAAGGCTATGAGGGTTTGAGAAATTCCCAACACAATACAAAATTCCTTGTAAAAATTTTCAGGTCTTTTTCTCTGCCTCTTCCTCAGCTGCTATCAAATGCCATAAGAATTTCATGACAACTGGTATACGAATTTCATAGTGATTTTTTTTTTTTTTTTTTCTAGTAAGAGGATTCACAAATTTCATCATCTCACGAAGTACTCTGAACACATCTATTTATCCAATGTCATGTGACTTTTGTGCAAATTATCCATCATTGTGCAGAACGTGAAGATTATAGCTTTCCGTACCTATATCTTACATAAACTTTAGTGCGGTGGTACTTTTTCATGGATGTTAGGCAAGAAGCAGGGTCCTCGGGATAATGATTTGGTGTCTTTTGTGCGATTTGACAAACGGCCGAGCGAATTGTTTTCTGAAAATAGTGACCGAAGGATAGCGGCGTAGCGTGGAGGCCATAATGTCAGAGAAATTGCGCAACGTGTATAGTATAAATTGACGTTTCATACAAGTCAGCGTGTAAATATTGCGAGTTTTGTTAATACGTCGCAATCTTAAACCCGCGTACGTCTCGGCATATGCGGCACATACGAATTTTGTAGAAAAGGCGCGGCCATTATCATGCGATTATACTCCATTATGTGATATAAAAACGTCGTATATACATTAATTGCCCCGGGGACTGCAATAAGTGCTCGTGAATTATTGAGTAAACATCAGAATAAGGAAGTACATGTACGCATTCATACATTATAAACGTAGGTGTACATATGGAGATAGATATATGTAGTATTATCATACGTAGTACGTATACGTGTTATAATAGGCACTTGACATGTTACGAGCACCATCTACAAGAACGTTAATTCCATAACATATCGAGTACATAGGTATAAGATTCGAGGGTACGTCGATTAATTTACCACATTAGATTCTGCTCAGATATTCAAGAACAGATAAAAAGGTGGAAAGAATTATAAACATATCAGTGATAACGAGTTGAAAGATCAGCGGGATTTTGAATTCAAATAGATGTATAAGGTAATGTTATGTGAAGTATAAAAAAGAAAAAGACACAGAAATGGAATAAAATATATCTAAAAATACACCGAAGGCACGAGATATATAAGGTGATTGCTCGTGCCTACATGCATAAGTCGAAGGTCGATACGTAGCTGAAATGCTAAAACTGTGAGATTGTGCTGGCGTTGCAAAATTGATATTTAAATATTAAGAATTTGAAGAGTTCGCAAGGGGACGTAGCCAGACGTCAAAGGGCGCTGAAGAAATTTGTTTAAAATTGCCACTTATCCCCTGCAACTACATAAAACTGGAACTCTGATTCTGCAGCAGCAGTTGGGTACCAATGAAATCTCAATTTCCCCAGTACCTTATTCCTTCCGCGCTATTTTATTTTTTCCGCCTGTTACTTCTCCGAGAAATCTCTGCTCCGAGTGAACCCCAAGAGACAAAGAAATTCGCCAGTAATTTGACGGATTCATTTTCATCTTCATTTTCATTTTTTAACCGTGAATTTTAAAGCGAGTAGTCGAGCCGAAACATGGGCGGAGGAGTCGAGTCATCCGTACTGGCTCAACCTTTTTGCATACTAATTGCAACTGGAATTGGTTGCCTTTCCAACTATATACATCCGAGGGTCGCCAGAGACCTTTTTGTTCGCTCAACCAAACGCATGGAAAGGGTTGTTTTTGTAGAATATATATTTTTTTTCGTCTTTCTCTCGCTTTTGGATTATCGAAAAAGAGAGAGGACGAAAAAACGAAGTCGACGAAGTCACAAGCCACAAAACAGCTTATCGAGAACCAGCTGTACGTATTTTCAAGGACCAAGGCTGCGACAGTAATTTCATCTTGACGGAAATCGGCTTTTGGTTTCTCGAGAGTCTCTCAAGAGAAGAGGTCGTTTCAAAAGCTTCCGAAATCCTATCGTTGGACGTCGTCTAAATCCGAATTATATACAGGCTTGGGTACAAAATCGTAACTCGTGAACATCGAATCATGAAGAAATTATAATATAAAATTATATAAATGCTGCCCGTTTTTACGTCACTCGGCATTATTTATGGTATAATTCTATTTGCAGTAAGCGTTAAAATTTGCAAGAAGGAAAATTGTTCATCAACTGATGAATAAGCCGGGTCATATAAGTCCCATAAATCTTTCCAGCTGAATTAAGTCGTTATATAGAAAATCTCAACGTTTACTACACTCGGAGAGGATCGAGAATAGACATCTCCTCGATTTGATGGACGTGGCGATGGCTCATTGACGTACAATAATTATTTTATTACATTTTTTTTCTACATTTTCATGACTGGTTGACATTAACTTGCCAATAATATACCATCGCGCACGAATACACGGCAGGAGGTAAATACATGAGAAATGCGAGAGATGAGAGATGAGAGATGAGAGGAGAAAAACGATAAAGATGACTCGAGACTTTGGCTGTAGACTCCACGACCTTCCTTTCTCCATCTGAGAGATGGTCTCGGCGTATCTTGTTGGCCGGCTAGTTGGGTATATATCTAAAAACTAGGAGCATAATACGTCGGTCCGACCTCGTGCCGGTATATAAAACTTTTCCTCACCTTTCAAGAACTCTTGACATTGGCATAATGATGATTAATCGATTGGACGGCTGATACCGCGAAGTATAAGATGGGTGTTCAAGGTATCAACGCAGCACCTCGTATACATTGAAGAATACACGAGTTGGTAGGAGCGTTTATTCGTGTTTCCCAAGATACGATCTTCTCTCGCGAACGTCTAATTTTACTTTCCAACTTACAACTTCCAACTTCCACGGTTGTATGTGCGGTCTGAAACTCTGACACGCGCAAACTTCCTAGACGGCCTCCGAATATTAATAACGCCACCTGAGTCTCGGCGCACTGTTCTCTTGTTCGAGGGTATGAGAATTAAAATTGTGCGTGACGTAGGTTCAGTTGCGAAAGTACAGCTCTGCTTGAAATTGTAAACTTTACAAAGTAACGATTGCAGTCAGTCAGAGAATACAATCAGAGTCGTGTGCCAGATCGTAAATGTAGCAAACTTGATGTAGAGTTCGAGATTTTGCAGGGTTTGTTCGAACCAGAGAGCCAGAAATGATCCGGCAAACAACTTTAAGGTTACTTTAAGGCGTTGGAACACCCCCGTTGGTCAAAACCGTGGACTCATACGCTGAAGAAAAGACTTGACGGGGTTAAAAGATGGATCGGTAAGTTTTTCCTCTTTATTGGACAGCGGAGGATCGTCTGCGCCACGACCCTGCCTAACTTCGAAGGAAAACTTTTGTTTCTTTTTTCTTTATCCTTTGTTCTTTTTTCTTCTCCACTGAGGAGTGGCAATTTCTTCTCGAAATCACCTCGCTGAAAGATCGAGCGTCCCACTCGAAATGGCTGCACGGGGACTAAAAACCACGAAAGGATAACCACTAGGACCAGAGATTTTTTGCTATGATACCTATACTCGCACTTTACTAAATCACCGCGATAGCTGAGGCTCGTATTCACCAGGTGAAATCGAGTACTGAGAATAAAAGAAGAAGAAGACAAACAGTTTGTCCCATAAACTGCAAGTACAGGCGACTGGAAAAAAAAAAAAAAAAGAAGTAGGCCTTCCTACTGCACCTTTCCATATATCCCCACAGTTCTTGGACAGAGACGAACATCGCTCAACTTTTAGATCCTATTAACAGCGGCGCGGTTTAACAGAGACATTATAACTGACGTGGTGCGTGTGGATGAACTCGTATAACACCACAGAAGCCGCCGCCGACTGACTATCGGGTTAATTACAGTTGATAAAAGTTTTCGACGGGTATAAGGCAAACATTACTGGCCTGAGTAATTGAAATTTAGTTAATAAGCGAAACTGTTGTAATTAGTGGGGCTATACTTTAACTGTCCACGAGGTCATCGCCGTCACAATGGAAAGAAATAACGATTAAAATAATGAGAAAATGAGCGATTCGATTAGGTATATGAGAATTATAACGATAACGACGGAAAAATTTTTTCATTCAAATATAATAACGCATCTACGTTACAGTTTTGTCCGACTTTTATGCGAGTTTAAAGAGCAGCTATATAGCAAAACTTTGAAAAGTACCTGTAGTATACCGTGAGAGGAATTATTATTGTAGGTACTGCCGCAAACATTGCGCCGACAGGTTTGAGGGTCTTGTAATAAGCGAGGGTACAATCAACACCTCTGGAGCTATTACGAGGGAACTATAAACATTTTCCTGGTAGTTGGTACAGCTATCGTCGCAAGTATAGCTAAGTTTTCGAAATCGATCGACTTGCTGTTTGTTTGCAGAGTAGGCAGGCAGGCAGGTACCGTACATATATATAGGAATAGAATATTCCAGGTTTAAAGGTTTGCGAAGGAAAGTGCCTACACCGATGCTTCTACTGCTAATTACGCCCCTTGTAATTACCGCACAGTTACTGCAGTAGCAGCAACCATTCCCTGTGTAAACTGACAATGAACGAACGAACGAACCGGGTGAATCCTGTCATGTATTAGTGATTAGATTTCTACCCTTAGAGCCGGCAGTGAGTCGCTTCTACACCGAAGGGGAGTTATCCCATGCTAGGAGGACAAACCCCATGAATTATACCGTACCCATATACTTCCGAATGACGTGTCTGACTGACAATGAGATCACCATACTGCATCCACTGGGGTTTCGTGCTTAGTTTTAAAAACATCATTCCACCTTATCACGAGTAGAAATTGTTCGTCCTACTTGCGTACGTGGATATAAATACCTGATACTATTCTCTATCCACACTGTCCTACAAATTCCATCAGCAAGGCACGCGCTTAGGCGGCAAACTCAAAGCAAATCCTTAATTTCACTAACGACCATGATGATCACGTGACCCCGGGCGACCGACCCATCGGGTAAATGTAAACTTAGGTACATAGGATCTTTGTGTAGTGTATTTACATGCACATTTACACGCGTAGGAGTGAGTGAGAGAAATGTGTACGTGTACGTGGACGTGGACAAGGACGACAGACGAAACCCAACCGGTGGCTCGACTCGCTCAAAAACAGAGCAGCTAGTCCGTTCATTAAAATAAATGGCGGATTACGAGGGCGGACTGCTGTACCGTGAATGGCGAAAGGGTTGCCCCCGTGTTTTACCATTGATTGCGTATCATACGCTGCAGCGTACTAACGGGTCGAACACGTGCGGTACTATATACCTACCTCCCGGGGAAAGTTCGGTTTCTATAAGGTAAGCGTTGTGCTGTGTTCATCCGCAAGCTCACAGCTGGACAACGATATGATATTGGCACTCCATAAAGCCCAGGTACTATATACAGGCTATAGATATACGAACTGAAATCGATTCGGAAATGAATAAATTTTTATTGGAATTGAACGACATGGGAAAACGTCTCTCTAGGCTTCAGATACTATACCAAGATCCATGTGCAGAAGTGCTTTTTTGAGGAAAATAATTGCAGCGCAGCATTGGATATGAAATACATATATACTGAAAATCGATTGGAGAATTTCGAAACACTCGAACCGAAGAGCAAATTGAAGAGCGGTTGGTTGGTATGGGGGTTGTGAATAGGTACGTGGTCCAGGAATCGGAAGGAGGATTTTTCGGTGTTGATTCAGTGAGAGAAACAAATTCTGTTTGATTCGATGGAATGGACTCACCTTTCGAAAGCGACGGATCGAGAACTTGGTGTCGTTATACATTTAAGCTTTGAGTTAATCAATTTTGTTTCACTTTTCACGCTTTCGGTCTGCGGTTACTATGTTTTTATTTTATTATACGGTTCTACAACCTGCAGCGTATATAGTATCGCCGATAATTTCTATGAATTATAACGAGTGAATCTATATATATATTTGAAATTATTTACAAAATTAATTCAAAATACACGAAAATGGAAGTCAGATAGGGAAATTAGGGAGCACAGACATAATACGTTGGTAAACCGTGCGCGAAAAATATTCGTAACTTGATATCAGTAATGAAATTCAGGGATTTCTTTCGCAAGCTCGATTGGCTTTGCACAGTTCCTCGCAGATATAACTTGAGCTAACTTCAGCGGTTCTTGGTTGATTAACAAAAGGAAGGGGGGTATGAGAGTTGAGTCGGTTGAGGAGGGTATAGTGACGAAAGAAAAATGGTAGTAAAGGAGGAGAGGAACGGGGATGAAAAAGGAGAATAAAGGAAAACTAGGATAACGATACGAAACGAAACGAACTTGCAAAGATTTCCCATCTTTAGAACCAACTTTCCAGAGATTTCTTATCAAAATGTAAATTCCACCCTCTGTTTTCATCCCCTCGTATCCACCCTAGTTTCCTTAACTCTCCTCACCGGCATATTTCTTCTCTTCCGTATTTTCGCGTGTTTGAAACCAACGCAACCATAACTAGTAAGGTATACCTACCAAGTCAAAAAATGGTCGAAAATTTCCTTGCATCATATTAATGGAAAACGAGAATCATGTGTAAAAATTCGTTGATTGTTGCACATTAGTCGCAAATCCGTGTCATAGATAAGTACCCGATTTAAGGATAAGTGTTCGTGGTCGGACGGGCTTGAAGTACGCGGGTGATTTTGAATTTAAATGAAAATTCATTGTCTCTATAATGGGACCCTTTTGGCCCAGAAATAAATAAAGAAAGAAAGAAAGAAAGAGAATACAAAAAAATAGTAAAAAAAAAAAAAAGTAATAAGCCCCTCCCGAACGGCCCTTTGTCAGCTGGGATACTTTCATTTGGTAGACTCAGCAGTTCCACCCGGTGATCACCCCTATAGCTATAGAGACTCGCCCTATCCAACCCCCCTGGGTAACGAAGGCCTAGTTTCGATTCTCCCTAGTTGCAGTTTTATTCTGCACCCTGTCGTAAGTACGCCCCTGCCTTACGCCGGAGTTAACCCCCGTCGTAGCTGTACCTCTGTCTACCACTGGCGTACCAATATCGTTGTACAGGGTGGTACTAAAAGGGATCCGCGGTTACCCTACGAGCTTAGCTAGCGTACGTTACGTTTCTAAGCGAACTAACACGCGAATCGACAATTTTCGCGGCTTGCGTTTTGCGAGGCAGTGTTAGATACGGTGGGGGATACGATATCTAAGTACACGTAGCACCTACTAGAGTTATCACACGTTAGCACGAGGTTACTAGTTTGATTGGAGTGCTGCCAAGCCCAAAACAAAATGGACAAAAAAAAAAAAAAAATACAAAAATACAAAAAAACAGAAGGAGGAAACAATAAAAGAAGAAGAAAAATTTATAACCCAACAACGTAGATTCTACTGTACTACAACACTCACTAACGCTCATCGTCAGCGGTCGATTCATCGACGATTTTTTCTCCATGTGCACGCACCCTAAAATTCGCGTTTGCGTAGGGGGGGGGGGGGGGGGGGGGCGCTCGTTGCAGCGTCGAGGGTCGTCGACTACGGAGTTAGAGTTGGAGTTGGAGGTGGAGGTAGAGGCGGCGGCGATGCCAGAGGGCTGCCATAATGTAGATGGGGTGCGGATAACGTGGGGTGGCAGTGGCGCGCAACCAAATCCGTCGACTATTCACGTATACCTACTTTGACACAGGAGTTCGCAGTGTCCGACCATGACACACTTTTGTAAGAAAGGAGAAAACAAAAAACGAAGTTTTAACACATTTTTCGCAATTTTTCATTTCATTTGCAGTACACAGAAAGAAAGGTTGACTTGATTCAAGATAATTTTTGCGGTCCAAAAATAAAGACCGAAATTTTCTCGGATCAAATCAAAATTTTTCTCAAACCAAGAAAATTTTGAAAATTTGGAAAATTTTCTCTTGGCTCGAGAAAATTTCGATCTTCATTTTTGGACCGCAAAATTATCTTGAATCAAGAATAATTTTCTTGGCTCAAGTTAACCTTTTTTTGCTGTGTAGGTACATTATACACCCTCAATTTTTAATATATAAAACAAAAATCGTTTAGACTGCGCTCGGAACGAGAAAAAAAAATTTGTATATCTGTCAACGGGGTATATAGGTAGGTATTTATACGAGTTAGGCTGTCAATATAGATCGGCTTTAGGTTTATTATACCTTCATCGTGCATAAAGTATCGAAACGTGTTTTCTATATACCTACTACTGTATACCTACTGCGAAATATGTGGTGATTATATCGTGACCTCTTGGTACGAGAACAGTACAATACCTGGCTACCTACCTGACGAGTTACAACTATTATATCGAATAACTTACCTATACAACGGTCTCGAACTTTTACAGTGCAGTCTTAATAGCAATAAGCTGCGACCTGGAGTAGGCGTAGCTGTTAGTAGGTAGCCAAAGCCAGGAGCTTTCGAAACATAAGATAAGACTCACCGGGTCTTTGAGGGTGGTTATGCCTCGTTTACGGTCTCCAAAATCGGTGATACATGGTTTTAGTCACGTACGCGCGAGCTGCTGCAATGGCGTGATATATTATAGTTGAAAATTCCTGTCACCAGGTAGACAAAAGACTAATGAAATTCTTCCTTTAAACAATTCGAACGATAAATGAACTGGTTCGAATAGAAATTCAATACATAAAAACGAGAGAGGAGGTGAGAACGCATCAGAGGAATAAAAGATCATTTCAATATATTATGATATATATATATGTTCTTCGATTTGAATCAAGGATAAAAATAAACTTAAACAAAATTTTCGAACAAACCTTTGCATCAGGTTGGCAAGGCAGGCGAGAGCAACTCGCGTAAGCCATAATGTAAGCCGATTTTTATCATGAAAAAAAAAAAAATATATACATTCTTATCTTGAATATATATATAGGTGAGTATTATACAATCTGGAGATATAGGTGGTTGTACACGTTTCGTACAATATATAGTAGATATAAAATGTGTTATATATATACCTATACCTACCAACGTACCAAATCTAGTCATACAGTAACGTATATCAACGCGAAAGTGACGTTGAGACAGCTCAACGTAATCAGGTTCTTGCGGGAAGCGCAGGCCTTGTTTTCGAGCTCGGAATATGCAATCGGAGTAGAAACAGGGTGGAAGAGGGTTTGATATCTCTCGAGGTACACGAGAGTTTGGGGTAGATGACTTATACTATACAGTATACAGGAGCCTTTCAAGCTCCGAGTCAATGCCCCTAGAATAATGAGTAAGCAAGTAAGTAAGTAAGTAAGTAAGTAAGTAAGTAATTAAGTCAACTGGGAGTAAATTGAACTTCAATAGTTCGCGTATATGCAAAGAATTTTCTTACACTTATTATACCTATATAATATATTGTTGGTGACATTTTTTTTTTCAAACGATATTTCTACAACTGGTGTAATTAATTTTTGCTCCACGAAGAGTTAGGTAGGTAGGTAGGTAGGTTGGTAGGGAGGTAGGTAGGTATTGGTATAGGTACCAAATGGTGCACACAGCGCAAAGGATTTCACACCTAATTCACCGCACGTTCATCGTACCGTTGAAATTTTTGACAAATTACGACACATACAACGTTACTTTTCGTTGATGTGTATATTTTCATTTTTTTCGTTTTTTTATTTATTTATTTATTTTTCTTGTATTTTCGTTTTGGTCTATTTGATAAAATATTCGTTGTGCTATTTAGGCAGCGAGAATATCTTCCCATATCGTTGAGTAGAAACGCTCGTTTGTCCACTTCGGTACACGTAAAGGTATAAATAAAAAAAGTGAAAAAAGAAGGAAAAAAATAAAAATAAATAAACGAAATGAAATGAAATAAAATAAAAGGTAAAAAAAAAAAAAAAAAAAAATGAAATAAATTGTATAACGTGCGAACCATCGCGTAAATAAATTGTAAAGGGAAAAAATTTTCTGTCCAGAGACCAAATGCCTGCTCCGGATCAATACGTATATATATATATATATATATATATATATATATATATATATAGAAAGGCGAATAGTATATATGTACAATACATAATACATATACCATGGATATACATACAAGTATTGTATATATGTACGTATAGCATACGAGTGGGGAAATAATAACAACAGCAATGATAATGATAATAACAATAACAATAATAATAATAATAATGACGATGATAAAACCGAGGATAAAAGCATCCGCAGCAAAAGGGTTACACCGATGTAAACCGTAATTTGATGGAAATTCAAACAGAGAGAAAGAGAGAAAAGAGAGAGGGAGGAAAAGAGTAAATGTCGAAAAATAAGAGAAACGAAATAAACGCTATTCTGTACGAACGGAGTAGGTAGTACCTATATAATACGTATACAGTACAGAAGCGAATCCAATCGGCAACCTTTCGCGACGGTAATTCATGCTTTTTCTTCTATTTCTAAGTATACTTGAACCTACTTAGAAAAAAAAAACTTGACGATGTGACCTCCCTGGAAACATAAAAATTTTCCCTATAGGTACTAAGAGGAAAAAAAAAAAAAAAAAAAAAAAAAGCTGTACATATGCGACCGAGTGCATAATATAATTTAACAATAAGTCAGAAACTTGGTGACAGATGTATATCTCGCTCTTTCGAGAAAGGGACATATATTAGGGGTAACTAATTAACGGCCATTTACTTTCCTCCACGGCTAGTTTAGGTCTAGGGTTTTAGGGATTTAGGTTGGCTCGTCGAGACAGCAGGGTAGGAATTCTCCTTGCCGTTTGTCTGAGAGAGGTTCAAAGATTGGAAGTCTTGGAAGGAAGGAAGGAAGGAAGGAGGGTCTGCAGGCGTCCTTCACTAAAACCGGGGAGTGACCGCCACAGGGTCTTTCACTGGTGCAGAGCCCAAGTTAGCCCGGTATAAAATATATATCTTTGCCCTTCTGTCTCACGATACCTTACTTGCAGCCAACACAACTTCCGAGGCCAAATAAGAACTGAGAATTCTTTCTTCTTTCGTCTTTCGTCTTTCGTCTTTCGTCTTTCGTCTTTCGTATTTCGCATTATTCGTCCTTCGTCCAGTTTATATTTACCGAGTATAGAGTATTAAACTCGAGTCGAGTTCGTGTTTTGCACAGGTGAATTTTTACCGTGTCAATTATTCCCACACGCAATTTCACTGTATATAGGATACAATAAAATCGTGATCATTCAATCGACGTATATGATGATGATTCTCGGTTATATTTTTTTTTTTTTTGTACCCTCGAATCAAGGTTCTGATCGATATTGTTTGATAGGAAGAAAAAGGAAAAAATCGATGATAAAAAAAAAAAAAAAGAGGTAAAGGGGAGAAAAAAAAAAGTCTACTAGCTTCAAAGCGGTCTTTTATCCAATCTATAGAGTGGTCGCATTAACCCTATAACGCTTTGATACCACTGCAGCGTTAAAAGAGGATGAAAATAAAATAAAATAAAATAAAATAAAAATGAAAATAGAAGTAAAAAATCGAAATAAAAAAGCAGAAATAAGAATAAGAAAAAAGACGAAAAAGTGTTGTACATATAAAGAGTAGAAAATAAAAGAAATAAAAAAATAAAAAAATAAAAAAACTCAACCCCAAAGGCGACTATTGAATATATATATATATAAGGGTTATAAACGAAAGGGTACATAATGAAAGGTTATTCAGCCTTGAGATGAAAAAGACGAGGAGGCGGTCATTCCCCTGTATAAGGTGAAGAAAACTTCGACGCGGTCGGGCGAGGGCCCTCGTCTTATACACACCGTCCAGGTCGTCTCAGGTCCACTGACCGGAGCCAAGGCGACGTCGGCCGTCGGAGTCGAGAGCCTGTATAGACCCGGCGGGGGCTGACCAGTCCCAACGCAGCGGTTCTGTAGAGGTTCTCGACGTACGTCTCGTACGACGTCGCTGCTGTTGCTGCAGCTGAGGAGATCCTGTGAATCTTTAGACGCGGCGCGACGCAGCAACCGATTTTCGGAGATATTTCATTATAATATGATGCCGTATACTATACATAGTTTTGTTTTTTTTTTTTGTTTTCATTATCCGCGTTTTGTTAATAAATCAAAATCAAAACGATTACCCGAATTGAGTTATTCAAAAAATTTTGAGAATTTCGAAGATCCGATGGTTTCGAATGTCTGAAATTTTACCAATCTATAAAAGTCAGAAGTTATTGGTAACTCACGCAATTTTTTTTTCCCACTCGCTAAACAACTATAAAGTTAATTGCTTTATATGAAATAAATATTTTTTTTTTTTTTTTTTTACTACAGATCGTTAACGATCACCTATTCCTTCAATTTCCAAGGTTATAAAAATTAGAAAACTATAATTTACCCAAATGGGCAGAATTCGATTTTATTGAGACAGAGAAGTTTGAATCTCTATTACAGCGTCCATTACAAAATATTTGTCAGAGACAATAAATCGTGATAATTATATGAATATCGATGTTTATTATAGTCGAGGATTTGTTATCATTGCTGTTATATTCTATCCGATATAATAGTAGCGAACAATTGGTTACAACAGCAGCAGCAGCAGCAGCAGCAGCAGCAGCAACAGCACGCGAGTTAGATGAATAATGAATGGACAGGAAAGTGCAGTATTGCGCAACGGGCCCTATATTACAGTATCGAATATGCATATGTATTCAGGTACCTACATGTACCTACGTAGGTATAATTATACGTCGCGAACAGTATAGGCTGTGGCTAAACCAGCCTGACCCAACGAAACGAAATGAAACTGAACCAATAATATCAACGCGACGACGAAACGAAACGAAACGAAACGAAACGAAACGAAACGAAACGAAACGAAACGAAACGAAACGAAACGCGTATAGTACTGTGCACGCTTAGTTGACTCTTAATAAAGCTACGTATCCCTGGTATATGGTATATGCATGCGCGTACAAAGTGACCATGCGCTCCGAATTACGTTCTGTAGTTGGGTAGGTATACGTCGATGGATTTTTATCATCCCATATGCCACCGTAGGTAGGTAGGTAGGTAGGTATATAACGTTATTTTTACTACCGTCAAGTTTCGCATTAAGCTGCAACGATCAAAATATTCGCAAGAATCGCAGGGGTTTACGAGAGCGTAAATTTTCGGAATATACGTAGAGAGAGTATTTTTCCATGTTTTTCATGAGAATACATTATATAGGTATATACCTATATACACATGTACAGATATGATATTATACTGTTTTTAAGTAATTTCTGAGTTTTTATTCAAAGCTATATATGTATATCAGAGAGGCGTTATTATAAATGAACTTCTCGATCTTTGAACAAGATTATTTATGCGGATTTATTCACCGCCTTTGAATCTGCGCGATTTTCGTCGTATAATTAACCTTCTGTATTATTATACCCGAGTGCAGCAGCAGCGGTGGTCTTAATGCCCTCACTCAACCTAATGACAATTGTTAGGTGAAATGACATTAGCTACCGTATATATATACATCGTAGATATAAATCCTAGAATAGTATCTACCTAGGTATATATATACAACAATCCACGCACTTTTTTATACTTTACCTAGAATATAAAAGGAGCGGCTGTTGTTGTCGGAAATGACACGTGGTGTTATTAGGTAATCAACTAATTACAACGTGAAAAATTTATCCACGTTGAAAAGAAATGTGAGGGAAAAAAAAAAAAAAAAAAAAAATTTGAATTTGAAACCGCGTTATAATATTATCATATTTAATCGGTTAATGAAACTGCCTGTATATAACCCTATGTGCTGCCGCAGAGACGTATAGTAGTAATTTTAGCATTTGATACACAGCTGAGCCGCACATGGCCAGCCAGCTCTGAAATGCGTCAGATACAGCTACGATACAGATATGCGCTCTACTCTCTCTCTCTCTCTCTGTATCTATACAAGCTATTCTATACCTTACGCTCTGTATATACATATATATATATATATGTGTGTAAATGTATACGTAGATGAGTGATATACACATAAAAAGATATATACGCGTGTAGTGCAGACGCGCGTTGCGTTGGCAGGGGGTGCGGGACCCCCGGGGCGATGCCCCCAGCTTGGATCTAAGCCCCTAACCCCCTGCCTCTGTCTCTGTCTCTGTCCCTGTCCCTGGCACTGTCCCTAACTCTGCCGATTCCCGTTCCTCTACTCTTTGAAAAACCCCAGGGGAGAGTATTAATAATTTAATACCACGGGCAGCTTTAATTCTTTAAAGTACGCCCGCTTGCGAATCGAACCCATTGCCAATTGCAGATTTCATTACGATCGAAAGGGGTTATACCCAAATTCTCCGACGTAATTTAGGTATTGGTATATATATATAAATATATATGTACTATATCTACATAATATAGGTATACATATTACAGATATATATATATATCAAAGGTTGATAATATTTCATCATTTCGTATTTTTGTCATGTTTAATTTCTACGAAACGATTTTCATTAAACCAACTTATCGATAAAACATTCAAAACTTTTCATCGAACGAGTATTTTTTTCATCAAACTTTGACTCCAGGTCTTGTATGACGAAAAATTGAATGAGATTCGAAGAAAAAAAAATCCAGTTTTTTGTTTTTATATTTATTTCATAGTAGACCCAGTTGGGGAAAAAAAAATTGTTCTAAAAAAAAAAAGAAACGCAGGTCGATAACTTTCGATTCGATTAATGATATTTGGTAAACAGTTGGCGCCACCTAGGGGTGGACTCTCGAGATATTTAGAATTCGGTGTTCCTTCGGTCGGTAAGATAGATCTAGGGCACAAAACCCGGAACAGTTAGTGCAATAACCGTATAGCAGCAGGCGAACCATGTAGGGAAGGTAATCGAAACTGAATTGCGGTTTTCGATTGTAGAAAAAAAAAAATAAAATAAAAAATAAAAATAAAAATAAAAATAAGGAAGAATAAAAAAATAAATAAATAATTAACAATAATAATGCATTAGCGTTACTTTATGTAATATATAGGTATACAATTTCAAAATCGCAATAAAACTGAAATAAGAAAAACAAAAAAAATGTAATATTGTATAAAAGTTTGAAAAGAACGTAATCGCAGAGTTTGACCCAATATACACATAATATACTGACGTATTATACCTATTAATGAAATGAATAATATCCTGTTCGAAAATTAGGCCATCTCTTAGATCTTCTCATGCTTATTCGATAAAGTGTCATTATTAGTAATAATACATGGTATATCGTTAATGATTTTTATATTTTTACATACCCATCGTAGATTGCGCAATAATATGTTTCGTGACAAACGTATAAATATTGAAATGAAAGAATATTTTATACCAATATACCTATACCTATACGCATATATGGAAATATGATTGTGTATTTTTCAATTTTTTTTTTTTTTTTTTTTTGTTTTTGTTTTTGTCGTACTAATGAATGCGGGCTCTACCAATCCGGCTTATTGTGAAAGTCATGTTCCAAGGCGATGCCACTTTTCAACTTACCTGTAACAATAGAGAATCGTAATTAGTAAATCCCCAGAAGTTATACAGAGATAGATAGCGAAGGAGAGGTACATAACGGAATTAAGTAGCTATAGGACATAAATGTATACTACCGCGCTGAAAGTACTTGGAGTTGAAAATTTATTTTTCATTTAGGTACGAAAGGTATATAATTCCACAGTTTTTTCATTCATTGAAAACATGCGAGTCGTATTTTTCGCAATGTTAACGCGATGTGCATATATGTGAATGAGATTAATCCTTCCATCTCAAAATATCCTATAGAGTATAAATAGCTGTCGTTATAAGCGTCGGTCCGTTGTTCTCCCTCAAGAATGTCTCGACATATAGTAAGGGATGAAGAAGAAAGTGAGAAACGTAAACCACGAAAGATAAGGGAATAAAGGACAGGTTACAACCCTGAAGGGGCGAAAATGGAACGAACCGAATACAATGAAGTTAGCTTCTTGAGATCCTACGCGATAACGTCAATATATATAAAGCTGGTTTTTCTCTTCGTGCGTTTATATATATCTGTCCCTTATCTTATATGCTGTGCGGTTATTCTTAATCGTGGTTTCACTCGTAATTAAAAACGAGTTTATGATAAGCTATGAAATAGGCGTTAATCTGTTCCAAATTATTCTGTTTATGTCTTCGTCTGAAGTATAGTGAGATATGCCTTAATGAGTAAAAGCGAAAATCGAACTAAAGAAACGCGCCTCTTATACTTTATAAATTGGGCCAGTTCATTTCTGGCGTTGACATACGTTATATGAAAACGTATACCGTGTAATGAAAACCACACACACCGTCTGTACGTTATGCTTCGTGTTACTACCATCTCGTCAAATGAATGTCAGAACCATACAATGTACTCTTTACATAATGAAATTTAATGAGTGGAGGAAAAAAGAGGAGAAAAAGAAAAAGAAAAAAAAAAATTATAATAAATTTTAAGGCAACGCCGACATTCCCGACAGGTTACGTCTAAAATATTCAGACTATTTATTGAACGTTCTCCTTTTCTCGTATGCAGTACCTAGAGTAGTTTAGTGAATAGTAGGTAGTTGCTCGCAGTAGGTATGTATACCTACGAGGTAGGTAACTACTCGACTAAAGCGGAGAAAAGTAGTATTACTTTTTTTATTTTTTATATTTCATTTTTCATTTTTTGTTCTTGTATACCTATAGGAAAAATTTGAGATTCTTTACCAATAAGTAAAAGTTTGTTTGGTAACAAACTGGTAAAGTATAAAAGTAAGTATACCTACCTAACTCCTCAATACCAATATTGAACAGCAACGAACCGGAGAGATTTAAGAGTTTTGGTGAACAGAACGCGAACTCTTATCCACCTACGCGCTTCGTACGTATATAATAAAAATAAACTTTGGAATCAAGCCATCGGAACTTTTATAACTTAAGAAATGAGAGTTTAGAGATTTTTAACACCTGTGGAACACCGCACGGGTATCTCTTTAAAAAACTTTGTTCAACATTACATTCTGAATAGATGAACACTCGCTAAAATAAATTTAAAAAATTTTTTTTATTTATTTTTTTATTTTTTGCTATACCTACTAAACAATTTTATGGAGCATCCATGTGCTGCCTACCTACCAGGGTATCGAACGCTTGACGTATATCTAATTTTTGAAGAACTTATTATAATCCCTTCGGGGAATCGTTTTCATTTGTATGATTAAATAACGATGACCTAAAAAATTCGAGAATATTTTCTAAAAACAAATTTTCATTCGGTAAATCGTTAATCGAAATCGCAGAACTATTCCACGAAGTAAAAATTCGTTCTTAGAAATAGTATATTATGTTATATTCTTTCCGTTTCATGGTTTTCCAATACGTTGTAAAATAACAATTTATCATTCTCATTGATGCGGTATAATGGGCGAAACAAGAGGTACCAACATATACCTATATAGCATTTTAATCTGCTATGAAACGAGAACGGTTGAGATTAAACCTCGAAGTATAACTATAACATCATACCTTATACTAGCTCGCTAATCTAATATACGAGGCTATTTCATTTGAGCTGACGTTTTCGTCGTTATTATACCTATACACCTACATTCGGAGCAAGTACCACTTTACCATAAGATGCTGACCTAAAAAAACTGCGTCCGTAATGTTTTGACGAAGAAACACCCCTGTGCTGTTTCCATTTTTTTTCTATTTCTCTTCTTTTTTTTCTCTACTTTTCTTTTTGTTTTTCTCATCTCAGATTTGGAGGCCGTGCCGCTTGAGGGTGAGCCTGGAAAACCCATACCCATACCCATACCCATACCTATATATATATATATATATATATATATACATTTATATACATAGAAAGGGCGAAGAAAAACTCTCAGACAAAGCGTCGCGACGCTAAAGTACCCGTGTTATACATATATACCGTATATAAGATCTCCCTAAGGTACTAGGTACTGGCTACTGGCTACTGGGATACTAAAAGAGACGTAGTTTCAACCTGACACAATTTTTTCTTTTCTTTTTCCTCTTCCTCCCTTATACTTTGTGCAGGCACCCCTTCAGACGACGTGCGCCCCGGTATCTTTTCCGAGATGTTCGAGTCCTCTTTTCTCTTTTCTCTGCCCTCTTTCCGCGATTATCTTTAAAAAAAAAAAAATTCTTTTCCTTTGAGCCACTTTATTCTTCGTTATTTTTTTTTTATTTTTTTCTTTCTTTTTTCATTTCGGCGTTAAAAGTGGAAAAAAGTCACTAGATCCACCTTAAGACAGAGTAATATATACCTACATGCGCATACACACTTGCGCTTCTTCCGCGTTAGCAATTTCCAGCATTCTACGTGACTCCAATTCTATGGAGTATACCGAGAATCCGACTAATTCGTTATCATAAGCACTGAATTTTTCTAATGCGAAATCGCGGTAACAATTACACTCAGACTGTTATTACGCAGCTTGCAATAAATAATTATATACTATGTATATATTAGGGTGGTCCTTATTTAGGGCACGGACGAATATTTTAACAGGCACTCCCCAAAATCGGCTCCAAATAATTCAAAAACAATCCCCTAATTTTTTCAGATTTTTTTCTTGTTGGGAGGAGTTAGAGTTGAGAAAAAAAAAATCGGAAGAAAATTAGGGAATTGTTTTTGAATTATTTGAAGCCGATTTTGGGGGGTGCCTGTTAAAAAATACGTCCAAGCTCCAAATAAGGACCACCCGCTAGTATATGTAAATACTTTGCAGATACTATACTATAACTGGCTAATCAAACATTCTTATCTAGTATAGAGCTACTATAGAATGATTGTAGTTCCCCGCTGTAACGTTAGATCAGCAGCAGCAGCTACCAGCTACCAGCTTCTGTAAACTCGACAAGTTGTCGTACGGTAGTCAACAAACGAAGACAGGATACCGACAACGTGCTCCAACTAACGATATCACGAACAATGCCCGCACCTTAAGTCTGGGGGCGACGTACAGATACGTATAAGTGCACAGACCCGGAAATGAACGGCGATCATTTTTCAAATTCACATTTGTTTTATGAATGATTTTAGATTCTCGTATAGATCAGAAATTTCGCAATATATACTATTTAGAACGAAATAGTTATTTCGAAATAATCGTACGCAAGGTATATATCGATTTACAGTTTCAAATTTCTGTTTTACGATTAGAATATTTTTTTCTTGCAATAGCGACGATGTTAATTCAATATAAAGTTACGACAATGACGATGACAATTTTCAAACCTGCGAAATCAAATAGATGCGTATACCTACGTTCGCATATACTTACTACGTAATTCTAAAAATGTATCTCGGGCAGTTCTCCAAACGTATTTTTTTTTTTTTATATTATACCTAGATCACTGAATTATATACCAAAAGAATATTTCATCGCTCATAAATCTAAGAATTTATTCATTCATTCATTTATTTATTTATTTAACTATATCTTAGATACGTGTTATAGATTTCAAAATCGATTTTCCAGGTTCATCATTTTAAGATCACCACACATCGTTAATCTCTCATCTTTGAAATCAAAATTTTTAACGATTACATTACTTTCTTTATAACGAGGTGTAATCATTTTCAAAATTTATCATCAATTCATTGCAAATACCTATCACGAATAAAATAATTTTTTTTTTTTTTTTTTTTTTTTTTTTTTTATTCACGAAAGATGAATTTTTGTTTTTCTGTTTCTTTTTTTATATTATTGGATAAGATGTTCACATTGATATTATTATTTGCGCATATCTTCACTTCGGACATAGCAGTCATAGACTGGATTTACTGCAATCCCAGAGACCCATACCAATAAGCGCCTTTCTGTTATACCAACACTATACGTATAAAATGACGGGTTAAGTTTGTCTTTTGCATATTAAACACTAATGCTTCCGTTAAATAATGCCGACCTTATAGCCGATCGTTGATATGATTTTTAATACGACCCAAGTATACACAAGGTCTAATAGGTGTACACGACGATTGTTTTCAGGTATTCAATTTCCTGTCAATAAAAAATAAAAAAAAGGTTCAAAAAGGTAATCACTTTGATTTGAAAAAAAAAGGAAGGAGGATTTGGTTCGAAATCGAATTCGACTAAAGAGAAATGTAAAAATTGTTGTTTTTTCTTTACCAAAAAAAACTTAACACACATAGGTGGCATATAGAATAATATAGAAGTTGTCAACGGTGATGTCAAAACAAGGAACAATATGGTATATTATTTAATATTCTTGTCAAGCCACTGTGTCTGTATCCTCCGGCAACGATTTCCCCTTTTCCCTCATTCCCTCCTTCATAAACATCTTGCAATTGTGTGTTGGGTCTGGCATTGCGCAATTATGAAAGCAAGGCCTTTCGAGTGACTCAATGAAGCTCCCAATACCTCGTCAATGGCTTTATATATACAAACTCTTCTACTTCTTTTCAAATATTAGATGCATATATGCATTGCACTGCCTGCAGGAAAGGGTGAGGTAAAATGGTAAAGGGGGTTTGCAGTAGCGATGCATAAATGCATGTATATATGTATTATATATATATATAAATATATACACTAAAGGAATAATTACTGATGCAGCAGGTGTCTATTCATCACCAGGCATTTACCTTCGAACTATATATAGGGTCCTATTTAACCGCTAAAATCCTTTCCTCTTTACATAGCATTACATTTTGAGACAAATGAAGATCATATGCAGAAACAGGTAACCAGTAGTACTGTGTGACTTCACTATATTCATGAAAAATAGGTACAGGTATTTCTTTGCGTAATATAATAGGTATATATATGTCAAAGTAGTTGGTCTAAACTCTAAGGAACAAGTCATACTTCGCAAAATGGTTTTTGACCGTTGCATGTTCAGCTGGGGGCGAATCCTGACCAAAGAGTAGCAAAAATGAAAAAAAATAAAATAATACTATATAAATGCAGAGAGAAGGGTATATGGAAATCCATGAGTGAAGAAACCTCGTATTCTTATTGAGCTGTTATGGCGATAGGTGTGCTGCATAATATATTGAAGAAGAAAATAGGCCAATTTTGAAATATAATTATTCATAATTATTCAATGATTTCGCATATATAGACATACTTTTATACTGTATGTATATGCTAGTATAGTAGGTGCGTATAATATGTGAATAATGAATTGAATAATATACCTAACGCTGTTTTACTGCATTGCGGAGTTTTATCAATTACAAATGTACCGTATAAGAGTTTTTAATGAAAGTAGGACAGCGAATGGTAGATTCGTGTTTACACATATGTTACGATAAATGCGGTGAATGCGTGAATTTTGAGTTACTAAATTTTATTTGGCCGGAATTAGTAAAGCTATCACGTAAATTCGTCGTAGGCGGTTAGGTAGAAACAACAATACAGTATATTATTCTTGTCGTATAGCTTGAAAATTTTCAACAAAAATGAACTTTGGAGATCCGCGAAAGGCACAGGCACACAGTCACAAAGAGCAATTGGAACACCTTTCGCCGAGCCAATGAATCGTTTCGAAACGGATTTCGTGATTACACATCAGTTAGTTTGCGTAATCGCGAATTATGGGTACGTTTGGCTTACCCGATTCATTCAATTCGACAATATTATCGAATCAGCTATTTTCTTCCTTATTATATCGTAAGAGAAATTTTTTTTTTTTTTTTTTTTTCAACCTCAAATAAGGTTCGATCTTTAGTTTTCTTTCCTTATCAATGAATATGACGTATATATGTGTGTAGTTCCATATGAACCGTGCGTGCCTTCATGTATTCGTCCGTAACTCATTCGAGGGTTGTTTGACGTGTAATTTGACAGGTGAACCAAAGTTATATACAAGAGCTATACTACATAACTTGCACTTCACGTTTCGCGACTAAATGGGAACTAGATGAAACTGCGCGATCATATAGGGTCGAAACGTTGGGTTTTCAGGAATTTCATTACAGGGAACGAACGTGCGCTGGTTCGCGCAATGACGTGTACATACAGAAATGAGAGCAGAATTCTTTCAGTATAGGTTTAAGTGAGCAAATCGCGAATTTGTTCTGCACGTTTTAACGCCGTTTTTCTAAGGATAGGTAACTAATTTTTTTTTTTTTTTTTTTTTTCTTACACTTTATAGAAGATCGCTCGGATTCTCTACACACCATTGTCTTTTTCCTCTCTTATTATCTTATTCTAACGTCGACTTGTTCAGTGGTCAAAGAACTCAATAAAAATCAACGAAAACGCTCCAGCGTTTTATTTATTGATAAAAAAAAATGAGAATGTCGTTGATCACAAGATGAAGTTAAATTTTATAAAAAAAAAAAAAAAAAAAAATTGATTGATTGATATATACTAATCATGGAGGGAATTTCTTGGGGTAAGTTTAGTCAAATTAAAGTTAAGTCAACGTGTGATGCTGAAATATTCTTATAGTCATATTCCGTAAAAAAATAATAGCAATATTGCAAAAATATTTAATTAGGTTATTCGACGTGGGGGTTCGAGATTCAAGAATGATGATCTACTTTACGAAGCCTAAAGATGCTGCAGATATCGACAGTCCGTATAAAGTAATAATAATTTCTCCCAGCCTTGACACACTTTTCATATCGCGGTTGATTCTCGTAGCTTTCGACCCGTAACATATTTATGTAATATATATGTACATACATATATAAAAACTGATATATTTACCTATGTGCGTGTATATTGAGGAAAAAGCTTGCGATATTTTATCCGAAATATTTGTGCTGTTCGAATACATATCATTATTGATTGATTGATTGATTTCTTTATTATGCCCTGGATACCTTTGGGGCAAGAAATGACAAGTTTTCATTACTGAAAATCATTTCATACTGAAAGTCATTACTGAAAATGTATGGGAAACCGTAGGGAAGACCGGGGGCAAAGTGGTCATCTCAGCTGAAAATTGGGGGTCAGGTTGAAGTTCCGAACGGTAAAAGAATCCCGAATTTTTTTGATACCATTTCGAATTTTCAGAAACATTCTGGTTTAGAGCAATATAAAACATCGAAAGTCCAAACCCCCGGAGGTCCAAAAAATCGAAAAATTTGGTCCATTTCTAATAAGTATGTGAAGACAAAAAAATAGTTCATTCTGATCGAGACCCTCTTTACAGAAACTCATTTCATCGACTTCAATTGATAACTTCGGTGTCTTAAATAATTGGTAGGATTTCGAAAATTTTTGTTCCAACAAGTAAATCTCAAAACTATTAATTTGATCACTTATTGGATTGGACACGAACAATACAGCCCGAGTTATTGAACACTGAATGAATACATGCGTGAATTTCAAGTTTCGGAGGTTTGGCCTTTCGGTTCTTTGGCTTTCGGAATTTTGAACCATCGGTGTTCTACGTGTGTCAAGGTTTTTTAAATCGTCTATGTAGACTTTTGGGGAAATGCCCTTTCTAAAAACTGTATGAATCGGTAATATTGAAATTTGTAATTTTAATCCGGGCCAAAAAATGAATAAAAATCAATTTCATCTCAGTCGTCCAGTTTGCCCCAGTCTCTTCTACATATGCAAATATATATATATATATAACGACACTTTCGTTTTAGCGTATATTATTTCCAATCGTCGAATAATATCGAGGACGATCACGCGTACGGCGCCGATTGTCGGCTTCATGACACAATTTCTGGGTCATTAAAGTCCCGCTCTATTACGTCAAAGTGAAACTAACAATATTGTATAATATCTGCAAGGCCGCGTTACCCTATCTTCTCACATTCAACAGGCTTTCACCGTCCTCGATGTTCTCTGCAGCCTGATGCAGACTCGTAGAGATACGAATAGGTAGGTATCATAGGCTAGCCTTGATCGCGCGGACCTTGAACGTATAAGTATAATATGCATGTAGTAGATCGTCACGGTAACAATTTTTCCGCAATTTATTACACCTATACCTTCATACTTATACATATGATCAAATAATTTACTTGTCGAAAATCACTTTTCTATTTCCATATTATTCGCGTCAGTTTTATCGAGAGAGACGATCAGTCACGAATATCATATGATTATAAGTATTTTTTCTATAGTTTTTTCTTCGCACTTTTTCTATCGCATCGCAGATAAAACAAAAGTATGAATCTATATACCTGTATAAACTATATATATATACCTAAATCTCGATTCGAATCAAGGTTTCTCGCGGTCAAGCGGAAGTACTTTTTTATTGTCACCTTCATCTATAACCAAACGAGTCACGCGAACGTTGACTTATTGTTGATTTGTCGCCTAGCTGAGTTGTAATCCTTGGAATTGAATTATACTGTATAGGTTATACAAATAAACAGCTAGGTGTATATTATATATGTGCCGAAATAATTAACTCTCGCTAATTTTTTTACCTGAATATAATATATATATATATATATATATATATATATGCCGCAGATTATATGTGCGACTACTTGTGGGATAAACCTAAATCTATGTGCTAATATATATATATATATGCCTCGCGTTATTATATTATAGCTTGAAAAAAAAATTAGTCCTTGCAGATTTGCAGATTTCACGCCTTCTCCACTTATATTCGTAAAAAAAAACTTTTCGAATCGATCGACTAACCGCGCCGGTAATTAAAGTTGATTGCAAAGCTCGGATAATGCATTTAACATATCTACTCAGCGATTTATTATACCCTAATATATATATTAGGGTGCTTTTTTTGAAACGACTATTTTTTTTTTTTTTTTGCAACTCCCGATTGAAAATCTTGTTGTAGACGTCGAAAGGGGAATCCTGTCCAATTTTTAGCTCTTAATTCCGATTCTAGTACTCGCGCTTTTCGTTTCAAGTTTTTCCATGTTAAAAGCATGTGAGCATTACGACTTTTTCTTTAGTCGTGCACAACTCAGCTGTATTTCAATGGATTGTTCTCATCCAAGACTCATTTGACAGAGAATTTAGTGTTCTTCAGAAAAGCCTAAGATAGTTTGACTGACTTGAAAATATTGAACTTGACATTTTGTTGGAATTTTATATTTAAAAAAATCAAAGTCCTTATATCTTTTGAAATACTGGTTTGAGAGACTTTATGTACTGGACTTTTTTTTGTAGAGAAATAAATTTCCTACAAAATTTTTCAGAAGTTTTTTTCTCCAAGTCCAACTGTTCATTCGCCCACAGCGAGAAAGAAGAATTATGCATAAAATCGACTTTGGAGGCTCACACAAGTGCGGCGGTTGAAACCACAGCCAAACTATCCATGGCACTTTTGAAGAACACTACATTCTCTGTAAAATGAATCTTGGATGAGAACAATCCATTGAAATGCGGCTGAGTTTTGCGCGGCGAAAGATAAAGTCGTAATGTTTACATGCTTTTAGCATGGGAAAACTTAAAAAGAAAAGCGCGAGTGCTGAAATTGGAATGAACAGCTAAAAATTAGACAGGATTCCTTTTTCGACGTCTACAACAAGATTTTCAATGGGGAGTTTCAAAAAAAAAAAATAGTCATTTCAAAAAAAGCACCCTAGTATATATAGATATATATGCCATAAATTTTCTCTAATACCCGTCGCCATTTTTCGTTACAAATATCAATTAGCTAACACTAATACGTCGATGAAAAAATATTGGATATTGTGGGGCTACTGCTCTATTTTTTTTTTTTTTTTTTGCAATATAAATTCGGCTGTCAGTGACGCTGGTATACAGGGAATCCTCGAAGATCGATCGAGGTATGAGGTTGACGGTTCTGACAAGGTAGGTATAGGCGAACTATATATTCTACCGTATAGAACTAAGCGATTGGCTCTTGAGACTCGTGAAGAATGAATATATAAATAAACATATGCGGGGTTCTAAGTGTCGACGAATCGCAAAATTATCGAAACATTGTCGTTTTAGGTAAATGTCAGGGTTTGTCACGTGTCACACACTTTATCCCAGCTCGGAAAATGGATAAAGAGAGAGTCGACACGATGGTAGGTACTCGGTAGGTACCTACATCAAATTTATGAATTATTTTCGTAGAAAATTATTAGATACATTTTAGCCTCACGAAATTATGAAACATGGGATGAATTTTATGTATTCGAAGATGCGGGATGTTACAATGAGATTAGTGAGATAATGAGCGGTGAGATTTAGAGTAGCTTTGCGGGTCGAACGGAAGTTAGCATAATTAGCGACGTTGATGCTGCTGCTGGCAAAGGGCGAAGAATAATGAGAAAAAATGCGAGCAAAATAGTATATTGTGTACCAAGGGCGTAAAGTGGGCTTTTTTAGACCGAGTGTGGAGTTTGCAGTACGAGTCAGAGGCGAGGTAGCACGAGTCGAAGACGAGTGCGTCTGCGAGCCGAAGACGAGTACTGCAACCACACAAGGTCAAAAAACCCACTTAGCCCTGGTGCACACCATATTTTTTGTAACAGCACGATTTTCGCGTTTTTTCATCATTGTTGATAATTTTCATGAAAATATTGAAAAATAATTTAGCGGGCGTTTTTAGTTTTTATTTGCCCGCTTATGCTCGAGTAGCGGGCGTTTTCACTTTTTATTTGCCCGCTACTCGAGCATAAGCGGGCAAATAAAAACCAAAAACGCCCGCTGCTCTATTTAGCGGGCAAATAAAAACTAAAAACGCCCGTTGCTCGATTTAGCGGGCAAATAAAAACTGAAAACGCCCGCTCGTCTGAAAACCGTCACTTTAGGCCCGCTTAATGGGTAAAAAAAACGCAAAAATCGTGCATGTGTTACAAAAATGATTTTTTAATTCTTCTCTAAGGAATGACATGAAATAATAAATTTCATGCTGGCTCGCTCCGCATCGTTGTCGTCTATAACTGGGGCGTAGAAAATTCCGAAAATTTATGCAACAAGATGGAATTACGTACGACGTTCTTGAATACGAGTATGAGATACCCACGCGTTTATATTTTTACCATCGAAGCTGATGATGATGACGCTCGTCGCCTATTGCGCGCGAGTGATAGGTGCTCGTCTATGCGGAGGTAACGTAGGTAGGTAGTATTATGTCAGAAATAATTCACACAACTGGGAAATGGGCCAAATTTAATTAGGCTAAAATTCTACGAGAACAAAACTTTCCTATAATCAGCAATTCGACGTTGCAGAAAATAGATATACATCCGCACATCTATACAGAAACTGTATTTACGAAGTAAATCACCGTTACTTGGCTAAAGCCCTAAATTTAGAGAGAATTTCTAGGGAAGGTATAAGTATGTCAAAGTACACTTAAATGACTTTCCATTAAAATACAATCGCGAAAAGCAAACTTTTCGGTGATTTTTCGAAGAAAATGTCTTTTTTTTTTTTTGCATCGATTAGATTAGAATTAACTTTATAACTGAATGTTTCTTTTCGATTTAAGGTAAATTCGACTTGGTTTAACGACATATTAAGGACTTTGGGCTCATGGTAACGAGCGAGTACTAACGGATTGCGAATTATAAACCAATAAGCCGCTAAATTTTGTCCAAGGCCCTTGCGGCGCCATGGTCAACATGTAAATACTTATACCTACTTACACGACTACTTCTCCAAATTGAGCGTAACATTCAAGCTATTGTGTAACTTGTGCGCAAACGATTTCGTGACCCGAGTATTTTAACATTTTTAATCCATCAAGTATTACAATACTAATTAAATCGCTATGTATATGTACATACATAGCAATTCGCTCTCATAACTTCGACATCCCGTGAAGGCACATGTTATTTGATGGAAAAAAACAAAATTGCACAAAGCGAACACGAAACCGAGTGAACAAAAAAATTACTCGAATTGTGGTTAAATTTGAAAACTGAAGAGTATTAAATTCAATGGAAGGGTAGGGGAGAGTGGGGCACATTCGGACGTAGGGCACATTCGGACGTGGGGCACATTCGGACATTCGCGATTACTCGCATTTATAGTGTGTGTGTAGTGGTGATATCTCTAGGGTGCGTTATGAACTCCACAAGAAGACAACTTTCATCCAGGCAGTGCGAATACTTCGAGTAGGTCTTGTGTCAATCGCGATTGTCCGAATGTGCCCCACGTCCGAATGTGCCCCACTCTCCCCTACTCAGCCCTTTTGTACTACAGGTAATGTAATGTATTTCACGGCTCTAAATACCGCGGTTTAAATTTCTGGAGCACAACTACGGATCAGCAAAGCAGTGGTCAGAATTATATATTTTTCGGAATGTTTTCGAGGTGAATTTAAACCGAGTGAAAAGCTCTGCTCGCCTTCCCTTTCTCAAAGGATTCATGATTCCGATATATTTATTTCGAGCTTGCATATACATAGTTGGACAAAGACTTTCCCTCGTACCAGTTTGGCTGTTCACCTCATCAAAAGGAGTTTTCAGTCTTTGTTTTTTTTTTTTTTGTAAATTAACCTAACGCAGCCCAGCACAACTTTTCGCTATATTCAAAAATCACGAACTAATTTCTACACGATCAAATGCATGCATGCATGCATGCATGCACCGGCAGACTTAAATATCATTATACGTGCTTCGGATCAGTTTCGGAGGTTCAAAATAACACAGGTCCATATATCCTGTATGTACTATATATAGGTATATTCTCGTTCATATATGAACACACCCAGCCTCAAACTGCATTCAAGAATTTTATTCTTTATTTTTTATCAAATGAAATAATAATAAGAAAAAAACAATCAATCTCTTTCAACACGCTGATCAAAGGGTCAGCAGTCAGTTTAACCCTGCGTCTAGGGATCGCAGTGCAGATATATAAAATACGCAATCTAATGTATACCACAATTATTACTACGAGTTTTTCAGTATATATATACAGTTTCATTCTGGACATTAAATTATACGTTTCTATAAGCTGCCAGACAAGCATGGTCAACAATTTTACTACTAATATAATATTAATAATGCATATATATATATATAGTCATGCTATAGAGAACGAAATATAAATATTTATAGAAGCGCATACGGGGTGCAAAGTGCAGATGAATGTTTACGCTGCGAAATAAACGTGTTTGCAAAAATGATATTAATCGAATAACGATATACGAACGTGTTTGTATAGGTATATGTGTATAATAGTGACATCAAGTTGCAGATTTTGTTGTTGTTTATTTTTCTTCTACTTATCTCATGGCTATATTTGAGGTAGTTTATGACCGTCTAGGCCTAGAGTCTAGACAAATGAATATTTGTGCATAATATATTATAATTTATAAATAATAGTTAACGGCGAACCTTATAACTATACTAAGAATTTTTTCTACCTTCCGCAGTGAACTGCTGCAGTAAAATGAACCGTGGTTATTTATAGTAACTAGGAAATTTGCCGCAGGTAAAATCGCTAGGGATTAGACGCGTTGATCTTCTTGCAACATTGAAGCGAAGCAGCTATACAACGACAAAAATAGCCTAAAGTGGTATGGTTGCATTTATCTACTTAACAATAGAACTCGTCCTGCAGAGGTGAGCCTTGAAGAATTTAACCCAACTCACGAACCTTAATACCGTGGTAACATGAATCAAATCCTCCCACATAGCTGAAAGCTTTCTGCAGATACTTAATTCGTCATTTTTTTTTTTTTTTTTTTTTTTTTTTCTTCCCTCGGGAAACGACGAAGCTCGTAAAACACAAGAAAGAATAAATTCTTTCGAAATTTGGAAGCAAGTCGAAATTTTCGTATGGATTTGAGACGATTTCTCAAATTTTCGGAAGCGGAAAATTTCGAACGAACGTTTAGAAACGAGTTCGTCATTTTCACCGTTAGCAACTCATAAAATTCGCAACTTTATATTTAAATTATAAAATTATTGTTGCGGGATATCGAAATTCGTACGTATAGTAGTACCGCAGAGATAACTGTATTACGATCGTCACGTGTAATCAGTCACGTACATAGTAGTTGGAAATATTCAATTACTTAACATTAATGTGAATATAATTATTACGGACTATTCGCGATCGCAATGTGTGGCATGGAATTATTCGCTAACATGCTGACGCATTGATTCCAAGAATTTGAGGACAATTTCAGTATGTTTGTACTATATACGGCGCTTAATCATCACCGTTTGCAGTTTTTTTTGCTACGAAATTCACATTCCTTAAATTTGACTTTTGACAAAGCAAGAAGGAATAAAAAAAAAAAAAAAAAAAAAGAGAGAAGAGAAGGGAAGAGGCGGAAAATGTCAAAGTTCAAATATGTAATTTCAAGCTCCGAGGAACCACTTACTTGTGTCGAGTGGTTTTCTGAACGTTCCTTAACGTTGAAAGCCCGTTGACATATCAATTTTAACTCACTGTATAAATTATATCGAAAATAAAATTTAGCACTGAACAAATTCTTAAAACTTTTCTTAAATCGCACGTTTCAAACGTTCTATTTACAAAATAGCGTATAATATTAAAAAAAAAAACAAAATATGCGATTTAAATATTTAGATTTTTTTAATTATGAAAATTTTACAAGCTGAGTTTTATACACTGAAGCCGATTGTATATAGCGATCGTTCGTTCGTAACAGTGTAAATTAACGATGATAACGTAGCCACAAATTTATAAAAAAAAAAAAGTCAGAATTTTAAAAATTCCGTGTAGATGGAAATTTATTAGAGACAGATCTCTTTTGCGTTTAGTTAAATAAACACTGTATTGTATTAATTAACATATCAGAGTTCCTCGGTTTGTTATCGTTGACGATTGATAATAACTTCCAGTCAAAGGTTGATCAAGAAATAAGTCAATTCTTTGGTAACTTTGATTTTAATAAACGAACTCGAAAGACTCTACTTCGCCGTTATTATAACGGGAATAACCGATTTGTAATAATATTTACATTTTCATTCAAAAATTTTGAAAACTAAATCGGCACGTGGCGATATAGAGATTGATACTTCCGCCCTATAAGCGAAAGAAACTACCGTCTCGGTGTCCAAGACAAGACTGCCTCGGCGAAAGCCTCTCAGGTTTGCCGCGTGCTAAGAGGTTTGAGCTACGCCCACGCCGCGGCACACTGTCATGTCGTATGCTCGCAACCATCGGTATAAGCAGACGAGTTTACACTTGAAAGTTACGAGTTATGATCAACTATATCACGTATCTAAATGCACATTACTAATTTTCGGTTGTAAACAAGTATCTACTCTAGTACCTAACTACTTAATGGCATCATTTCTCTTCTCGTATAGATAGGAAGACAGTATAGACTATAGAGGACAATTTTCACGCGCGATAATTGCACTTAGATACACATTAGGAAGACCGAGGTGATTGACCGACGAATTTTGGATTTTTCTTTTTTTTTTTCTTTACCCCCTTGACATTTTTTCAGTATGATATTTATTGACATAATGTTTATAATCTAGGGAAGAGTTGCACATCGATTATAGCCATGATAAGAGAGTGTCGAGTGATTAGCTTAATTTAGGGTCGGGTAGAAGTTCCGAATTTCAAAACGTTCGGAATGGTAAAAATTCTGCATTTGAATATCACACTCAGAAAAAGGTCTTGTTGACACAACCAAAATTTGGGTTATTATATGCACAATCACATTTTTTGTTCAGTCAACCAAAAATTTTGTTGGAATAGCCAAAATTTTGGTTGTCCCAACAAAATTTGGTTTTCCCAACAAAATTTTGGTTATCCGAACGAAATTTTTGGTTGACTGAACAAAAAATTTGATTGACTGAACGAAAAATGTAATTTTGCATATAATAACCAAATTTTGGTTGTGTCAACAAGACCTTTTTCTGAGTGCAGGCCGACTATAGTACAGTTATTAGAAAGGGTATTTTTCCCGAAAGTCTATACACAGTCGATTTCGAAAACTTTGAAACGAAGAATACCGAAGGTTCAAGATTTCGAAGGAAGAAGATAAAACGAGATTTCGTAAAAAACGTTCTCGATTAGAATGAAGTATTCCTTGTCTTTACATCCTGAGAAATAGCACGAAATTTTCGGTATACTGACAAATCGGAACTTAAACCTGGCTTCTTAGATTTCCATCAAAAATCTTTTGAATTTTCCATAAAACTTGAATCGAACCGTACGAAAGTAGTAATAGAATCCCGAGTCGAAATTTAGCGCCTCCATTGAACCTATACTTCTAGGTTCAAATCAGGATGTGGAGGATCACAGGAGGGTTAACTCGCATTGTAATTAGCGCCTACTTTGAACCTCAAATGGGCCGTTATTGGACGATCTTCCATGTTTAGGTTCAAAGTAGGAGCTTGCGAGCACCTAGGAAAACCCTCGACCTCCTCCCATTTGCAAAAAAACAAAATAGTAGCGGCAGATCAGACTCACACTTTGTCATATATACTTGTTGTCCAAGCGCCTATGTAAATCTCCTATGATACTGAAATTTACTGTAGGAGCTCTAGGTCGAATAGTATCATAGGAGGTTCAAATAGGCGCTGGAAGAATCAAAGCAGGGTTAAAATTTCTACTCGGGAAGAGTTGGAGGTTCAAAGGAGGAGCAAACGTAGTAAATGGAGAACTTAGAGGTTCACTGTAGGAGCTCTAGGTCGAATAGTATCATATGAGGTTTAAATAGGCGCTGGAAGAATCAAAGCAGGGTTAAAATTTCTACTCGGGATATTCCTGAGCTGAATCTAAATAGTTACCTACTCGTTATAATATTGATGTTCAGTTGATCAATGTGTCGGATAAGGTTTGAGGAATGAAAACCGTGAAAATGTTCATTTTCTCCAATAAAATATTGGGTCTTACGATTTGTCCTATTTCCAATATCGTAAGTGTCATGTGTCATCGTACGCACCCATCTCTCAAGATCAGTCTTACAGAAAAATTGGCAAAATATTTTCGCTAGTATTTTATTTGAATTACATTTTTCGTTATACTATATACAGTATAACATGCATCAATAGTCGATACAAGTAAAAATTTATGCGGTTGCTGTGTGCCATATAAGACTTTTGTTATATCAGCTGTTAAAATTGGTATGGATATAAGGTCAAACGTTCTCGCGTGCAATATGTATATTATACTTTGTAAGTATATTTTTGGAGCTGAGTCAATATACCTGTAATTTTTCATAAAAGATTAGCGCAAACTTAAAGTAGAGCAAAAGATTAGGCATTTTAATAATAGTTTTATCAAATTGGGTGTAAAATAATGTGAGTGAAGTGATACAATTCGATATCAATAAAAATTTCTGATACCTAAATACAAAGTCTGCAGCCACCCCCCATATACCTCGTTTACATAATTGGAATAATTCAAATATAAAGCGAAGCGATGAAATATGAAGAAAAAGAAAAAACATATAAATGATAGTTGTTATCGTGACCGAATTTATGTTCGAAATACAAACATTTAAGGTGCTTTCCTAGGCAATTCCACCAGTCCTGAAAACATCGTGAAAAAATGTGATATTAAACGGAATATCTCTGCCTGGGCACCGAAATCAATGAAACAAAATACGTCGCGCAATTCTATGTGCGACTCCGAACATGTACAGCCCAAAAAATGTTCGTTTTGCGCGAAAATAGAGAAGATATCCATGAAAAACGGTTTTAGGAACGTTTTTCATGGATATCTTCTCTATTTTCGCGCAAAACGAACATTTTTTGGGCTGTACATGTTCGGAGTCGCACATAGAATTGCGCGACGTATTTTGTTTCATTGATTTCGGTGCCCAGGCAGAGATATTCCGTTTAATATCACATTTTTTCACGATGTTTTCAGGACTGGTGGAATTGCCTAGGAAAGCACCTTAAAGTAGAAACATATAATATAGGTATGTATATTCAAGTAAACATGTGAAAATTTCTTAGTGTATGATTTGGGTTCAAATGGTCGTGGAATACAATTTCGGGTTTATCTCCATATGTCGGTAACCTGTATGTTAGTTTTACATATACATAACGATAGTAGCATTATAATGTACAATATGTATCGAAAGAATCAACGTAGCTTTCGAAGAATATCTTTTTATTTGGTCTTCACGTGTGAGTTGTGGCACTCCGAAGACCTCTGATAACGCTCGGAACAAATTAAATCGTTAATTGTTAGGTCAACGTAAATATACTGGAGCAATAACAGATGTGCATTGGATTCCTTCGTGAAGGGACCAGGAGGCGTTCCACTTAATTAAAAACAGATAGTGATAAAAATTTGACTTATACGAATGGCATTATATACAATCGGGTTCCTTCGCATAGAAGTAACTAAATTTTTATCACCGTTCACCCAATATATATGTATATATTATCTATAGATATATAATTACAGCAATTAGCAATTCGGAATAAGGCCAAGGAGGTGACGACGCTGCGCAATAAAATTCACAAATTAAAAATATCAAACTATTATACGATAGTGTCGGTAAAGAATCAAGGAATGTTAATAAAATTTTTGCGAAGGTCCCCTGTAGCTTCGATCGTATGTGAAATATCTTACGGGTAATTACATGCATCTAGCTATTTTGAAAAGTATACATAATTGACAAGAATAAAAAAAAAAAAAAAAAAACACAGGTGGATTGCGGTGATAAGTTTACAGGTGAATATCAAAAAGCGTGAATTCTCTACAGACGTAGAAATGACGAGGCGATATAATTCACCGATTGAAATAGAAAAGTCAAAGGTCGTATAATAAATTTTAGGTAAAAGTCAAGAATACATATTTTTGCTTTCTATTTATCGTTCGATATGCCAATGCCGTTCGAAGTTGATTTAGTGTCCATATGATCTATCATCGAATAGTATTCAAAATATCCCATTAATAATTGACGTTTGTCTTCTGACCTATATATAAAAGCGAGGTCCAGGAATAAAATTATTCGACAGCTGAATTAAACCGTGATTAGAAGCTAGCATAAAGGTAGTATTTTTCGCGAATAGGAGATTATTATCTCGTGTTCATTCATGAGTTCTGATTCGTTTGCAAAAATTCTGAAAAAATTATATCGAACTTTGGCCTCATATCCTGCACTCGAGTTCGCAATAAACACTTGGAGAAATTTCCGTGGCTTATGGTATCCGCAGAAGAAGCTGTTAAAAACCTGAGTTAAAAATAAGTTGCAGCATTAATCGACACTAATTAAATCGAATATATTATATTTGACGATAACTGCAATAGTGCGACAACATATTGAATACAATGCTTAATGTGTTAAGGTACTTAGATGCAGTATAATGAACAATAAAATTGTGTGCACAGACCTTGAGGTAGAAATACGACGTGGTATTACCGTTACTTGGTCAGCTGACCATCGACCAGTTTGGAAACTTGAAACGATCTTAACAACAACTGGTTGAATAACGATAAAGAAGAAAAAGAAAATAAGAAGAAAAGTACAGGCCAGTATACCTGAACCCGGTAAAGATTCAAGTTGTAAATAATTAGCTAATTGGAAGTGAATTTTTCATTCTCCTCGCGTATCGCTGGTGTAGACGCGACTGATGAATTACTGGAAGAAATGTGAAACTTGGAAAAGAAGTTTAAATAAAGAATTGAGAGGAGACTACTAATTTTTCAAAAGTTCAGTTTGTGTCAGTTAAGTTCAGTTTGTCTAATTTTTATTTTTTCAAGTCCTGCCTTCACAAAACGGCAATACGTATTAGTGTAGGTACGAATGTATAATACAACAGCCACGAGTCGTTCGTTTGATCGTACGTATCCGTGCGCTATATCGACTTCATTTCCGGTTCGATTATGCTTACATACTGACATAAAATTCTCTTGCAGAACCCATTTCGTCGATCATTATATTCGAAACAGACCTCGATTCAAGCCCAAGTACAGATCTGCGGAAGTAGGTATGGTATCTCTGACAACCTCGATTGAGAAAACGAGTCAATTACTCCATCGACGTTTCAGCTTACCTGAAACACGATAAAGAGAATGCAAATTAGACATACTTTCGATTCTACGATCTCTTCGAGAAAGGTATAAGTTTTTTTTATTTTCAATTTACCAATGCACACACATATCATGTATATCCTATATGTGGTTTCATATTTTCGGATTCCAGTTTCTGCTTTGTACTTGACACACGTTGAAAATGGTTATTACATTTTGCCTCTCTTTTTATTTTTTGTTTTATTTTTTGTTTTTTATTCTCGCGGAATCAAGAGCCGGGTGAAAAAGCTTCGAAAAATTCATTTGTCGTTGGATTTTGGGGATAAAAAGGCAGAAATTTTACGGAGGGTTGGTGTTCAGATCGATCGACAGGCTATACGCATATATATAGGTATACCCCGCGCGGCTGGAGGGCAAATGAGTTGGAATATTCGACGAATGGGATATCATTCGAGTGACAGAATCGAAAGGGATTCGGCTTCAAGGTCTGATGTAACTAAATCTACCGCAGTAGGTACATTCACCAGGATGACTAGCCAAGATAATCAGTAGTTGGTGTAACCGAGTTGCGTCCAACGACCTATACAAAAGCGGAATGAGAATATTTTAGAATTATTCAATCTGCGATTACTCGAAATGCATACAAGACGCAAATGTTAAGGCCCATCCCTAGTCGCCCACCTCCTTTTGGTCGAAATGTGTCACATTTCGATTATTATCTGAGCCCAGGCGTCAAAAACGCAAAAAAAAAGGCCAACTTAGCGCAAATTCTATTTCAATTCCGAACACATACGTCCAAAAAAATGTTCGTTTCGTGCGAAAATAGAGTCTACAGTGATGGTTTTTACATTGTTACAAAATTATTCGAATTCGATTTCTTCGGCGAACAATGTAAAAACCATCTGTAGACTCTATTTTCGCACGAAACGAATATTTTTTTGGACGTACGTGTTCGGAATTGAAATAGAATTTGCGCTAAGTTGACCTTTTTTGCGTTTTTGATGCCTGAGCTCGGATAATAATCGAAATGTGACACATTTCGACCAAAAGGAGGTGGGCGACTAGGGATGGGCCTTAAGGTGCTTTCCTAGGCAATTCCACCAGTCCTGAAAACATCGTGAAAAAATGTGATATTAAACGGAATATCTCTGCCTGGGCACCGAAATCAATGAAACAAAATACGTCGTGCAATTCTATGTGCGACTCCGAACATGTACAGCCCAAAAAATGTTCGTTTTGCGCGAAAATAGAGAAGATATCCATGAAAAACGTTTCTAAAACCGTTCTAAACCGTAAAACCGTCGTGCAATTCTATGTGCGACTCCGAACATGTACAGCCCAAAAAATGTTCGTTTTGCGCGAAAATAGAGAAGATATCCATGAAAAACGTTTCTAAAACCGTTTTTCATGGATATCTTCTCTATTTTCGCGCAAAACGAACATTTTTTGGGCTGTACATGTTCGGAGTCGCACATAGAATTGCGCGACGTATTTTGTTTCATTGATTTCGGTGCCCAGGCAGAGATATTCCGTTTAATATCACATTTTTTCACGATGTTTTCAGGACTGGTGGAATTGCCTAGGAAAGCACCTTAACTATAATCTTGATCACGAATTTTCCTGATAAATGAACCGTGAAAAAATGTTCTAAATATATTTTTTCATACGCACGATGCAGTGTTCAAACTTTACGGTCCAGATATAGTAAGTACTAACATCCTAGAATTTCAAATTTAGGAAATCTTTTTCTACATCAGTTGTATGACCGTATAGATATCCTATATAAAGAAATGAATAAGCCATGAAGCCGCGAGCCCGAACCTTTTTAATTATATGAATCGATCTATATAGAAGCTAAAAAAGGTGCGGTGTGATCGGCACGTGCCCGTATAACAGATATCGAGGATGAAGCTAAAACCTGACGAGAAGAAGACAGAAGACGAGAACAAAAGCCGATTGGGGTTCAAGTTCAAGTTCGTCAAGCGGAAGTGACGCTCATCGTGGCGGAATAGTATAGTGTAGAAGAAATATATACAGGAGTTTTCGAATTGGAATCTATAGAAATCGTTTTACACTTTATTGATCAGAACGTGATTTAGGCGTAAATTTTCTTACGCGGTCGTTTATTATTATGACAATTTAATTCAATAACTAATTGCAAATATTCAAATTGTATATGAAATTTAGGAAGAAAATTTCATTTCAGAGGCCATAATATATAACATATACCAATATATGAGCATGTAGACGTGATCTGCACCTTTCGATTTCATAATATATTTTCGAATCAAAAACGTTATGTCTTATAATAAATTTTGACCTTTCGGTTACATATATATATATATTTGTATACACATATATGTTTTTCAAGCTTGCGTTAGTCGATGTTATAATAGTTGGGTTGAGTAGTTAGCACCGAAAGTCACGCAATGCGTTAGTTCAGTTAGAAAGGAATCCACGAAACGATTATAGCACAGAGATTACGTAACGTACGTTAGCTTGACAGCTATAGCTGCAATAGTATAGAGTAAACTTTCTCGTATAAACTATCACTTGGTATAATAAGTATAAGAGTAGGTGTAAGTTACCAATGCATGGATTGTAGAAAGAAACAAAAAATATAATAATAATCAAACATGTCCGTCCCTGCGGGTTCTCTAGACGGCGATGTACAGCCCTGTATATAGTTGATCGTACTCTCGTTTGATACGGTACTTCGACTGTGAAACGCGTTCGCTTCAAGATATTACATTGACCTGGCGAGCGGAGTTGCCAAGTTTATAATAAGAAATTGGATTTCACTAAGTTTTTCATTTATATATCGCGTCACTAATGCCATAAGGTCGTAAGCGTCAAAAAATTATTTTTTTTTTTCGGATATGCCCAAACGATGTTATATGGCACGAAAAATATTTTGCCACCAAAAATACGAAATTTTTTTTTTTTTGGCGCTTACGACCTTATGGCATTAGTGACGCGATATATATATCTATATATATTACGTGTATTTGAAATTCAGGAAATAGCCGAAATATTCGGAGAATTTTATAAAACATTAGCGAATTTGACCCAAAGCTGTTTTTATTTATTTATTTATTTATTTTTTTCTTCCATACTCCCCCGCAGCTGAGTGATCACATTTTTTTCTCTCTCTCGAGTTTATCTGATATTTATGTTTGTAGGTAGGTATACATCATTCTGACCGACCTCGACCATATCGTAATGGACCGTCAACTCCCCCATACAGCATCAGCATCACAAAGTATATTACTAATCAAACGAGCTGTATGAGGCGCCGCAACCGTATACCGGACCTCGCTATTCGAGAATGACACACTTCCGTGACTTCTGTTCATCTTCCGGCTAGAATATTGTCAGGGATCTGTACAAGAAGGGGCAGTTTTATTCTATATATCGTATATATGTAAAAATGAAATTTTAGATAAAAACAGAACGGAATTTTATCGGGTAGGTATATATTATATGAGTCAAATCTATTGTAGGATTGAATTACGCGATAATCATGTGAGACATTTCATATATATACGTAATTATTATAATTACTATATGTATAATTCCAGTCATTTTATTCACTAAGCGAACTAAAGATGTTGAACTTTGATAAAGGACGGGATGACTAGCAATCTTAGCATAAACCGTCGATGCGATCACAAAGGAAAGTTCATTCACTCTCACATACATATATATGCGGTTTTATATTCATTCATAAGGGGCCGAGTTTATAAGTTCCGAACCGGTAAAATATCCGAATTTGTTTAAAACGATTTCGAATTTTCAAAATTCTGAAGCTTAAGCGTTAAAATTTAGAATAATAAAATTCTGAAGTCCAGAGCTCCGAAAGCCCACGCGATCTGAAAATTTCGGTCTATTTCTCAGGATGTGAAGACAAAAAATCGAGCACAAAGTATTTCATTCTAATCAAAACCCTCTCTTTGCGCGAAAACCCATTTTATCTTCTTTAATCGATACACGGAAAGATTTAAACCCGACTGGTTACGGTTCTGCACACGACTCAGTCAGGTGCTAGCGAAAAATAGCGAATTCTGGTGCAGCACCACACTGAGTACTGTTTAGAACACGAACCATTCATGTGCGCACATGAATGAGTCGTGTGCGCACAGTAACGAGTAAATTTCAAGTTCCGGAGTCTATAGGCCTTTCGGATCTTCAGCTTGCGGAATCTTCAACCTTTGATGTTCTTCATTTTAAAGTTTTTTTTTTAAACTGCTATGTAGACTTCCGGAGAAATATGCTTTCCAAAAACTGCGCGAGTCACCGATATATCGAAAATTCGGAATTTTTACTGTTCGGAACTTTGAAACTCAGAACTTCAACGTATAAATAATATATAGCTTTATTGTTTTACAGTTAAAAGCGAGTTTTCTGTGAAAAGCCATATACCATGTGGTAAAAATGATACTGGACGATGAATAAGACACAACACACAGAACGCGTTTTTCTATACGTTGGTATATTAACACGCGAGGAATAATATCACAGCTACGGTGTAATAAACTCTTTAACGTAGAAAATCACCTATATTTATATATTATACTACGACATTGAACTTTTCTTATCAGAATATTAAAACACACGGGTACGACGAGTTTCTCTCGTGTGTGGATACATGTATAATATTATAGAATGGGTGCCTTGAACAGTTGCGGAAGCCTTATTATAACCGCTCGGAGCGTTTGAAAGAAATAAAAAAGCGAATGGACAAGGTAAATGAACCGCATAAAGTGTCATCGACGCCTTATACCATATAGGCTATAGATTATGGGTGCGGGGTCCAAGATCCCTGTATTCTATTCTATTCCAATGAGGTTGAAGTTCGTAACGTTAACGTAACAGAATATTCGTTGAAGAAATGCAATATTTCGTGATTTAAGGGGGTATCCCCACCTTTAAATGGGTCAACATTCTGAGAAAGAGATTGATATTTTACAGCGAATTTGAGAGTCTGATCAAATCCAAAAAAATCATGAAGTTGAGGGAGGGTTTGACCCTCATTATCCATACTTAACATTGGATATTACTTTGAGTCTAATAGTAGTTACGCTGAATATAGATAAATACAAAATTACTCGGTTGTCGCAAAGAATCAGTAGTACCGTTGGATCGATTCTGGAATTTTTGGTCCTCAATTGTTGAGAAGAGATGCCTCTATCATATGAACATAGAACTTTTTGATATCGCGAAAATTGCCTGACTCGCTTAGTTTTTACTGAGATTTTTCTAATTCTTCAATTTTTTTTCTCGATTTTTTCTATTATCTCAACCAAAAATAGTCATATCAAAAAGTTCTATGTTCATATGATAGAGGCATCTCTTCTGAACAATTGAAGACCAAAAATTCCAAAATCGATCCAACGGTACTACTGATTCTTTGCGACAACCGAGTAATTTTGTATTTTTCTATATTCAGCGTAACTACTAATAGACTCAAAGTAATATTCAATGTTAAGTATGGATAATGAGGGTCAAACTCTCCCTAAACTTCTTGATTTTTTTGGATTTGATCAGACTCTCAAATTCGCTGTAAAATATCAATCTCTTTCTTAGAATGTTAACTCATTTAAAGGTGGGGATACCCCCTTAAATGTTGTTAGAATTGTAAAATATGAGAGATAAACATGTTTCACACAATTTTAGGAATTATGCACCGTTCTTGATCCGTTTGAAACGTTCGAGCCTCGAATTTGAGAATTTTTTGTCAAATATTTTGTTGCGTTAACGTTACGAACTTCAACCTCATCTATTCCATTCCATTCTATCCTATGCTATACCCAATGATAAACTTTTAAAGTATTTCTTACTACCTATATAATATTTGAATTGGTTTATTCAAAATTTATCGCTTCTTCTTCCTGCAGGAGTTACAGTGTAAGTAATTAAGTATACGACTTGATACTGCGGATCCATTATATACCTACAAGCTAGACATTTATACCTCGACGAAATAAGGTAGAGGATTAATGATACCTGATGATAAAAAGCGTCGAATTCTTTCTTTCCTTCTTTATTTTCATTTTTTATTTTCTATTTTTATTCTCATTTTCTTTTACTATCCATCGCTCGATTGATTGGTTCGGTGGTCAGAGTGAAAAAGCGGTGTTACTACTTTCGGTAGGCACCTATACTGTACATACTGCAGCTGTAAATAAAACAACTATTTTTATTGTCACTATTTTCTCCGGTTGGCGAAACGGTATCGACAATCTCTCGGCTGCAGTTCAACTTGTTAGGAAAAATGATTATACTATCTATATATTCTATACCTATATATCCGTATACCTACATAAATGTATGTACGAGCTTTCGGTTCACCTCTCTCTTTATCTCGAATTTATTTGAACTCGATTAATTTATCGAGGTACGATATATATAGGCGTTTGTATGTGTCAATTTCTTAATGTAAATTCAGACAGACACAAAAACTGAAATCATCACCTGTTCAAAAATTTCAACATTCATTGAGAATTCCCCGAAGTGTATTGTAAGTTATAATTTATACCTATATGGTTCCTTTTCACTAATGAATGGAAGCTATTCATATATTGAATAAGGGTCTTCCGTTATTTCTTAGAAACGCCTATATATACCTTACTATGTTCCTTATGTCCGGTATAAGCTGATTCGGAAAAGCTAATTCGATCCATGGATTAGCGCAGCGCGCTGGCTTTCTCATTTATCAATGTCGAAGTTTAGCTAGACTTGTGTGTGTACCAGCTGTGGCACGTTTGAGCCTTGCGAAATGTAACAGTTAGGTAGATATAAACGGGCGCTATGTGTATTATATATACGTACCTTACAATAGTCCTTGGTTAATGCTGGATTTATTTTCATATTACGATAGAAGAAATATAGCTCGATTTAGAACGATAACTAGGTATAGGTATACGAGATTTACATAACTTATCGTTGAAATTCAATTCTTATATAGTTATTGTCATCGATGTTCATTAGGGTGGTTCAAAAAAGACCTAATTTCTCAGATGTTGCTGCTCATTCGTGAATATGTTGTTTGTGATTTTGGAAAATTATTCAATTTTTTTTAGCTCTATAGGACAATATTTACTAATGCCTCAGTGATGTTGAAATTTCGAAATTTTGCCATTTTTGGCAATTTCAAAGTTCTCAGATCAAAGTTCTCATCTGGCTACCTCTAGGTTCTCATTCAATGAGGATGTTGGTTCAAGATGAGACTCGTACGATAATATTTAGTACTGCTTCAGAGACATTGAAGTTTTTTCACTATTTAGGGGTTTTCTTAGAGATTGGATCGCCAGGTGTTGCTCATGAGACAGTCTTTTCTTACCATTTTAAGGAAAAAGTACACGAAGTTTGCAGTCTGTGGGACCATTTTTACTACTGCCTCATGTTGCTAATTTTACTTGAAGGAAAGTCGCTCTCAATGAGGCAGTAGTAAAAATGGTCCCGCAGACTGCAAACTGTTTGGATTTCTTCCTTATATTGGTAAGATGAAACTGTCTCATGAGCAGCACCTGGCGATCGAATCCCCGAAAAAACGCAAAATATTGAAAAAAACTCCAATGTCTCCGAGGCAGTACTAAATATTATCGTACGAGTCACATCATGAACCAACATGCTAATTGAATGAGAATCTCGAGGTAGCTAGATGACCGCTTTGATCTGAGAACTTTGAAATTGCCAAAAATGGCAAAATTTCGAAATGTCAACTTAACTGAGGCAGTAGTAAATATTGTCCAATAGAGCTCAAAAAAATGGAATAATTTAAAAAAATCACAAACAACATATTCACGGATGAGCAGCAACATCTGAGAAATGAGGTCTTTTTTGAACCACCCTAATGTTCATAGATTCCTTCCGACGACTTGACATTAGTAGGTAACATGGAAAAGGCAATAATTATTGTACGAGATGACTACTCGCCTTCTTATACGGTCGTTCGATTAATATCGAATACGGAATTTCACTCAATGCCATCTGGAGACGGACACATGTTCTCATGGGTATTATAATTCCGTTGATTATATGCTTGACATTTAAGATTGACAATAAATGACCGAATAGTCGTATATATATGTGGATGGATAGCCAAGATCGATTTAATGCCGCGTATCCTTGATGAGAGGTGGTTCAACCGCAGGTTCATATATATAATTAAAGAATTAGTCATTGAAGCCCGGTACTATACTTAACGAAATATAATCAACTTTTAAGAGATAGTAGTTTTTTGATAGATAATATATATATATATATAATATACACGTCCAACTAGCTTATAGAGAACAACTTCGATGTGTATAAGTAATAAAATGAATAAAATAAATCGTTAATTTATACCATTCGTGATAAATATCAACGGTCGAAATCTATATACTATTCATATTCGTATTCGATTAGTTAAAATATTTTATAACCGAATATTATGCGGTCGAGAAAATTTTTTGGAACCACTTTTTTTTTTTTTTTTTTTTTTTTTTTTTTTTTTTTTTTTATTGAACAATATCTATAAAAATTTTTGTGAATCGTGTTTGTGTAGCTGGTAATGAAATTAATAGGATTCATCTACTATACCATATACCGTGCGTGTTGTTTTATAGGTACTAGAAGTTAGAATATTTATATTTTAGTTTAATAATTTTCCGTCGAATTATACCAGCCTCGCGTATATTATAATCAAAGCGCGAAATGATTGCTTATCTTTCGCAGCGTGTAAAGCCAGTGTTTCATGAACGTAATTTGCAATTCAAATACAGGGAAAATACGTCACACGACCGTAACGGTCACCTTGGAGTCTGAACCGAATATAGTCAAACTGTAATCCGTGCACACCTGGTTTGTTCTTGTGTACAGGAAAAATTGTCACGTATTTATAAAAGGTCAGTTGGACACCTTCGTCTTAAAATTGCAATTTTAAAGAAGCCCGAGATAAAATTAATATCTGCAAACTCTGAAAAGGCAATTCATACCTTTTTCATTTTTGTTGCATATAGGTATATATACCTACCTGTACACTCGTCTATTCATAGTAGCAAGTGCGCGTGAATCTCCGCAATACAAACCACAATCTGTTTTACAAAGCAATTCCAGTTTAGCTGAGCTTTGATAAAGTTTAACAAAGCAGAAGTTTTACACTGATTATTTCTAATCTGCGTACCTACTGGTTTAATAAATAACACAATGCCTATTATGTGCAGACTATATATACGGTGTTTAAAGTACTGCAGCTGTACTTTTCGATTAAATATCATCGAATCCGAAAATCATTCCACGGGAAAAATACAAATTTATTTCGATTTGGATGAACGAAAGAATGACAAAAAAAAAAAAAATGAGAATATTTTAAAGAACGAATTTTTCCTTCAGGAAATTGTTTCGAATTGAAATAACGAGGTAGTTAGTATTCGATGATCGAAAAATGTAAGAAAAACAAAAATCGTAAAATAAAAAGAAAATAATTTCATCGCGAATCAAAATCGAAACGATTCCAAGGAAGAAAAATATTTGTTTTTCAAAATATTATTCTCGTTGCATAATTTTTCAAATTTAATGAAAAAGCATAACGTAGTAGTATATGAATATGCAGGTAAGTGTATCTAGATATACCTACGAATCTGCGTGTATAATAAGTTTTCACGAAAGTTCGCAGCTGCAGCATCATTAGCAATAATAATTTACAAGATTATAGTAATACCTACGGTATTCCTCGGTATGTGGTTATTAAGGAAGACATTAGCAGCGCAGATTTCGGTAAACCAATTTCACAGTAGGTATAAGGCCAGGGTAAGGCCAAGACGTTGTTCCTTCCGCAAACATCGTTCTTCAACACCACCGCTGTATTTCCGCTAGCTAATAACTATCGACTAATGTAAAGGGGCCAAATTACTTGAGGCTTGGCACTACGTTCGCTAATTAATTACGAAACCATACCTATTCGCGAGGTCACGGTTAAGGAGTGTCGTCTAATTTAAAATAGATATACTCATTACAACTTCTGCGTCTATATATATATATATATATCTTAGATGCGAAAAAATCTCGCAACTTGTCTATTACATACACAGAAAAAAAGGTTAACTTGAGCCAAGAAAATTATTCTTGATTCAAGATAATTTTGCGGTCCAAAAATGAAGACCGAAATTTTCTCGGATCAAATCAAAAATTTTCTCGAGCCAAGAAAATTTTCCAAAATTTTCTTAGTTCGAGAAAAATTTTGATTTGATCCGAGAAAATTTTGGTCTTCATTTTTGGATCGGAAAATTATCTTGAATCAAGTCAACCTTTCTTTCTGTGTACGAACGAAAATATGATTAGAAAAATAAAAAATTCATACCAACTACATAGACAATATAATATTTAAGCCTGCAGCTTTACTCCGCTATATATAGGTATGTAATACCTATCTCGTTACTGTGGCTCTAAGTTACCACCTGTTAACTAGCAAATTATTGCGGGGCCTTCAATCAATTATAGCTGTTTGCGACACGGCCGCAGTTTACTGTACTTAGCAAGTTGGATTGGTCAATAGTTGCATTCGCAATACTATTTGTTAACTGTGTATAAAGAAGTGTGTATACAGGCGTATTCGCTCGAGTTGCGTAACGAACAGTAGTGATATCTTGGTCAAGGCAATTGGGTTAAAATATGGACCAAACTATTACATACAACGACACTTTTTTACTCTTCTTATCCATAGACAAGCCGGCAGCTTGCGAATTCTGATGAAGAAAATGCGTATATATATTATAAATATAGTAGAGAGAAATGTAGCTGTATTTGATTACAAAATTCTGCAATAATTCAAGGCAGATATATAGAAATAAAGCCGAAATATTAGCTGTTTTTCGATTTCATATTTCGCGAATATACTCACCTACACACACATAATTGAATGACATATGAAAGTTGTCCTTTATCGCTACAAAACAAGGAAACGACTTATAGATATTATGATAATAAAAGTTGGGATATTACTGCTGAATAAATGACACGATATAGTACTGATAAACGGAAAAAACGTATTTATGCATGTGCTCGACGATAGAGATTGCTTGGGATATGTAGATATTAACGGCGATTTTACACGACTGCACTGAGAAAAAGGTCTTGTTGAAACAACCAAAATTTGGTTATGATACGGTCAAAGAAATTTTTTTGTTCAGTCAGCCAAAATTTTTTCAGCCTAAAAATAGGTTAGGCGGCGGCCGCGCGCGCGATTTCAGTCCTTTTTTCACCGCACAATTAAAATTATAAATATTGGTTGTAGAGTTTGGGGAGGTAGAGCTTTTTTGTAGGAAATTTTCTGCTCTTTTGGGATCTTTTTTGCGATTTTGAATATCTCAAATGGTTTTTGAGATATTCGCAAAAAACCGAACTCCCCCTCTTTTTTTTTTGATAAATTGTTTATAACTTTTGCAATTTTTTTCGGCCCTTTTTGGGACCCTTTCGAAAAGTTTCTAAATGCCTTTCCGAACCAAATGACACCTTGCCCATCATTTTTGGTGAATATACAAAAAAGTTCTGAATAAAAGTCTGTTGACCGAACTATTAAAATGAATGAAAATCGTCGATACCATACAGCATGGCCTTCACGCCCATACTGGCATAGTGATATACGCGAAAAATTTATTTCCGTGTAATAACCAAATTTTGGTTGTGTCAACATCAAGACCTTTTTCTGAGTGTGTCTTTACCAACAAGTTGCGGTAAAAAAAGATGAATAAAAATAGCAAAAATAGGCCAAATCAGCAGCCCGGAGGTGAAATTACATTTTGGCACGTTGTCATAGCTCGAGGATTTAATATACCTATTACATATGCTTAATAATAAGTAAACAATAATATTATCAAAGGTCTGCGATCCGCATAGTGGCACGCAGCATCCTCGTTAATTTTAAATCACGCATAGGAGATTTAACCAAGGGCAGAATTTTAACCAGGCTTGAATTATATGAGCGCAAGTGGTCTTATTTGGTCGGACTATTAATGATAACCCTGCACAGAATTGATGGTGCAAGGGTCACCAGTGTGTAACTCGCGTGATTTTTATTTTCGTATCGTATATATAATATACGATTTGAGAAGAGTGAAATTTAATCGAACGATCATTTTGTTTTCATTAAATTGGTGTTAAATTTTTCAGCCGGTTTTGCGGAAGCCACAAGGATAATTACTATATGAATGCGAAGAATGTTGAAAAATAATATAAGTAATTTACTATTTATATAATTATAGCTGTGTTATCGCGCTGCATAACTCGTATAACCTTGCGAGATTCCAATAAGAATTAAATCAATCAATTCGTTAATCGAAATATCTTCAGATGTGTGTTTTCGTCGACGATTTAAACGGTTCGATTTCAAGATAAATCTCAAAGGGAAAATATGAATGAGAAGAAATTGATTAAAAAAAAAAAAAAAGAAAAAAATATAAATAAAACAGGCGATAAATTGGAAACATATTTTTAACAATAAGCACAATCGCAGGTATACCTAAAGATCGCTGACGAGCTGCGGCGCTTGCGTGAACTCTGGCCCACACAGATCGCCTTATGGATTATATAAGAGACTTGGAAAATTTGAACAAAGTTTTATTACCAGCTTTTCTATATCTTATCCATACGATCGAATTTCGTATATTTTGGGAAAAAAAAAAACTTGGCGTCTCTATATATGCATGGTGTTTAAAAATGACCTAACGATACTAAAAAACGAGGTAGGTTCGTACGAGCCAGATGGCAGAGCTTAATGCTTATCGGTTCTCGTGTATATATAGCTCTTGGGAAAAAAATAGACACCAAAATTATAGATAAAAAGAGAACGACGGGTCTGGATAGCTGCAACATGCATCTAGCACCCATATAGAGTTTAACTATACTTGCTGCTGCAGCTAGCCTAGGCTCTCTCAGCAGATTATAAACTCGCGTTAAACATATGTGCGGGGTTTAAGCTCGCGTGATAAACGGTTAGGAACGAATATCCCTCACTCGGAGCTGATAACATCGTCGAAAATCAATTCATAGCGAATAAACGCGCTCGTTTAAATCGATATACGATATGATAAATTATAACAAATTTTTCAACGAATTGCAGACGTCTTGCTTCTCGAACATTAGTTTAGTTAGTTAGTCCGGATGATGTAGTCAACAATTTTTATCGTTCCGTTTACTCTAGGTCTTCACGTCAATGACCCTTACAACCGCATTGTAGATGTTTAATGCATATATATACATACCTATATGAACACCTTACACCTGTATGTAAACGACACATTCTATTGTGTATCTAGGTATATACTACATACATATATCGCGTGTCTAATGTCATGAAATTGTAAGCGGCATATTATACGACCGTTTCGCATTTTGGAAATCGATGGATCGTGCGTAATTCTTCTTTTATGTATTTACGCGAAAAAACGTCACAATCTGTAACAAAGCGTTGAAATCGAAAATTGACCGAATAAAAGGAAATTAGAAAAAGATTGTAAGAACCTAGAAGCAGGAGGTCGTATGCGCCCCCACATACGACTAATTGTATGTATTCAAGTTTTTTAATTATTAATTTCGAATTATTTAAGTGTATATTTATCATTTTTATAGCGAATTACAGCATAAAAAAAATCATACTGCCTCATATCACCAAAATCGTTTTTTTTTTTAGCTGCTTACGATCTTATATACTATGAGACACGTGATATATGTGTCTGCGTATAAGCTTATGGATATATATTAATGGAGATTATCTACGGTATAGATTATACTATAATATGTTACATATTGTATAATTTCTGTTATTTTCATCGAATTCAATCTCGTTTTAGTTATATACTATCAATAAGACGCAGATATTCCTCCGCATCGCGATCTTTCGCTTAGTGGTGAAATAGCATAGGATAGCTAAGGAGATCACGAGGGAGATGAGTAAACACGTCAGCAGTAGCTACAACATATAGAAACGGTTCAAGAATTCCCTCGAGATTATCAATATTCATTAGCATCGTGCTGACGGAGATCATAGGTCAAGGCCACTCGGCTTATACTATATTAAGGTTTTGTTTTTTCGAAAAAGAAAGTTATATACTGTCTGATTATTCGTATACTAATTACTTGTAATAATATTGCATATATTATTATTATTATTATTATTATTATTATCATATTATGATTGCATATATATCTATACCTACATTAAGGTGGTCCTCAATTCAGCCATATTCGAATTTCAATGCTCCCATGGGTCGGAGGGTCGCGAAATATATATACAAAAAAATGTAGTGAAAAGCCCAGGTTCCTAACTCAATTCTATAAGTATACTGTCCCAACGCCTTCGCACTTTCCCGCATTTGAATAACACACGATTTTTGGTACTTCGGGTTTATTTTTTTACTACCTATCGCACTATCGCTTCGAATAATCTGAAACTCCGCACCCTTCGGACCTGTATATAGTATAGTAGGTATACGTAAAAAAAATTTACAGATTTTTAACGACAAAATTTTATTCATATTTAACAATTTGGTGATAAGAAATTCTTTTATTATGTGCATGTAGCTCCGGTAATTATATCGTTGAAAATCTGTCGAGATTTTATGAAATACCTATTACTACTACTACTACAGGTGAGGAGTGTATACCAAGTTTGAGATTTTTTTGAGCTATACTACTGCAATAGGAAGAAAATAAATCAACCGCGAAATGTCAGAAATCGTGTTTTATTGAAATGGAAAAATTCGAAGGCTTTGGGGCGGTACTTAAAATTGAGATGTGAACCTGGGGTTTAAGCTACATTTTTTGTACATATTTACAGACGTTTTGGCCCATGGGAGCATCGAAATTCGAAAATGATCAAATTAATGAACATTTCAGTGCAGAAATGTGTACATATAGTATACACAGAAAGAAAGGTTAACTTGATTCAAGACAATTTTGCGGTCCAAAAATAAAGACCGAAAATTTCTCGGATCAAATCAAAAATTTTCGGTCTTCATTTTTGGACCGCAAAATTGTCTTGAATCAAGTTAACCTTAGAGATAACCAAGATTATCAAGATAACCAAGAAAATTTGGGACAATTTTCTTGGTTCGAGAAAATTTTTGATTTGATCCGAGAAATTTTCGGTCTTCATTTTTGGACCGCAAAATTGTCTTGAATCAAGTTAACCTTAGAGATAACCAAGATTATCAAGATAACCAAGAAAATTTGGGACAATTTTCTTGGTTCGAGAAAATTTTTGATTTGATCCGAGAAATTTTCGGTCTTCATTTTTGGACCGCAAAATTGTCTTGAATCAAGTTAACCTTTCTTTCTGTGTAGTAGCGAATGATAAAAAATGCATTATTCGAAGAACATCTCTTCGTCATCTCGAGCTTATTAACGAAGAGCTGAAAGTATTATATTATTATTTGAACTTGCGAGAGGTTGACAAAGAGGCACGACTGACTTATGCGTCATATATCGTGATATGTGCTTGGTTAGTCGAATGACGACGTATATTATAAACGGATGTATATATAAGTATACTATATAGATATTTGTGCAAAGGGAATAATATACCTGCGGGAGCTTGCAACATACACATCTTTATCCAAGTAGTGACATTTATTCGAAGCACATATTAAGAAATACCCGTACATATGTATATGTATAATGTATATATGCGATGGTGATGCGGTGATGGTATTATGTTGAAATTATGCAAACCCAATGCATTATTTTATGTTTACACATAAAATACGGGGGTAAACATAGTCGTTTGGAAATAACCGGTTTAACATACCGCGACCTCGTGTGTAAATATTTTATTTTTTACATATATTTATATACATATGTACAAAAAACTAGCCGAATACATAGTCAGCGAGAAACAAAATTGTTTGTTTTTTTTTTTTTTTTTTTTTGATCGATCAAAATTCCAACGATATCGAATACTTGGAAACTTGTTTTAATTAATAGATTCGAAATGTTATATCGATGTGTAAACAACCAGTCAACATATTATAATACGAAGTCTAAACAGATGGGTGTAAACGTCAAACACACATCATTGTTTACACGTCAAAAATGTCCCTAATTATTAACAAGTGACAATCAATCATAGTCCTAAAATAATTTTCTCAATTACTTTTAAATATACTATAGCGTATAGTATTGCATCTTAAAAGAGTTATGATCGTAAATTTAATCGCGGCAAAGTAGTCTTGCATTTAAATGAGATGATAATAATAATAATAAAAAGAAAAAGAATAAAAAAAAAAAAAAAAAAAAAACAGCTATTGGTACAGATGGAAAAAGAAACAATCTGTGACTATTCAACGTTGTGTAGTACCAATCGATTCTCATATATTAGATACCGTTATTTTCTAGTTTTTATTCTTTTAATTTCTTTTATTTTCGTCAAGTACCTAATATTTCGTAAATTTAGAAATAATTGTACGTATATAATTCAATTGTCATATGGCGGTTGACACATGAGTCAAAAAAAAAAAACTAGGCCCACGCGAAGGGCAAGATGCAAGTAATAAAAGTTATAGTTAAAAATCTAAACAATCTAACCTTGGTCCGGGGTCCAGTTTCGAAGAGCGGTCGCGAAGCGGCCGTTCCTTGTCTTAAAAATCAGCTTCCGCAATCGTTCCCCAATTAGTTATATAAATAACTAAAGTTTAATTGTACGCGAGGGTTTAAGGTTTTAGGCCTTTTCGTCGGAAGGCTAGCAAACGGAGCGAACTAGCACTTGGAAAATGGCAGCCCTACTGCACTTGGCAACGCTACCAACCGATCCAACTCAACTACAACGGCGTTTATTCTCGCATAATAAAATATCACAAGTTTAATATTGCTGCCGTTTTATTTCACTCCTAATTAAATCACTATATTTCAAATATCCGAACTAGTCCCGGTACTTAATAAGCTAGTAGCTGTTTTATGGATCAAACCGTATCCATAGCGTCTCTCACGATTTTTCAAGAGTACAAATGTTTACGAGACAACGACACTGAAGTCTGATCAACTGCGCGCATAGTTTGATACGGTTGGCAATACTGCGGATAAAACTCGAAGTTATGTTAGCTGCTTTATCACTCGGCAGAGGACAACACCAGACAACCAACGCCTTTTCTTACAAGCTTCAAAAAGTAATCGTCTATTCGCGAGGAATACATCACTGTTGCCATTTTCATTAATAAATTGAATTACTTTCTTCGAATCAATTCTATTTCTTGATCTAATAAACTCTTTTCGTTCATTCGAAGATTCATTCTTGAATCATTGCGATTTTTTCAACCTGAAACTTACCATCGGAAGAGAATGTATGTCGAATAAACAATTTCTACTATATCGACGCTCTGCTCCGACAGGCGATGTGTTGAATGTTCTTTCAACCCGCAGCAGGAAAATTAGTTCACGCGTGCGTTACTTACTTACAGATGTTATTTCATAAACTAGAGAATTTTTGAAATGCAATATCCTATGGTAATGATTGACCGACGAAAAAATATTGTGAGTTATTCGATATTAGAAGCTGGGCCATACACACGGTTGATGCAATTGAAAATCGCTGATAACTTGTTACTATATACTACTGTCCGACTGGTATAAGTATATTGATAATTGATTAGTTAAGTTGGTGAGTATCGATGCATTGGCAATACAGCAAGCTACGTGTAAATTGACGATGTGGAGATTCACGCCACTAACGTATACATTAATAATTGCTTCATTGATATAAATAATTGAGAATTAAAAAAAAAAAGAAAAACTTCAAATACAAATCTGAGAATGAAAATGGAAGAGAGGGGATAAAATACCGTTACGAGATCACAAACACCCTTCGTAGGTATATGTATATAGGTAACTATATATATCCGCAAATGAAAGGTGCACCAAGTATAACAGCGATGCCAAATCACCGAATAGTCGTATAGCCAGAATTCGTGTCATCGTGCCAGATAAGGATTTGAGAAATTTGATCCGTAAGATCTCTATAACTAGTTACAATAATACATCAAAGCTGACGTGATCGCGATAATAATTGAAACTCGCGTCAAAAATTAATGCGCGATAATCTGAAACGTTAAAGGCGATGGTGCACCCAACGCGATAAGATTCACGTAAAAATAATAATAATAAAAAAAAAAAAAGAAGGGTCAATGTAAATAATGGCACGAGTCGCAAGGCGTGGAGGTGTCAGGTAAACATCAATGTTTTGGCCTGACCCAACCATAGGTGGGCCCTGATACATGGGTCGTGGTATAATATCAAAAGCTCGCTTCGACGACGCTTTGGTATCCGTAGCTCGGTTCCTCGAGATGTTGGCTTCGTCCAACGAGCAGACGACGAGACTGGCTTGTTTAACCATTGAGGCATAATCGAACCGGAGACCTGGAGCAGCTCAGACATAACAATTACAAATCCTGTCGGGTCCTTCGTCGAGGTCTCCGGCTTGTATCCCTGCAGCGTCCATCACGTTCGAGTGACTCTCTTCCCTCCACGTCTCTTCGGCCCGGTTCACCAGGACTTCGATTATAGTTTGGGGAGTTTTTTCAGTCGATTTTTATGTATCTGGTATCCGTCAGCAGGTTTAGTTCAAGCAATAAGGCGCGATCGTGCCTTGAGGACGTTTTCTTACCGGGGCGGGACACCCGGATCGGATAATAGGTCCTCGACGCGATGATGTATACAAAATAATGGAAACTAATTCAACTTGGGGTATCGCGTGCGTGCGTGGGCAGATACACCGTGGCTTGAGGCGTGAGGCGCGACCACGCAGCGCTACACCAAGTCCTCTGGCACCGGGCAATTAGCAATTAGATACGAAAGCCTTAAAACTTTGCAGTGGGCCAATCGCCGAATCGATATAGGACCGGGTCAGCCATCCCTTTTTACCCACCTCAGCCATTTCGTGGTACAAACTCCAATAAATCCGGCTATCTTTTAATCTAAGCCGTTGTCGTCCGCTTGGAACCAGGGCGAAGATATGAAGTCGCTGTGCTATCGGCCGGTCTGAACCGTGGGCTGAGCCGTTGGTCATTTGTGCGGGACCTCGGCCGAACCCCATACCTATTCTCATCTACCCTTCAAGGCTTCAACCTCTGCTCGTCGACTCCTGGGACCTGGGGGACGAAATGTCTCCTGCGATCCCACGCCAAGATACCGGACACGCTACTTCGAGCCCTCTTGCCGGTGATGTCCACCATGACACGCCACGGCGTAAGAGACATTCAGATTCTTTTAGGGGCTGTACAAACGCCTTTACCTTTTCTTAGAAACAAATTATTCTAATTGTACATAGAGATAAATGAATCGGTATAATCACTGTACCTACTCCAATATTCATTGTACATTATTCGATATAGGAGCATGCTAGTGATTTAATTCCGCGAATTCAACATCTGAGGGGCAGAACGTACCGTAAGATATTTCTAATAATGAAACTCATGAGTATTTTGACTTTCAAGAGTCCTCAACGACAATTTACTGGATCTTGTCTCAGCTTCATAAAGCTCCTAAAGCTTTTCATATAATCGAACGTCTAGTTTTGTCAAAAAATGACCGATGGTCATCTATGGGGTTTGATCTCAGGAATAGATAAAAGAGTTGCTGCTTATGTCGGCTGGAACTCGTACCATATAATGCTAATTGGTAATTCTTGATAGCTACATGAAAAGGGTCGGCCAAGATCGAAGAATGATTTTCTTGAAAAATATTTTTCACCCCTGAACAGACGCGTGACGACTTATCGCCGTTAGACGGCCTCTTTTGTGCGGCCTTAAGTGCGCGTGCGGTTGTGCGTGCGGGTTTCTTGGACGTCGACAAGTTAGATGCGAATGGCACGCGAATGTCCTTCCTGAGTTGTCGTGTCTTTCGCTGTCTCCTTCGTACTTATACTTAAACCATATGCTTTCTCGACCGACTGTCCATCCACTTCGTCAGCGGAAGCTTCGTTGAATCTTATTCATAAGTCTCTGCATCAATCAACGAGAAAGGTAGCTCAAGTACCGAATGCCTGATATATCTACATATATCAGGGTGTTTCAAATTTTGTCAATGTCTTTTTTTTTCCCTAGTAATATTGAAAGAAGTGAGTTATAGAGTCAAGATAATATATTTCATCGAATTTCGCGAACGATGATAGCGATGATGCGAGAATTTATCATGCGATATCCAATTTACTTGGAGGAAACAAATTTTTTGTAACACTGTATGGAAAGTTCTTACTTTGTGTACCGAAAACTGTACGCAAAATAACAGATTCCTGATGATTTATTCATGCGGAGTGTACACAAAGTGCGAACTTCCATACAGTGATATAAAAAATGGTACTATATGAACTAGTGCGGGTTAACTTTCCGCACTAGTATCATAATATACTATTTTCAATGGTACGAGGGGAAATAATAGGACATTGCCAAAATTTGAAACACCCTAATTTATATACTTCTGTATAATTATCTGCTGCAATTGTATCACACACAATTAAATTCATATATTATGTATCTGTAGGTGGTTGCTAATTAGTACGCCTGACCTCACGCTGAGTAGTTTAAGATATCGCAAAGGCGTGTAGTTGTACAATTTCTCAAAAGTTTTTTCTGATTTAATTATGAATATTTTTTTCCTCAATCCCCTTCATTTGTTCACTCCATAAGTCACCTGGTTTTGACTAGCCAGAATAGTGACTAAGTTGGTGTTTATTATCGTTGGAGAAAAAAAAAACAGATGCAAAGTAGAAGCAATAAGCACCGGGCAAAGCGGAACGACGAGTGTCGTGCATGTAAGAAATGGGAGAAAGTTTGAGGGGGTGGATTACGTGGGTCTTTTCTTCCATCTCCCCATCACCCCCATCACCCCCATCCCCTAACGCCCATCGTCACGACCCTTTCAAATAATTCTGCGGCTAATGATTTTCTCGGTAGTCCAGCCACAGTTAGAATTGACGTTACGAACGCTACATGTGTACATAAGTAGGCACTAGGTCGGTATGGTACCTATTTTATTTTATACCAAGTAGTACCTATACTGCACCGTACCTTCTACAGTTACACCTTACCATTCTATTTCGTACGTTCGTGATCTCGTCACGTGGCTTTGAAACGACCCACTGCAAAGTACAACGTCATTTCCTAACCAGTGTTATCTGCATACGTACATCAAGATATTCCAAGTCGATACAGAGTTATAGACTTGAATAATGGTGAATCAGATAAGAAGACATCATCGTTGTCATAAATTTTCGCCATTGAATAATATCTGGTAAAAGTTAATGATTTCCTTTCCATTGATGCTGCGGCAAGAATTAATTGTTCACATAATAATACATGTTACATGATATACAATTATCTGATCGGTTGACATTTTCATGAGATTTGATCAGACCCAGTTAAAAATAAGACCGTGTGCAAGTTCTCGTTGAAGAAAAAGCCCTGTGTTTGCCTGAGGGTAGAATCGATATACTTACAGTGAACACACGCACACACACACACTGAAAGAGGAGAAACTTAAAGGCAGATAACATGGCCGTTATTTTTCTTCGAGAAAGAAAATTGTCGTCAGTTTATGTGCGGCGTATATATCTATCGGTCTTATACATACAAACCCAGCGATCTGTGGCGGCAGGTCGACTAATGGTGGGCACGTTAGAATTGTGAGAGTGTAAGCGACCAGCGTGCGACCCGCGCTACTAGCGGACGGACAGACGGGTGGCCGCACACGGACCTGAACAAGCGGTCGATGTGTGGCGTGATAAACGTGTCCAAGAAGGCAGTTTCAGCCTCAAGCTCTCGCGCGACCAGCTTCGAGCTTGCGGTATCAGACCAGACACGGCAGTCTTTGCGCCATGCCACCAGATCGCCGGGGCGTGATATCGCTCTGGGCATATTTACGGGCAGCGAGATTTCCCCACGTTATTAGAGTCATTAAGTACTTTCGCTTGTAATGTTGGTACCTTACCTACCTATCCACCTACCCCAGCTCTTTGCACTCGTTTTTTTACCCCAGAATTTTCATGATACTGACGAGCATTGGTCATCCCTTTTCTTATACCCCTCTCAGTGATGAATTCGAGGGGCGATATGTCTTTTCTGGATTAGTGTCAGTCCGGACACTGAGCTACGGGATAGCCAGTGGTGTAACCGGGAGATGGCCACCCTTGTTTGACTTGGTGGTTTACAGCCCTAGTTAGATTACCCTATAGCCAGGGAGCGATAATATGTTTGGACAGGTCGCATCGCGGCGACCGGAAATAGACGCTTTGTTTAGCCTCATCCATATTCATTGATTGGCCAGGAAGCACGATAGCAAATAGAGGTAGACAAGCGTGGGTGCAATGGCTCAAACACTGAAATACCTAATCATACGTCTTGCGTCAAAACAGTCATGGCCAACAGAACGAACCGGACTCCAGAACTCCAAATACAACGGCCGATTTCTAATCAAAACTTCTACGTTAGCCAGGAAATGTATGGAGTACATACAATTCTACCTTCCATGGCACAAGGATCTCTGTCATCGACACGCGGAATCGCCCTTTGCATTTAGCATGGAGACATACACAAGTGAAACTCCTATTGCGCACGTAAGCACGCACACACACGTGTGAATTCTGCGCAAATACGTGATACGTACCCTTAACGGTTTATAAACAAGTGTATGGGCTGATCAAGTGCAAACAATTAAAAAATGTCGTTAGGCATTTACTCGGTACAGACGTATGGTTCAGTCTGAGTAATGTGCTATCATTACAGCGACGTCACGTCACGCCTGAGGCCATGTAAGTACATTATAATTCCCGGTCAGATGTTTGCTCGAGTTCAGTTTGAACAGCGATTCGTTTATTGCTTAATTGTGAGTTGGTCGGGTTACCCATGCGTGGGTACTGCTACTGAAATATTTCTATAGGCTCAATATCACGTCATTAGTTTAACCCATAGTTGTAGGTAGCGGAGAGATGTCTAATGTAGGGTTTAATCCCATCCGCGTTTGGTTACATGACATTTTGGGATGACTTGGGAGAATGGCCAATTAATGAATGAAAGTTCGATGAAATAGTCGATAGTATATTTTTGCTAGAGCTTCACGTCGAGATTTGGGATTGGAAAGAAACTCGCTACTCGACTGGACTCAAAGCACGTAAATCCTTGGAGTTTGGGTTGTTCAGCCATCCCATTGGAACGGTGGACTCCTATTCGTTTCGGAACTTCTATCGAGGAGTGACACTCGACATTTCCTGGATCGAGAAACGAGCATTGTTCCCGGGATTGAGACTCCCGGTTTTCTCTCGGTGCTCTGGCCTCAAGGTTCTCGGGCAATGTCGGCGGTAGCTCTATTGATTCCTCGCAGACACCGTCTTGAGAACGGCTAAACTTCTAGCGAATCATTTTTATCCTAAAACGAAACAATAGTATAGTCGTTACTCTCAATTGTGATTGACAATGATACGAAGGCGAGTCACTGATATGACTAGCAAATGACTGTTTCTGGAATTCATCAAAGTTTCAAAGGGACGATATAATAGCAGAAACCTACTGATTAATTACTCTTCTTCATCAGTGGACAAATTTGGATGATGCGAGTATATACGATCCATAATGCAGTGCGAGGTAAAGATTACTGGTTTGTGATGATTATTCACTTCTTGTACGCGGTTCACTTTCAAAGTCGAAGTAGCAGTTCCGTAATTATAAATTTAATAATTCTGATTCTCTACGAGGTCGCGGTATCTGATAGCGATCCGTGTTGGGTTGGACTGCAGTCAAGCTGAACCAATAGCCTCTAACTTGGACTGACCATATAGACGATGTGAGACTAATCTCTACGCGGGTCCCATTCTAGATGTAATATTTTATTATTGATGATAGAAGGTAATCAGTCGACACACTCAGTGAAATCAATATTGTTAAATTATTAACCGTGTGACTTCTTGCCACCTCAAGAAAATAATTACAGTTGACACTAATTGTTCTCTTGCTTCATTTTAATCAAATTTCAATGAATAATGTGATGAGAAGATGTAATATTGTTCGATCATCTCGCAAATTCTTATCCAGCTTAAAGCAGCTATTGCGAGTTTTTTATTCGGCAATTCGATAATGGGTAATTGATTGATCAGCTGCTCCATTACTATATACATTCATAGAATTACGGGGTAAGGTCTCTCGGAAGAGGAATTTTGATATTGCTTGCTCTCGTGGTTATTGATCGATCTACACAACCTTGGTTGGTTCTCTTCACGTGGAAATATAATCTGAACATTGAAGTGTGATAAACGTGATGCAAATATCGTCTCATAATCTCCCACCCAGCTTACGGTCTGGTACTATATATACACGTCCTTGGTGCGTAATGTGCGCCGTCATTATTCCCGAAATATATAAATTTCTTTATAAAATAAGATCTTTTGCTAACAACTCACGCCATGTTGAAAATAACGAGATCGAAATCTTTCATTTTTATGTTAGTTAGGGGCCTCTGAATTCCTCATAGCGCGTATCAAAGCTGATTCTTACATCCGGTTTTAACTATAAGCATAATTATACATCCACTGAAAAAATCCCGCCTGCTCATACCACAATATCTAATCTATTTGCGGTAGGCGCTTCCGTGCGTTTCTCGTGCGATAAATTTCACTCCGTTGACCAGTGGTCTCGATTATTTTACCGGGTTTATTAAAAGTCTTGTTCAAGGGTAAACCGGAGGTTCAACGTAATATATACTAACGTTTCTTGTTTCTTTGGGTTTTCGTAGACCGTTATAAACACGTGATATCGCACGTGTTTATTCAACGATCTCGAAAATACTCTAATCGTTAGAATTTTTGGTCAGTTAAATCTCAGCGGCAGAATATAGTATCGCTTGCAAGAACTAGAGCAGGATATAAAAATACACAGGAAAGTATAATCAACGTTGGCAACGGAAATATGACAATTTTCTCGATAAGACCAAGAAGCCAATCTATCGAGGATCCGAATGTCTTGATACGCTGACAGTTACGCTTTTCTGTAACGTGGCTTGAGACTCACCTCGATCAAAGAACAGAGCTTTTTTAGATCTCGTGCAATAATCTTTCAAATAATCACAATGACGTTACAACAATCGATTGCGCGCATGAGCTAACAACACTTGTGGCAAATATACCGATTATAAATAAAAGACAGAAGGCAAAAATGTAAACATAATCGACTCTTTATACAATTCGACAGGCCTTTACAATGTGTAGAAATCAAATGTGAGGTTTATCGTGGCAGCTACTATTGCTACACCTATTGCACTTATTACGAAAATATCCTAACACTGCAGTGCAAGTATTATACATGTATACATAAGCGTATATTCTCTTAAATCATGGTTTCAATCGGATTTATACAATTTTATTCTGTATTGAAATCATTCATCACCACGAGTTACTTCCGTCGACATTAAAATACGAACGGCTTAGCGAAAATTTTTCCATCGAGGTACACAGGCACATCCATCTCTATACTGCAAATTGTCTTCTAAGTTCATGCATTCACATCTACTGAATCTAAAGACAGAAGACCGCTTGGAAATTCGGCCTGCTTGTCTTATTTCATCATTACCAGGTTAACCATTTCTACTGCCATTTGGCATATGATATACTGACACGAACAGAAGATATATACGTGGCACACAATTGATCATCGTTTTCTAGCTGCAGAGGCGTGATAAGAAAGAGCAGAGTTTCGGGGCATAAGACGATTTTTTTTTCCTTTTCTTTTCTGTGGAGACTCTGTGACCAGGGGACCAGCTGCCAAAAGCCGCAATACGGGGCAATAAATCCATCACGTGTTGATCAGAAACGGTCTGCACGCAGAGCACGTAGGTCCGAAGTTGGGCCGTGCCAACAGGCGAACGAACCAACGGACGGTCACCATTTTCAGAGTATAGGAGCGCTTGCACCGTTCTGAGATTGTGTATACGGGTGTGCGGGTGCGGGAATTCTTTATTGTTTCAATAAGCGGCAGGGTCCAGTCTTATTAGCGAAATAAACCTCTTTAACGGTGGCGGCGTGTGACAATTTTGTCCTGCCTCTGGAACGGTTCTGCGGAGTGACTGCCGGAGGAACGGGAAATCGGGGGTGTGGGTAACCGGGGTCGGGGGATGGGGACCGGGGGATGGTTTGGATGGGGGTGAATGGGGGATGAGGAGGGTCTTGAAAGAGTTCTTTCAGAGAAGGCAAAAGGGAGAATCGATAGGATTTTTCCGAGGGTTTCCATGGAGACCGCGAAGCGAATCGGACTACAGGCGATAAGTGGAGGAGGACGAAGAGTACCGGAGACGACGAAACAGACGGAGAACGAGCGGGACGCCTCAAACCAGCGCTGATTCTTCTTCCGAAGTTTTTTCCTCTCCCGCGGTGTACCCGCTTATCCCTATACCATACTACCTGCTGCAGTATCTACGCGATTCAAGGAATTCCACATTTCCTATACGTTTCTCTACCACACACCATATCCTTACTCACATACCTACATATATATGTAGATAAATCTAATATACCTATATGTACTTTCATGCTTGACAAGGAATAACTACTTCCAAGTTTCCAGATATGAAATCGTTCGATTAGTGCAACAAAGATATTAATCGCCCTCTTGAATTTCGACAAAAAGAAAACTAGTCAAAGTCAAATTACATCAGAGCAACTACAGAAGCATATGGGCAATGCGATTGGATGGCGTAAGGTATTATTGAGCAATAACTTCGATCGATATGAGATCGATTCTGTTTCGCTTAGTTTATCAGTCCCATGGACGAAACGCCACCGCGTGCTACTCTATTTCTCATTTTGCGATAACGGGATAGGGTTCTCTTGCGCAAACATAGAACCTTGTACAATACCAGTGATACGTATACCTGGTCCCTGCCTGGTCCCAGACGGCTGTCTTCTATCCCTTTTCCTTCACCTTTCCCTACCGTTCCCTTCTCTTCCGTTCCCTTCCCATCATCACCTTCTCCTGTCTCCCTTTGGCTTCGACTCCCTTCCACTCCGTTCCCTCTTCCCGGAGGGAAGGACGCGCGGGGCTGTCGAGGAGCAGCCGGAGGGATCGCAAGCATCGGCGGCCATCTTGCGGATCGCCTCTCATCTTTTACGAGGTTCTCCCGAGGCTGCCACAGCCACCACCACCACCTCCGTCACAGCTACCACCATCGTCGTTGACGACGCCGACGCCGACGTAGCTGCCGTTACCGCTTCGCCTGGCTTCGCGATGTCGTTTTGCTTCTCACAAACAATTGAATGTCGCCGGTTTATTTTCGGAAGCCTTAATTTAATTCTTGTCGCGCGAGAGGGGTCGGACGGACTTACGGACTTACGGACTTACGGACTCACGGACGGACGGAGCAACGGAGGAATGGACTCACAGAGAGTGCTCTCGGCTAAGCGACGCGGATCTTTTGTTTCCTGCCGCTTGAACTTGCTCGTCGTCTTTTTCAGTCTTTTTTAGTCACGAGCTACCCTCTCTACTTTACTCTTTGCCTCCATCAATCCTCTCTCTATACCTCGCACGATTGTTTGATGAGTCGTAAAATATCTGTTTCAGAATACTGGGTGGTCAGGTTCCACATCGGGTCTTTCAGCCGCGGAACGCCTGTCAAAAATCATACCAAAAGCACCTGCAAGAACCGAAAGAGAGATCTGCACGTCCCATAGTCCCATAGACACAGCAACCATTTGCTCAACTTTTGATCATCTTATTCTGGTTGCGAGAGACAAAAATCTCAGAAAAAATTCAAAGAGATATCTGGGTCCTTCCGGACATTTGTCCATGATAGGTGGACACCATAGGCAATTGAAAGAGTAGATCGCGGTTTACGCTTAACTTCAGTACCCGGCATTTGCGATTCCTTGAATAACCTGGCCCATGCGTTCGTCTGTGGTAAATTACGAAAGAAATCAATTACCAGAAGAGCATTAACTCCAATGTTCGCTCTAGCTTGTTGCGAATGTTCTTGATTATTTTAATCACGTGGGAGAATGTGGTGATTCAATCACGTCTTCTATCGAACCAATGCCAGGCCAGGCCGTATTAACGCTCCGGGAATGGCAAGATCCGCAGGAAGTAGAGCGGAACGCTTAGCTCCGTCTTCAGTAAACGAAAAATCGGAATGATTAAATTCTTTGGATCACGGTTATCCTTGTTGGGAAAAGATTCTTATAGGACACGGCTATGTCCTCCAAATCTTTGGCCCCTTCACAGGTGCCGAATATATACCCCTTTGATTGGTTTGAGGATTGAGTCGATAATTGATATAGAGTGGTGGCAACGATCACTGGGATCACATTGCACCGAAATTTCGTGCGGTTTGCTATCGGATACAGTAGTAAGTATCGGTGGTCGTGTCATGGGGCATGGGGACCGCAGCAACTACGGCGACGACGGCGTTACCCAGGAGTCAGTGACACCTTGAATCGTCAGCAGCAGTGGTGGCTGCGGTCTCCGGTAGCCATGGCAACCATCTCCATCTCCTTCTCCTTCTCTGCTCTACGGGCTCGCCAATTATCATACCATCTCGCTCGGTCTCACCCTCTACCGGTAGTTGTCACTCCCTCACCCTCTTCCAGAAGAGAGCCGAGAAGTGGCCACTGTTGCCAAGCCGCGTTGAATATTATGTCTCTCCTTTCCCTCTCCCGCTCTCCCACCCCCAAGAATTTTCTTTTATTTCATTTTTTCCTGCACCGTTTCTCGCTGCTATTCTCGAGACTTTTTTCATTCTTGCTGCACTCTCGACTCTGTTATAGTTTCTGTCTCTACTAGGTATACGCACACCGCGAGGAGAGAGGATAAATGCTCAAGTCGTTCGGTGTATATGAATAGATGCATAAACGGGCTGCTGTAGCACGCCGCATAGCATGTCTGCTATAATGGAGTCCGGTCGTTAGGGAGGCCGGTTATAGCCCGATGTATGACAGGATGTAGGTATGACTAACTCTCACTACTTAAACGGCGCACTATTCTGGGACGAGCTAAGACTTTGCGGATCGTTTGCGAATCGGGGAAATCGTTTCGCGGACCGATATAGTCTTCGGAAAAGGAAGAACGATCCGATTTTCGAGTATCCGTTGAACGGAGCTAGGGGAAAAGAGAAGAAGGGCAATCAGAGCGATTTCTTATTATTACCCCCTATCTATCATCTGCATATATTTACGGATTCTATATCTATCCGCGATGCCACCATTTTGGACAAGTGTTTACCGTCACCGAACGTAACGCGCAGCCGCGAAGATGAGTCGAGATGTTCATCGAGCAGCCAATAGGGATACGATGATGATCCCCTCGGCCCAATAGGGACTAGGGGATGCGCGAGCCCTAGGGAGAGACACCGCGAAAGCGCGGTGAAGTTATCGCTTAGAACTACTAGCGAGGGTTGAGCGTGGGCAGAGCTGGATCTGTCTCTCGTTTTCTCTCTCGTTTTGTGAGCACCAATGAGAGAAGCTGAGATAAGATGTATCTCGCAGGGGAGATAGCGGTTGGCATTCGTACAAATGGCCTTTACCGCAGGCCGTAGCACGGAGAATTAGCGCGGGATAATATACCATCGCTGAAGAATCAAATGATCGATTGGTCTTTCATCGATAGAAAAATTATTGCAAGTATTAACGATAGCGAATGTGCATTCCTCTTTTCAATTTTATGTTTCCTGGGGCTGAGAGTCTGCGGGAAGATAAAGTCGCAATAAAGCGAAACACGGAGTGCAATAAGTCGTTAAGCTAACGAGGCTAATTCATCAAAAGTGTCCGACCGATATCCGGCTGATATATGATTATAGGGCCTCTCCATCTATCGATCGATGTGTGGCCTCGCGTCGTAATCTCAATGGCAGAAATCAAAGCGAACCGGTAGGTTTATGGATGGAAAAGTTATTGATCTGCGATGGAAATATGATTATCAATCCAACTGCAGTCGTGTATTTTAAATTCGTGATTTACATAGCGGGAAAGACAAGCGCGGATAGTAACTAATTGCGTTAATTACTTACGAGTACTTATGTAGCCCCGAGACAGGAAAAAAAAAGGACTCGTTTTTCAAAGTACTCAGACCCTGCCATACCGGACCGTTCTTGAACCTGTGGTAATTCTTTTAGAGGCTGACTCGAGTGCGCGAAAACAATTGTTCGAGGTATTCAATCGGCCGTATGATGTAAGTATCTACGTGCAACGCACGCCTTGACAAGTAGGTAATTAATTAAACGGCGGCAAAGATCATTTATTGAATCGATATACGCTCAGGGGAGGACTTGGACGTATATATTCATTAGGGAGACTCCCGGTTAGCAACGAAACAGAGTAGAGTAGAGGAGAAGAGACGAGACGCAACGAGACGAGACGAGACGAGACGAGACGAGACGAGAAGAGAAGAGAAGAGAAGAGAAGAGAAGAGAAGAGAAGAGAAGAGAACAGAAGAGAAGAGAAGAGAAGAGAAGAGAAGAGAAGAGAAGAGAAGAGAAGAGAGTAGGAGGAGAGAGATCCTTCATTCCTCATGGCAGGGAGGTATCGAGGATGAGGAACCGGAGGATTGCGGGGTGGCAAAAGACGAACCTGCGCGCGTCTCTTCCTCGGGGGATCAATAGAGACACGGAGACGAGCCCTCCCAGCCTCCCGGTCCTCCCAGCCTCTCTTCTCCTCTGCTCTCTTCTCTTCTCTTCTCTTCTCTTCTCTCTCCCCTCTATTCCCTGTTTAGCCTCTTCGACGTAACCTCTCGGCCTCTCGCGCGAAACGCGAACGTTCAACGCTAGATCGCGAGAGCTCGGTGTAGAATCTGCACAGGGAGAGTCTGGAGGAGTGGGCTTAATGTTGCGTGGATGGGATGCAGGATGCTGGGTCGGGGGGTAATGTTGCGTGATGAGACGCCTCGCGGACTCCTCGAGGAGAGGAGAAGAGCGCAGAGCAGAGCAGAGCAGTCCCTCGTTGCTCCGATTCTAAAGAGCACTCTTTCTCTCCTCATTCTCTTCATCCCGCTATCCCCACAACAGAAAACTCTCCGGCTACAGACCTCCTTCCATGGCTACTCCCCCAGACCTCCTCTTCCTCGCAGTCTGCCCCTCTACGAACCGCATCATTCTTTTAACCGAACGGTTAAATTATAGGTACCAAGAATTATCGACGATCAAATACCATATTGTCGGAATTCCTCATTTTTTGCAAATCCTTTCCGCACGTATGACTCAAAAGAAGTAACGAGGGGCTTTTGAAATTTCTTTCAAATATGAGTATTCGCGCGGACTACCTATACTTCCGGGTTATGACAGTGTGGTTCGAATACCCTGTTCAAAAAAATAAAGCAATACATTTACCAGACAAAAGGCTTGAGTTACAATAACACAGATAGGCAATACGCCGCGTGTTGAATAGAATAAACCGCGGAGCCCATCAGCGAAGGTGTTTGCTCTCGCTTTTGGAGCGGTCCCGTCGTCTGTGCGGGGGCTGGCTGTGATTAATTTGAATCAGTGAATAGCTGCAGGGGTTTGCTAACTGAAGGCACAGCGGCTGCGGCAGTAATATGCTTCGGATGAGGAGCTCCCGTGCTAGAGTGGTACGGCGATATGCTCCGCATAAGGGAAGGCAGCATCCCCCGTGCCCTCTTCGCCCTCTGCACCCCGACGTTAACCGCACCGAAAGCCAACAAGCCGACCGTCGGGGGTGAGAGAGGAGGGACGCCCGGCGTCCCGTCTTAAATCACTTCTCGCGTGGAGCAGGGGACGCCATGATTCCGGTTTACAAATTTGATTACGCCGAGGTGGAAAGACTTGGGTCGTAGCGAGACAATCGAGCCGTTTGATTAATAATTACCGGGGCGCGTTTGTTCGCTAAGTAATCGCCTCTCAGTTTAAGCTTGGCTTTTGATAAAGGCCAACTTTTTTCATCCCCCTTTTACCCCCAAGACGTTATAATCTTAGAATTAGCAAACTAATAATTTGTACCCAAGGTTTGATCTACAGAAAAAAAAAAAATAATCTGCTAATTTTCGATACTGTATAACGTACCCGGCGTACTTCGGTAACCACATTCACGCCTGGCCACGTGCTTGCGATAAGATTAATGAAGAAATAGTAGCAGGTTCTGATATTAAGTGCGGCAAAAGAAACTTAGACGCCGAGGCTCTTTCGATCAAAGAAATATAGTGGATAGAAAGAAGAAATTACGCGTGACCTATAGCTCGGAGGACATATTTCATAACTTATATGGCTGCATTTTTACGAGCATTCGTTTGGTTTTAGAATTACTGACGGATCTTGCCTTATACTTAATGACAATGACCCGTTGTAAAAATTAATTTCTGTTTTCAAAACAGTTTGGTATTTGTGGTGATGAGAGCGTTGGTAAGGCGAGCTTTATACTTTTATTCCCGTCTACGGTAAATGGTCTTGGAAACATAAAAAATACAAATAAAAGACTTTCTTTGTCGCGACGTTCGTACGATCGATGTTTTTCGATTCTTTTTGCCATTCTCTTGTGAAGTTACTGCGATCCCTAACTATAACTCGTGTGTCAGAAGCAACGGATTCTTTAATATGTTTCGGAACATCGTAAAGCTGAACGAAACAGGATCAACTTGGGGGCAGTCAAATGGCCTTTTTTCAATGAGTGGAAAACCCGCGGTAAGACGCTATACTGACATTTGTTCAGAAATATATTGACGTTCTCTAAAACGAAGGAAAAATGAGCAATAAAGTTAACGGTTATATATTAGGGTGGGCCAAAAAAAACTTTTAATTTTTTTTTCTTTAGTTACCATGAAAATATTGCTCAAGATGATGAAAAAAAAGTCCTCTGAAAATTTGAGCTCTTAATATCAATATTAAGAGGTGCCTAATCGCGATTTTTGATTTCCCATTTAAATAACACAGGAAATTTTTTTTTTTTTATTTGGAATTTTATTCCGTTCCAACGAATCATCGTGTTATAAAAATCAATACATATTCTTGTAGGAAATTAAACGATCTCCAAAAAAGGTCTGATGTGATTTTTCGCTAAGTCGAAAAAAAAGTCGTCATATACCGTTTGAGGTTGAACTTTAACCTTGAATAACTTTGAAACGAGTGAACTTAGCGAAAAATTACATCAGACCTTTTTTGGAGATCGTTTAATTTCCTACAAGAATATGTATTGATTTTTATAACACGATGATTCGTTGGAACGGAATAAAATTCCAAATAAAAAAAAAAAAATTTCCTGTGTTATTTAAATGGGAAATCAAAAATCGCGATTAGGCACCTCTTAATATTGATATTAAGAGCTCAAATTTTCAGAGGACTTTTTTTTCATCATCTTGAGCAATATTTTCATGGTAACTAAAGAAAAAAAAATTAAAAGTTTTTTTTGGCCCACCCTATTATATATAGAATTTTTACTCAAAGCTATATGCTAAGTGTTCGCTGGATTTCTTACGCAATTAATATAATGACGTTTCTCTATATATAATGTAGAGTCTACGCCATTCCAGGGTAGGATTTACAATTACTTCATATTAATTTTAATCTGGAATAATCCAAAGAGTCGATATTGTCAACCAGTGAGAAATAATACAGTTTCTTATTGATAGATATTAATTCGAAAAATAATCGTTGTGTGAAATAAAAAAAAATAGCGAAAGTAAATTTCTTCATCCCTGATAAAATGCCGGGGGTGTAGAATTAGTGCAAGCGCCACCCATCCTCCCTAGGAACCCCCAGGCACCCGTAGGACCCCCGGCTTGAGCAACCTAGCAATTACTCGCTTTCAGTTGCGTTTTTCCGCCCGAATACTCTCTCTATGATACACTCGTGCACTTGAGTTGCGCTTTAGCTGATACTCGTTACCCACACGCGTTCTCTCATGCCCTAGTAGTATGTTATACCCACCTATATCGCAAAGAGTAAGCGTGCAAGCGAGGAAGAGGAAGAGAGAGAAATAAAAATGAGAGGAATAGAGCGAGAGAGGAGTGCGCACATCGCGGAGCAAAAGGTACCGATTCAAGCGTGGTGCCACGTCAAGGATTGCCAATCAAATTCTCCACTCAAAGCTCGTTTTCGTCCGCGATAAAACCAAACCTCTAAGTGAAAATATTATTTCATAATTCGTTACGGATATTAAATTAACTCAACCAGAGTGCGAAAATGTTGTAGCTACCAATGTTAGCGCCACCTAACACGTACCATCTACAAATACAAATTTTAATTGCTCAAACGGATACCATACCAAATTATTTATGGCATTGGTCAAAAAGTGTTTTATCCCTTTCGCCGACATCAGTTAATAAATTGATATATTTTTATTTAATTCTAGAATTTTCAAATTTCGAATAATTCGAATGATGAGTTGAATTTTTTTTTGTTCTTTGTTACATTTTTTTCAATCAGCCAGGTTTATATCTGTCTCAAAATATGTTTGACGCCTTATTTGTCCTCTGCTCTAATTTTACAAGCATCCGTTAACGACAGATGCGAGTTTGATTTCCATAAAATCGACGCATATGTCAATTCCTGGCAAGGGTCCGGAGCCTGTAATCCGCTTGGCATTTCGCTGTTTGGAGAGAAGGAAAAGAAAAAGAAAAAAAAACAAAAAAAAAAAACGATGGGGATAAAATTGGAGGATGAATACGATAAATAAAACGGTATCAAACGACGTCGATAAAGACAAAAAAGGGGAGGATTACCTATGTATAAGTTTTAGCAGCATAGTGTTCAAGAAATATAAATAATCTTGACCCGCCCACATCGTACTTAATAATACGGGTAATAACAAAATATATTATTGTCACGAGTCTTAGGTCTCGAGAAAGTCACGCTACCTTTTGTCCACATTATTAGACATGCATATCTTATATTACGTAGCGAAGTGCAATTGTGTTGGTGACGAAGAGAAACTTCCGCCCAAAGCCAGATCCCGCGGTCGCCTCTTGATGATGATAAGCCGTTATCACGAAATCCGCCCTAATTATGTATGCTTCGTGTTAGATTCGTATAAATTCAAGAGAACGTTCGAAGAAAGAAAGAAAGCCATTCGACGCGACTTTCTCTTATTCTTATTTTCTGTCTCATTTGATTTTTCCAGAAATTACGTATAGGTATACCTACTTCTGCGTTTCTTATCATATCACGGTGCTTATTATCATTTTTTTTATAAAAGCATCGAGGTTCTCGCTTACCATACTTAATAATGGACAAGTTCTCTTAAATACTTATCTCGTTGTTAGCAAGTAGAAAAAGTACACCGACTGCAGCGACTTATCCAACGATCTCATATATGTATATATGTATACCCATACGGCTGGCCTCTGCGAAGAAAAATCGCAGCACCATTCGAGGTACATTTTTTCTCTCTATATTTTTTTCCTTTTCCTTCTGTCGGGATAATAAATCCGTGATTTTTCATTTTCGCTCTTCGAGAGCCCGCGATAGCGGTCGTCAGTGCCGCGCGCGGAGGTCGCATGTCTCGGCGAGGCGGTCTCCGCGGTCACATCAGTCTCCGAGCATGCGAACGACGTCCTCGAGGTCCCCCCTTTTAATATATATCTACGAGGCACACTCGAGGCTGCTATCGGAATATAGCTACAGATATACAACCCCCAGGTATATCGTTATAGGTATATATTGTTAAGGTATAGTCACTTCGCTCGTAGACACGTACACGAGAGGAGTTAGTCGGTGTATACGCCTATATTCGGCTTGATGATTGCTGATATGACATGCGACCGTCTTGGATATAAGCCGCACAACACGCGGCATAACCTGCTCACTTGACTGCGGCACCGAAGTAGTATATGGAAAATATTTTTGCACGACTATTATAATCCGCATTGCGATGCCCTGAATGTTTTTCATTTGTTATTGCCATCTTTATTATTATCAATAATTATTTCTAACAATTAGTTCGTAGTCATCAATGAACACATTTTTTGATGCCATACACGATGTTATTTTCAAGGGATGTGAAAATCGCACGAATTCTTACCTCGATAACCTTTGAGAGTAATCCCTTGAGAATTATCGATCAGCTAAGAAATGCGAAGAAGCGATCAATGTTAAAATTATCATTTCATTGAATTAATTGTTTCATTGAATTAATGAAGGTGAATATGGTGTTTAAAATATGGCGAAGAAAGGGAGTAAAAAGGTGAGGTATGAGAAGGTGCGAAAGGCCACCCATGTTAATCTATATGGTATGAGGTAAGCTCTTCGGACTCTGCAGGATAATGGTACGGTAGGTTCGAAGGAAAATTACTGGCTCTGGCGCACACGCTACCCTGCAAAGAAGAAACGAACTGGCGACTATTCTATACTTTCCCTGAAAGTTGAGCGAGCGTTGAGAACGTCATTATACCTATGTGCTTGCAAGTTCTTCTTGTCATAAAAGTGCGAGATGTGAGTTTGCGGTTTCTTACATTACTACAGTTTCACGACCTTGAAAGATGGGAAGAAAATCTCACGGGATCTTTTAGCTTGCATTTTGTTGGATTAAAACTCTGTTTAAATTTCCTGTGAATTTTTTTCCCATCCCGAAATCTGGGTATAAAAGTATTCTCGAACGCTTCCTGTGGCTGCAGGGTAGGAAAAGTAAAGTACGAGTTAAGTTGCGACACCCCAAATCCGAAAAGCATCGAAGTGGTGGCTGACTCTGATCGTATTTTCTAGTTGAAACGTATAACAGCTTTGAAAACGTCCTCCTCCTTTCGCGGATCGATATACGAGGGTTGGGGCAGAAAGTGGGGGCAGGGGGAGGCCGGAATTGGCCTTTTAGTTGAGGGGGAGGAAGAAGGCGAGTGGTTTTTATAGTCGGTAAGGGTCAGGGAGGGTCAGAGAGGGACCTCGCTCCTCTCCTTCACCGGAGTGTCCCTAATATACGTCGTTCGTCAGCGGCACTCCCTTATACATATACTTCCTTGGGTGCTCCAGCTCGCTCCCCAGAGGTAACAGCCTTATCTCGACCTTCTATTGATGCCGAGACCCTTGATCCGCTTCCCAGGACACATTTCGATATATAGGTACTAGCATTACATCTGCAGCGGAAGTAAGCTACTCAGGATACAGTCAGCTAGTATTTTATTTTTTCACTTCCAATTGTGATTCCATCAGATTTATACAACTATTCGATTCAAATTAACGGTCCAAGATAAAAAATAATTGAGGATATGACTTGTTGCATTCATGTGCACAACAATGGGAGAAAAATAGTCACCGACTCACGATCAATGTCGAAATGAAATATACTTCGATACGTGCAGATTTGAAATCGCGTCCATTAGAAGCGGTTTGTAACGTTCTGGAAGAAGAGTGATGGAATGGGATCGTAAACAACGTCGACTTCCCTTTTACGGGATAACTTCTCGGTTCGGTATTTCGTCCTCTCGCTCTCCCTCTACAGTATAGCGTATAGGTATACCTGAGATATTACGGGGATCAGAACTTTGTCAATATATCTGATACACCCGTTTCCAAATATCCGCAATGTGTACGGGGACAACTATGCCATACGACAATGCCATAAAATTTGAGTCAGAAAGGCGATTTGTTCAGGGACGAGCAATGGTGAAAGATGAAGAGAAACTGTAGCTCCAATTACAAAGGTCTTGTGCGGTTTTTTCGGGCTTAAGTCTGCGTGTACCTCACTAATTCTACAGAGAACCATAAGCAAAGACTTGGATATTCAATTTAATTGCAGGTGCTGGTTGGAGCTGAAGGTACTACGTCTATGTATGTATGTACAACAAGTCGACCAAGGCGAGGCGAACCGAGACGAAGCGCGAAGTGACGCGACTTGAAGGTAAAGTATATGGAAGTCTGAAACCGTGAGGAGAGCGAGGCAAGCGGCGTGCAAAGAATACGAGTTCACTGGAAACGAGACCAAGCTGGAGACGATGGTCATTTCCTTTCCGAGTAAAGAGGACATACGATTACAACCAGGCGCTATAAGCTTTAGCCGTTGAACGTCGCCTTCCATTGGACTCTTATACGTCTCGTCATAGTCGTTGCAGTGTTTGCCCCGATAGGTACCTCGACAGTCTCAGTTCATATGCTCGTTTGACTATATATACCTACACCTTATACCTAGCAGCGAAAGCTTTACCGGTCTCTTTCCACTCAGGGCAACGATTCTCTGACGAAGAGGTCATAAAGTCTTCGACGAGAGAGCTCGTCAGGAGGGAGATTAATTGAATACCGAGTACGCAGACCACAGGGCCGCACGATGCTTAGTGCTCCGGGTGCGTTTACATGCCAGAATACTTAATCCATATGTATACAGTCGTCTGACCTACCCCACATTATTTTTTATTTTTCCCACACACAATCCCCTTATTCATTCCATAATTGTAATCTCTGATGGTATCTACGGTCATTTGATAATTTGTATACTTTAGTATGACAATAAGCTTGCAAGATGACGGTATCAATTCATCACCGATATTCTGGAACTTTGGTAATCCATGTAAATGATCATATCAGAAAATCTGTCGCAGGTATTTCAATAGGTTCGGCACAATACAGTCCCTCTTCAGTCTTTCTACATGGAGCATACTGCATATTCTGAAAATGAAAGAGTCCATATCTATTATAGGCGCCTGGCACTGCCTCGAAAAGTTCGACACCACATACAAGTACACTGTACCAAAAATACACTGCAGCTTTTGCTAGCTATTCGATGAAAAGTACCGAATTCGAAGTCAAACGCTATAGTTTCACTCATTATCATTCATTAAAGGGCTGTTTTTTGATGACAAGTCGAATATGTTTCGATAAGAAGTGATCATCAGGTTCTGACCGACATGGGAGGACCTTAAGATGATAGCGACCCTGCTCGTCATTGCGACAGGCACGTATTCAATTTATGCTGCTGATCCGACTCTGGCGTTCACCCACACCGGCTGAAACACCTGCCTTATTGCGTCTTGACGTCAGAACTACATTACAACTGTAATACTATATCCATTTGACCATGGATGCCGGGCTACTAGCTACCTACCTTCTTGCACCTCTGGTGGCTACCAAGCCGAGGACCCAACCCATAGTCGGAGCACGTGCACCGCAAAACAAAGAAACTTCATGAAACGAAAAACAAGAGGGTGCAGCACGAGATGGCCGCGACTCCATCCCTCCTTCGGGTACCTGCTACGGAGTATCATCTTACGGCGAGGTTTGACCACCTCCCAAAACCGCGACAAACAGAGCGCTGGACGTCCTGAAGTTGGCGGTCCGCTCGAACAGTCATTAGCTTCGCACACCGTGAAGAATTTCTATTAGGACTCTCCACCGTCGAGAAACTCGCAAAGCCAACTTCAACCAGGTCTACGAGTAGCTGAAGGTATGTAAGCGCGTGCTTGAGGTGACTCAAAGACCTATAGGACCCTTCTTTCAGCATTCATCCTCATTCTTTCACAGAGAAAGATATACTCGAAGCTGTTAAAACTAAATGAGAAAATTCTATAACGAGACTAATGAGACTAGTCGTAGGTGATAGTCTTTGAAGTAGGGAAGCCACGCGCTAGATCCAAAAACTTTGAACAAACAATGAGAGAACCATATGACATGTGTAAGTAAAAGGTTCCTCGAGGTAGGTAGGTGCTTTTAATCAGTGCTTCATCCAATCAATTCACCAGCCAATTTCCTAGGGAGAGAACCTTCTCTACCTGTCCGGTAATTGGCGCCTTTTAAGGCTTCCTCAACATCGTGAATGTGGATCCCACTTCTGGGTATACGAGGTGCTTCGCTTCCGTAGATAACCGCGGTGTTCGCTCAAGAATTAATTAGATTTCTTTCTTTCTAACTTGCGATGTATACGGTCCAAAACGAATTTTCACCTTTCCGACACAGGATGGAAATGACATGAGTTTTCAAAGTTATCGAGGTATTTCTTCCGAGCGTCATGACGGGTGGCCCTAGTTGCTGTTGCGTTACGAACTCTCGATCAAACATCTAAGACTTCAGCTATAGGCAATAAATATCATTAGCTTCGCTTCAGCAGACTCTCGTAATAGGATTATTGCAACGCACTGCAATGACTGCCCGGAACGCTCGTATGCAATGAGAAAACTAAGGCTGTTCGCCTGAATATTATATGGTGTACAAGAGCGTTTAAGGCAAGAAACACGACGGAACATATTCGACGTCGTATGAACGGCAATGGTTGCCCTTTGTGGTACCATAAGCGCAGCTTGGCTCGTATTTGATGGATTTTATCACGTGTCGAGTTACACCAGGGCCAAGGCTGACCTGTCTCCAAAACCCGAGGTCTGAGGAGACTGGACACACAGTATTTAACTCCGGGCTCGCGGATGTGATTCATTTTTAGTGTACTGAAAGCTTGTGCGAAAGCAATGAAATGGTAGAATTTTTCTGCTTGTAAAAGACGAAACGCGGTTCATATGACCCGCCAGTCGGATGTTAATGATAATCAGACCTGTCGGCCATGAAATAGCGATTCAATTTTCTTTAATAACAATTAATGATACGGTTATTTAATTTTACGATATGGTAATGAATGTGATTTAAATCCGTATCGAATATCGTTTATTTCATGGGTACGGTGTAGAATTTCAGGTCAAGCTATCCCGAGTTAAAAAAAGAGATGCTGAACGATACCATAGCAGAATGATTTCAGGTGTTTGTGTATCCCAACTTCCTATTTTATCATATGAAATTTGTCAAAACGATATCCTCTTCTGAATACCGTGTACCCAAATGGATTCTATGCTTGATTTCGTTTGAACAAAGTGCATGAGTTAAAATTTGCATGAAATTTATCAAAGAAAGAAATGGTCCCTTGCGTGTCTCGTTCGAGCATTACTTTGAACAGAAGCTAAAGTGCGGGAATGTAGCCAGTGTGAGGGTAAACGCCTAAAAATTGTTACGGGGAATGTCAGGGAGGTTGCCTACCTCTGTTTCGCATCCACCAGTCCCGTAAATAGGATAATTTAATTTGATTTTATTCAGCATTTATTGACGATCGTAGGGCGTCGCGATTTCACCCCAGTTGTGTGCGGGCGGAATATTCATCGCTGGTACTAGAAGCAGCACAAAAACGAGCTGAAGGAGGAGAAAGAACAAACAAACATTTACGATTTCAAAGATGAAAATAAACATGCGACCGTTTAGCCGCAGACCAGCAACACTGCCAGAGTGCGTTTATCGCACCAGTACGATATTTCCGTGGTCTTAGCTTCCACTGGTGCACCACTCTACTGTAACACCATCATTCGCAAACTAAGGCAGTTCTCGTTAAAATAACGGCTACTTACGATTTGAGAAGCTCGTATAGTACCACTATACCTAATTATTAGCCAACAATAGTCACCGACGAATGACCATAAATATCGTCAAAACGGGGGTAAACGATATGCAGAAATTTTTGTCTTTTCATTTTCAACCCAAAGGAGATAATTTTCTTTCTGACTTAAATGATATCCGTAAAGGTCTGTATATAGGTAATAGTTATTGATGAAGATGATGTTGATATGGTCGGATGATACGAAGATCAGTTGTGAATATGCAATGTCGAAATGAGAATATCTGGTTATGGAGACTAGCGTGTTGTAAATAATACGTAGAAAATTAGATTCGAAACAGTCCAGACAATACTATACGAGGCAATTAAAAGTATAACGAGAGCTTAGCAGTCTTGGCATTACGAAGCACAGTTGAATCACGCATGACTATAATACACGATGCAGCAAAGACTGCGGTATTATAACCACGATATTTTTAGCAGTTGTCGTTCCCTCGGACGCAACACCTGCGTCTTGTGTCGGCTGTATAATGCACACTATGCCCTATGTGTTTATTCGTACTCCAACTCTCGCCTCGTAACCTTTCCTTCGACGTCAACTTTAGAACTGCAGATTTCGAAAATCGCTTGGTTTTACCTCGACTCGAAGTTCAATCGGACAATTATTTCTCACATTTCGCACCCCTGAAAGGAAAAGACAAAAAATTGTTTTGAGACTGAAGTTGCGATCCATCTACGAGCTTGAACTTAATTTTCATCCGAGTCAGGGTTCCCGATCGCGAAGATTGTTCGCGCGGTATCTATCGGTATAATCTATTCCTCTTTGGGCGGAAACGGTTGATTGTCAAAGGCGTACCAAGATAGTGCAGCAGGGGGTTGACAATAAAATAAGTAGAAGTAGAATAAGAGGTAATAAAAGACGATTCGAGTTGTGCGACGTGGTGCGTCGTCGTCGGGGCGGAGCTGCGCGCGGGGGTGCGCGACCCGGTTGACGTTAAAGTCCGACGAGGACGGAGGGTGTCATTTCGCGTGTGTGACGCAGACAGAAACATTGCTAGGAGAGGTACGGAGCCGAGCTTTCGTGAGGCGAGGAGCCGACGGAGTTGGTGGTCGATGCGCGTTGGCGACGGCTCACGCGGAGCTCCACGAAGACGGCACAAACGGGGGAGGAAAAGCTTCGTCGAGACGTTAGCAGAGATCGAGCAAAGAGATCGTCCCCAAATCACGCGTGACGTTATCAGAAAATGGATTGGAACCATGTGACGGAAATAATCATGACGTACATTGTCCCTAAAGACGTCACCCGGTCAAAATCTTCCCTACGTTAATCGAAACGTATGAGATTAGAGAAAAAAAACTATTGCGGAGGAAACTAGAATCCTTTAGCCGTTCTTCGCTAAGAGACGATGTCCTGCTGGACAAAAGGCGAAGGTACCAACGGGTGAAGCATCATCCCCACCCGATCGCGGAGGGCAAAGGGAACAATAAGAGTTTCGCGGAGGACGTGGAGGACGTGGAGGACGTGGAGGACGCGGAGGACGCGGAGACATCGGCTGATCATTGGTGGACAGCGTACCGTTGGTGGGGGTTGAGCCTCCTGACCGAACGAGGTGGGGCAGGGGCGCGAAGAAGACGACGCGGCGGATTCGGAGGATGAGGAGAGCGGCCGGAGCAGGTAGAGGGGTACGGGAGCGGGAACGGAGGAGGCGACGGGGAGGACAGAAGCTGGAGGACAGATCCGCGCCGCGTCAGGACTGAGGGCGGACGAACGGGCTAACAGACGAACGGACGGGACTAACGAACGAACGAACGAACGAACGAACCGACTGACGGAGGTACGGAGGTACGGAGGTATACCGGTGATACGCAGGTAGTACGCGGACGCTCTGTCGCGCTGAAGAAACGTCGAGCCGCCGAGAGGGGGGTACGCGGATCCGTCCGGAGCAAGACAACTTGAGGTGTCGCTAACGGATCGGCAACGACGCCGCGAGAGGTGTGCCTTTTAAACGTGCAGGGATAAAATTACCTCGAGTAATTAATCGCGGGGGTTGATTAATTCCATTCAAGAAGTACCAGGTGCTATTCGCATACATAGACGATTGAAATACAGTGTAATTTCACCAATACGCATCTTTCGAGTAATCGAACCATCAGTTTTTATCAGCAGAGATCGTTACCTTCGCGGTTTGTTCGTTGGTCAAAAAAGTGTCGGTTCAAAATTATTATTGGTGGCCTGCATGGCTCGAGGAACTGAAAGAGGCGTTAGTGTTTTGTTTTTCAATTTGGTTTCTTCCATTCAACGATGAGATCGAAGCCGGTGGCAAGAAAGCTGGCTCAGGGTGAGTCCCTTTACGTTTTTAGTAACTAATCACCTGTCAATCAATCTGTCTTATCATTTTTCACCGTTCGCGAAACCTTTCCTCCCTTATTGTGCGAGTCTTCCCTTTGAAAATGACCAGCTGTCACAATTCGGGTTTCAATACAAAATTTAAACTTTCACAAATAACGCAGATTTTTTATTAACCGTTTCACACAGGTACCCAGATATTGAGTTCATTAACGAGCCCATTGATTACGAACTGATTATCAAGGGTGGATTTGTGCTTGTCACTTCACTTTGTATAACCGCCAAGCCGAAATTTTGAGATTTAATAAGGTCCAGCTTTTATACCTATCAAAACGGTGTTTCTTCTCATCTATTCCAATTTCGTTGTCATGGCACGTAGTAGGTATCTGTCATTAATAGCTTGAAAGGCTGAGATTTTTATGGCTCGTTATTACGTAATGCAGTTTCATCAAAATTCGGTAATTCAAATGGATCACCAGGTCTTGAATGACTTAAGTATATCCACTCTGAAGACCTTTACGAATTTGTAATTCATGCGAATTCATAATTCTTGGACAATATTAATAAGATCTATCATAGATGAACGTCCAGTCCACAGATTTATTGTTTTTATTTCAAATCCAGTTTCATGTTCTGGTGACGGGTCAATTTCAACCATAAACACCCTGCGGTGTACCTACAATTTATCTCATCTCGATCTGCACCATAATCAGCTATTCCATAATCAAATTTTTCAGGACTGTGATTAAACCGTGTTAAGCTTATCGTATTTATATCTTTTACTCATAGGGTGTGTAGGAATGAACTATTAGGCATCAATTAAACGCAAAACATGAACACGTGTGCTTCGCGTGACCAGGAAAAATTTTGGTTGATTTCGATTGTCTCCGTCGAAGTGAAATCCGAATTCGAAAAAAAAAATCATTCACTATATATTGAGATGCACAAATCATCTTTCAACGAAATTAAAACGCTACTCGTTTCATAAAACGGTTCCGAAATTAAAAATTACATGTAGTTTGACATCGGTGCCTTCTCTAACCAAGATTTAATTCCCATTTGTCTCAACTGTTGTGGTAAATGTATCTCATAGAAATAATAACTAAATTTATGACACGTTCGAAGTTACGGTTGCCATTACAGTTTATGTGATTGTTGGAGATTATATGGTGCCTAAATTTTATTAGGTACTGCAGATGCGGTTTGCAGTCTAAGTAAGGTCCAAAAAGTATCCGGTTTCAAATTGGCTGGACAAATTCAAACGGTCTTAGATCTTGTGTTATAGGTAATTTGACAGAACAATCGAACTCTATGGGGTCGAGGAGGAATGATGGAGCACCAATCTTCTGTCGTGAATGGTTTGACAATATTGGATAGATTTGAAAACGTTTTCGATATTGCCTGAAAGAATATAAGTTTTTATCGAAAACTAGTTCGAAGTGGTTATTTTGCTGACGATGACCAGCGTATTAAATAGTAATAGGTGCCAATATACATAGCATAGATAACCTGTACATGAAATTGCGAATATATTGGCACATATGAATCTCCCGTAATAAACAACAATATGAATATGAATATGAATTATAAATTTGGTATGAACTTTTTTATCTCAACATGTATGAATCTTTCATAGAACAGATATTTCACTAAAATTGAATGAAAAATCTTTTTTTGACGTCGATCACGGGCCTTAGCAATAGCGACGTAGTCAAAAATCCATGCACCCACGACTAGACGCGTTCTGGATACTTTTTCTCGACTTTATCGTGAAGGATTTCTTCCCAAGTTTCTATTACCCATATATCTTCTTTATCACCTACATAATCCTGATATTTCAAACTGAATTCACCTCATTTATTGTATAAGTCGTTTAACGTGACAATTGTTCGATAACAATTTCGAAACTTATCGGTCGACCATTACTTTCGTATATTTTCATCGATTTCTCATAGATCATTAATTTTTCTTATTTTCTCGATAACTGACTACAAAATTTTGCATTACTGCTCTATATTGTTTGTTCAAGGGATCAAAGAATTGGAAATCCCGTAAGTCGTTCGGTTAACGGAAAAATCACATAAATAGGTACGACGCTGCAGCTTTTTATCAGTCTTGCTAATCGATAGCCTCCAGCAATTCAGCGTGAAAATTGAAAAACTATCACTTATTTTTCTGCGTAATTATATACCAAGCAAATTAAGAGTAATACGGTATCAGGCCAGAACGAGCCATATTGGTCAGTGAGGCAGGATGCCAAAGATGGAATTGGGTCACTCTTATCTTCATTATGAATAAAATGACTATCACTTATCAGCTCGAGCTCTCGGTGTATTTTACAGCTCGTATATCCGGTATAGACGAACGACCAAAGTTTCGAACTATTTAGATTTGAATTTATTTATCCGCCCTGGAACAAGTCCCCTACAAGGCATCTAAAGGAAAATAAGAAAATTACCATGAGACAGGATGTCGATAAGTAAAATAAAACGAACGGTAGTAAGGTGAATGCAGGTTATAACTATTTTTAACAAAATTGACAAGTTTGAAAAGTTTGAAAAATGTAATTTCGACTTGTCTCGACACCCAAAATATTCAGTTGCCATTTCGAACGGACTGATATATACATTTTTGCGTTTTGGATTTACCTGCGATTTGTCCGTAACCGAATAGTCAAACTGTGCCTAATACGTTTGTCTATATCACAGATGTGAAACATGATTGATGAATACGTCAATCTAAACCGATTTATAGATCACCTTGTTATTTGTCAGGGTCGGTCATCGTCATCTATACATAATGGCGCTACAGGTACCAAATCTGCACTCGTTCTACGTCAGAAAATCGATTTGTTTTTCGTGCGAAAAGTGACACTTATCATACCATTGGGGTTATCATTATAAAATTTGGGTCAATCGTATAAGAAGATTGTGAATCGATCAGTCATTTGTCAAATTAGTGGGGTCAAGAGCTATTGCGAAGTTAGGGATGCTGTCAGATTATTAGGCAAATGCATGTAACAAGTTCTTTTTCGTTCTATTTCCCGGAGTGAACATCTCGAGAAGAAATTTTTACTGCAATGAACAAGAATTCAAGTAATTCCATCATCTCCATTAAATTTTCATCTCGTTTTATCAAAGCCTGTATGAAATCATCAAGAATGTGCACTCAGAAAAAGGTCTTGTTGCCACAACCAAAATTTGGCTTATTATATGGACAATCACATTTTTTGTTCAGTCAACTAAAAATTTTGTTGGAATAGCCAAAATTTTGGTTGTCCCAACAAAATTTTAGTTATCCCAACGAAATTTTTGGTTGACTGAACAAAAAATGTGATTGTCCATATAATAAGCCAAATTTTGGTTGTGTCAACAAGACCTTTTTCTGAGTGTGAGAATCATTCTCGTCGCAAAATTATCGCCATTGAATATTCGTATTTTATGATTAACTGAACGTCGTTCACGTCTTCATTAAATTATTTATTTGATAACGAATTCTACGGATGAGTATTGAATCACCCGCAGTGGCTATACATATATTTCAAGTTCTGAAACCGGTCCGCCTATCCGATAACATAAATGAGAAAATTAAATTGCATACGATGTAATGTTGCGGAGTGTCATTTCGTACCGAGGAATCGTGCGTGACAGTCGAAGCAATTAATGTGACAACTAGACTTCCCCTCATCTTTCCTCCTGGCAGCCACATACACCGTTGGCGTATTGCCGTGTCGACTTGCTTCGAGTTGGTTCACGTCAATGTGACCATGTCGCTGTTGCTAATAATAATAATGATAATAGTTTACGTTACTGGGAGAGAGGCGGAGCCAGCGATATTCCTTTCCGTGTTCATCGAGTCATTTCCCTCTTTCCCTCTATCCCTCTTTCCTTCTTTCCTTCTTTCCCCTCTAGTCCTCTCACCCTCTCTACCAGATCCCCTTTCCCTCGCGACGATCCTCTTCGGTGTCATGTCTTGTCCGCGCATTCACCCACCCGCATACAACCGACATATATACTATATATATTTAGACCCAAGTCCCGCCTCTTAATCTTTTGTATACTTGTTTCAGAAAAGTAATTTAGCTTCTCTGTCTATTAGGACCATCATGCGAATTTCTTGTACATATTTAGTAAGGAAAGAAGTCTATCTGAGGATCATTTATTATGAGAAAATAGATTTTCAATTTAATTTAAGCCACGTGTACTGATATCACGATCGCTAACTAGCTTTGAGAGAGTAATTTCTATGGTAGTAAATCGTTAAATGATTAATAACTCATCGTTGAACATGCCCATGAGGCAGTCGTGTTTGTTGCTATAGACAGAGGCATCGCATTAAATTGGCCTTCCGATGCTACGTTGGTATAAGATTAAGGTGCGTGTATAGTATTGGCTAGAAAGTTATTAAATAGGATGAGAGGCGCCTAGGTGTCGATAACGTAATAAATTAATATTGAGACGAGACGATTTCTGACGTGTATTGGATCAGGCTGTATCCACACAGATTTTATAACGCTTAGGTGTACCTGGGACACGTGTAAGAGATCAAATGTCTCGTTTATAGACATTCAGTTTATGTAAAAGGAGGTTTAATCTGTCAACGCCATCAATTGGGTAACGAAAAACTGATTGAAACTCTATTCATGGTTTTGAAACTGAGGTTTGATGTCAAAACAATCGGAGAAACATTGTGCGATGAGTTACGAAAATATTAATCGACAAAGATGAGATTGAGATGGAAGAACCTTTCGATCATCGTACTCATCCGATTCGCAATCACGTCCCGATCCTTATTATATCATATATTTGGTATGATATGTTGAGAAATGAAGAGAGCGATTTGTATTATCAAATTACTCAATTTTCCATATCATCTCAGGCAGAAAGCAATCAGCTGACCATCTCAGTCGTTGTTAGAGGATGAAATCTGTTATTCATTTTCTTTTGGTTTTATTTCTTGATTTTTTGGAGCTACTTACAAGCCGATGCTGTGAACATGTAGGTACGTACGTATTAAGTAGGTACATAGCTGCGTGAAGCAGCAGCCATAGCAGCAGACCGCTAAAATGTAGATTGATCTCTCTTATTGTGTTTGAAACAACAATACGAGAACAGCGTCACTTGGAAACGCACCGGTTGGCCACAAAAGATTTTAGTTGAACAAACGAGCTAACGTTAATTTCTTATTATATATTGTAAAGCGGGGCAAACGGGGAACGACAGTTGTTTGCGGGTAGACCGAATGATAGGTACGGGAGCTGAAGGCATTGTGACCGCGTCATGTCTCTCTGACTGTTCAATAATATAATACAACAAATAACGCGAGTTTACAGAACCTAGAACGGTTAAAACAAAAACCATTAGACGAAAAGAGTAACTACTGATTATTACTACTGCACCACAGTTTTCTTTCAGATAACTTCCTAACTTTGTTAAAATATATTTCGAAGAAGGAACCGTCTATCCCCTGGGAATGAACAGAAATGAAATAAAATAAAATAAAAGGTGAAACGAGCCTATGGGAACTTGATGAGAACGTAGTGGCGAAGGTCATGGGTTGATTCAAAGGGGGTTTCGTTCCCGCGTTCTGTTATACAAATTCCTTATAGGTACTCTCCGCACTCTCACCCTTCGAGTTGTTAATAATTTGTCAACGAGTACTCAACGGATCTTAATATAATAATCTGTAAGACAAAATCCGTTAAGGCTTGACTCGCGACTCGAGAAAACAATGGACCAGTCTTCTCTGTCTCTCCGTTGGTATATGGAGCGAAAGACAATCGATTCTATCGTCGCTATTATGCGATATTGGATGTATGGAGTTCTGCCGCGTAACAGTACCGCTCCTTGGTCATATAAGGGTGGAAATACGGGAAGAAATATTTTCTTCCTTCCAGGTGGAAGAAAAACTACGGCTTGATGCGCACGAAACGATCAGTAGAAAACCGCGGACTATAAGATGTGAGTGAATCCCTTGCAGGACCTCCCATTCAGGTGCATCCTATTCAGCCTAATACTCGAACGCAGAATAACCAACCGGAAGTCGAAATGGAGAGGAGACAAAGCCGAGAAACTCGCTTACGCGGACGCGGTACTGCTCTGTGCTGTGTTTCATCGTGCTTTTGTCTTGCTTCCTGAGCGAGGATCGTCGTGAATAAACTGTATGAATAGATCCGATGATCCTGAGGTAGGTCAGGCCTGGTACGGCTCCTTCTACAACTCCGTCATCTCTCTCGTCTTCCTCCGAAACGAGATCCTTTCCAACTAAATCTCGCCTCTTTCTCCGATTCATCTCGATCTCGATCTCATTTTAATAGCTCATTTCATCCCCCCCGCCAAGCTCCTACACTGTCTGAGACATCCTGCCGTGTCGGGGGCTAACCTAAATTGTCCGATAAAAAAGGACCACGCACACGTGAAAAAAAGAAACAACAGAGGGGCCCACCCCTCTTCGTTTGAACTTTGTCGACGCGTTTGAGGTACAGTAAGAAAAATAAAATTCTGCTATACTGGACTGATTCCCACGAGTACTATTCGTACCATAGGTATGTCACTTTTTTCTATACCAGAGTTCTGTACCAGAATGTGGAATATTAGCCAAGATATGAGACATGTCATTCTTTCGAGATGGCACGTGCGAAAGATATATCTGCATTGACAGAAGATTAGTCATGGACATTTTTCACCATTAATCAGTATCTTAATTATTAGAAGAATTGATGTTATACGTAAAACCGTGAGATTTGTGATTAAACGAAACTGATGTTTATTCATTACCGACATCATACATTAATTGTTCGCGGTAAAATAATGACAAAGAATAAAGCTTGACAATCTACATCTGTGAGAAACGAAAGTCAAGCATAAAGAAGTTGAGTCAGTCGGTATTTCTTATCGTTGTCACGCCTACGATTTGCGTAGTTTGAAATACTAATCGAAATCAAGGCGCTAAATATGTTGAACTCAATTCACGTCAGGTTGAGTAAGTTTAATGGTCAATGTTTAATAGAACGGTGTAGATATACTACGAGACCGTGCGGGACACTGGTTTACGCCATAAACAAGTTAGGCACTAAAAACTTCTAGGCAAGTTGTATCAACGATATTTAATTAATAATTATCACAAGTTTCGGACTTGGGAACACAATACCTATGTACCTATATCATCCCTGATTATCAGATATTGTTTTCCATTCCGTTTTCGTTGAAACGTTAATTGAAATCGTTTTGCTCTAGTATCTTATCATTTGAATGTTAAACTTTTTATACTAAATGCAAATGTCACTGATTAGAATAGACGAGGTTTGAAACTATTTTACAAATTACGCCTTATACATATCTAATATTCCCAGAAAGAAATTTCTGATTTCTGATTTCGTTTTTACGTTAACATAATATAATAATCAATTTTTTTCACTCGAAGGATAAAGCTCGAGACTTGGGGTGTAGAGAACATTTAAAATTTTAATTACTCCTCGTCCAACCAGATTTAGCGTCTGTAGGTGTAGTGAGCTGATCAATTCCCGTCATTAGTATAAAATACCAACGATTTTTGTTCGGATAACTGCAGCGCATAACAGCCATGCAAATCTGATAAGAAAACTTGGAACAATCACCTTTCTCGTACAATTTTTACCCTTCGTTGTAGTCAGAGTTTGTGTATAGTTACGTGTATAAATCGAGCATATTGAAGCGTATTACGGGATCGTAATGTGCACGTGTATGTATGTAGGTACACATACCTATGTACGTATTTTTAGTCGAGTGGTGGGTACACGTTCCTTGTGCAATTCACGATCCACAATTCCACGCGTCTTCTGTTGCTCCTTTCATAAGCGAGGAGGTTTGCGTGCGCAGCGCAGCGCAGCTAGCGTGCAATGCGTATAGTGTTTTCTGTTTTCTGTTTTCTGTTTTGTCATTTGTTTTCCCTACGATGGAATGCAATTAGTTTTGAAAACAATCGGTATTCCTATAAGAGCCAATGAAATGGAATGGACAGAACGTAGAGTCGAATGGCATCGCGATAGGAGCTTCGATTATAAAAGCTTCAATTCTTCGATGGAACTAGAGGAACGAAGCCAAGTCTGCGTCACTTCTCTTGGTAATTGTTTACGAAATTTCTATACGTCAAACATTAATTATTCCATGCTTCCAGGCTTCTTGGCGGAACCTTAGACTCAAGTTACGAGATATTGGTGGGCGTAATTTAACGACGACGAGATTTCATAGTTTTAGGAATTTCAAATGTCAATCGGACATATTTATGAACTATATACTGTTAAACAGTGAATGCGCTGCCGATACAAGGACTAAAAGGTACCAAAAACAATGACTAATTAAAAGAATACGCTCACGCCTATGCCCCGTTCTTTTTCTTTTTTCTTGCCCCTTGATTGATCCATCGCAGAGTTTCCAACAGGCAGGTATACCTATATTATTTCTGTAGCACGAAGGCGTAGGAGCGGACGCACAGCGGGACGAAAGCGACGGACAAGTGTGCGCGGCCCCGTTGTTGGGGTTAAGAGGCACGCTTCGTCGATAAGGCAATATACACCATTGTTGCTCCCCAGCTCGGATAAATTATACAATTAATCATCTAATTAGGCATTCATTTCTCGCACGGGGTGATTGAGCTGCATTCACTAAATCTCAATGCCTAATTCGTTCGAAGAAGTGAAAAAATTCCAAAAATAATTTACTCCTTGCAAACTCTCGCTCTACCTAGGTACTCGGATTCCACTTGGTAAGAAAAAAGTAAAAAAAAACAAAAAAAAAAAAAAACAAATAGCGCAATAAAATCACCCGCACTTGGACTTACAATAAATAAAAAGGTTTTCACAGAACTCACGAAGAGTTCACGGGGCAGCTGTATCTCGCGCGCCTGGACACTGGCCTTACGCGTTGCTGCCAATCGTACGCGTTGCCTATACTATTATGACATCATTTTTTTTTTATCCTGTACTAGTCATTAATTTTTGAATACTAGAATTTGGTAAAAAAATTGAGAAAGAGGCAAAAAAAAAAAAAAAAACGTACTTTTCATCACCCCATAAACTCATGTATACCTATAGGTAATTACCGGAGTTACTATCTAGTATGTGAAGAACATACTTTGACATTAAAAAATTGAAAGTTCATTTATTTTCTGGTAGACGCAACCGTGAAAATTGAATGAGATGTGGCAATTTTTCATGCCCATCATCTGAATGTAAAACCTGTAAATTTCTGAGATCTGTTGAAGAATCTGTTTCTCGAATATAATTGAAACTCGAAAACGTCACGATTCGTTAAAAATAAGCAAAAGTCATTTTTGACCGAAAGCAGTGATACAAAAAAAAGTAAAATTGCGTTTTCGTTATTCGAATATATTATTACGCGGTGATGATGGTGCCGCGTGGTGCATCATGCTTTTTCTGCCTGAGTGCAGTCGACTTCCCTTCGTCTGCATGCGGTTCTTCGAGCTCCGTAAGTGTATAGAATCGTGGTAATAACAATGACAAATAGTATAGTGAAGCCGGATGACGACAGCCTTTCGCTCTGCCGCTCACAGCGAGTTATTAAATCTTGGAATCTTCCTTTATATTTCGCGTCTCTTATCGGTACGTCCTGTCCCAGGTGGGTGCAAGCGAGAGAAATAGCTCGTAATCGTTGATGAGAAAAGGACGCCGACTTGCCGTGACGAACTAGAGACGCGTGCTCACGCATGAGTCCAAGCTCGATTAGCGCGTCTCTGATTGTCTCCGATCTTTCGCGCTTTTTCGCGCTTTTTCGCGGCTCGTACCAGACCCCTCTAACCTCTCAAGCGTAAAACGACCTTGTCCGTTTCAACCGCGAAGAAGAATAAGAAAAAGAAAAACAAAACGAAAGGCAAGAAAAAAAAAACTTGCGCGGTATATCGCCTATAGGTAATGTAAAGAGTAACTTGAAACTAAGAACGAAATGGTCAGTGCTGAGTGAAGGGCAAGGAAAGATTAGGATTGATTATACAGTAGGCTGGTTGGTGGGTACAGCGTCACATACTCAAACACATGTCTACTTACGTGCGACCATACATACCAACATATCCTATAAAACCCAGGACAAGGTGTACTGGGAAGAAGGTGTAAGTGGTAGACGCGTGCACGCAGGGGCCTGGGGGAAGTTGGTGGTTCGCGTGCCCGTCGCTGGTTTACGACTCTCATTTCCCGCGGCGTCGTTCCACGGCCATGCCACCCCCGACCGCCCTGTAGCTGCCCCTAGCTCAGGCGACCGGATCTCAATCACGTTTGCTACCAAACTGGGCCAAAAGTGGATAACAACTAGACTAGATGATGGTTTTCCACCATGCATTGCGCGAGAAGCCCATCTAACGTAATCAGTTCAAGATCTACCGTGTTAATTTCATTCCGGATTGTCTGCCACCGGGTTAATGGAAAGTAAACCTTGCTGGTATTGGACTCGGGTTGCGTGGACAGTGATTAACAGAATCACGGGTTTGTTTCCGTGGCGTTAAGACTTATAAAGTCGGATTTCGGAGGGCTGAAAGCTGTCCTGGTCTGCAGTGAGTATAGTGACTGTGGACGGAGGAATGACAGGAACCGCTATCTCGCCGGCCACGCGATATTGTCATCAGGGCGGTGCGCGGAGGGCTCAAGGAAGACGTGATACCATCGCCCTGCATCTACCCCGCCGCAACCCTCGACGAGTAAGACGGTGGTGGCCTTTTGCTGCCACCCCGCGACCCGACGTCTACCACTTCGCCGATACCACCCTTGCGATATAAGCCCGTTATCTGGCACGCGAATTCGTTCAAGACTTCAGGAAAGAAGGTCCTTGATCGTGGCTAGCTAGGCTGCCACGTTAATAAAGAAAACGAATTTACGAATTCAGATTACGGGGCGAAGAAAATGATCACTTCAAATATCTCGTAAAGTGGGAATGTTTCATCAGCGATTTCAATAGTTAATCAGATTCAATTTTAAGGCTCTCAGCCTTTTGCGAGACGGAACCGTTTGTCATTACGCTTGAAGCGTGTCGCTTCCATTCCAGCGGTGCAATAACGGAGAGAGAGACGGAGAGAGAGAGAGAGGTAGAAGCGTTGTTATTCGATCGTAGATTGTGTTTAGACAAGGGAGTAGAAGATTTATCGACGGTCGTCCGAGTTTACGGCTAACTCGGCTCCTCGTTGGAGCGGTCGGAGAAGTCTATGCCTACGACGACCATGACGGGGCGGCTGTGAGGAACCATGTATACCTCTAGCTCCTAACTCTCATCAAGATACTCGGGCACGACAGTGATGGTGTTTGAATATGGTTGAGAACCGTGACGCCAGACAGCCAATGGAGTTCCATGTAGAGGTCGACGATGTTTCCCTGCACTGGACACGTCTCGGTCCAGGGTGGCGACTTCACTCACATACACCCGCGCGTGAGCGATAAGCATTGAGGACATATACATATATATAGCTCCTAGAGCTACAGGCGGGGTCATAGAACTCATCGCAAAAGCTCTTGACGGGTCTTCAACCGCGCGAGAGAATTGTAGTCTGCTTTAAAGACCGTTACTTTACTTTTTATCTATTTTACGGTGAGAAGCGTCTCATGCTCGAATTATTATCAGAGCATATCGTAGACGCAGAGCTAGTGTGGTAGCCACTACCGCGTACGTCCACCTAGGTACTTGGAGTAAAAAGTGGAGAGTTTAGTTTACGACCCCCTCGGAGATATGTATAGGGGAGTAACGACGCCGACCAACAATCGAGCCCTTTGTCTTTTTCGTCATCTGGATTCTACGCGTTTGCTGCACCAGTCTCCTCCTTACGAACAATCCTGACAATAGATTTTTTCCGCGTAGCTGTGATCCTCAGACAGCATGCATAGGTGTACCTACCTTGATTCATTACGTGAAAGCGAGCACATTGATCAGGCAATTGCGGGAGATTTCCCTGCAACGTCAGTGTAGACTCAGGGTCGTAAAAAAATAGACGTAACATTGGTACGTGACTGAAAACAGCAACAAAAGTCTCCCAACTTCCCTCTGTTTACATACTTTTCTGTCACTGTACACTAAAAAAAATATCGTAACATACCACTGCAGGTCTCTTATTCCCCCAATCATTGAGACCAGCCAAATACTAAATCCGAATGATGGAGTGATGTCATTACGGTTTAAGCCCAGCTCGATCCTTGCACTGCAATTGATTTCAAATTATCTTACTGACCGAACCTATAGGTGACATGTTTATATAACATGTTTTATCGACGTCTGTGCATATACCTGCGTATGTAGATTGTAACATATGTAAAATAACAATTGTTATTATTGGTAAGAATATGAGGAACAGTTTTGATATATGATAGTTGTACTCACCACAGAAACTACTTTAATACGGTGTCGTGAGAGGTTGAATGAAAAATCTCTGTTGTAGGTTCAAATTATACTTTACGAGAACAAGTATTAACCTTCTCGCTTCTATGCCTCGAAATATTCTCCAAGTTGGAAAGAGAACGAAACGTTTCTTTCAGGTCTGAGTCCAGACTATATATAGATCTCTCCTGAGTCTCTGCTCTGACCGCGGTAGTCTTGGAAACGGGAGACTTTGCGGTTCAAAGAATTCAAACTGCATTATATGTGGAACGCATTTAACACTCGCGATTGTTCCAGATTCCAGAGACATCGTGGTCTATGTTGCAACACTTCCATATCCTGTTTTGTTCACCCAGAATCTATGTGTCGCTTGAACGGAACCATAGTACCGCGGCGTCCCGGATAGAGGAAGGAATAGGTAAACCAATTACGCTCCGCGGGTGCACAAAGGCTATCGACTGTTAGATACTTGCATACATCGCATATATGTGCCAACTTAGATCTAGCTGCAGGCTTTCAGGTCACAGTCATAGCTGTATGGGTATACTCGTCTACGTCAAAGCGTGGGCATATTATACCTGGTGGGCTTATTGGGTCGGGTCCAATCCATTGCAGCATACTCGTTGCTACAAGCAATAGGCAATAGCCATAAAGATACTCAGTTATCGGATGTTTGGCCACTAAACGACATTCACTTGTCTTGATTCGAGAAGCAAACGACTCTCCTTCGGCCTCTATCCCCTCGTTGTTCTACTAAGCTATCAGTGAGCGGCAAAGCTCTCACAGCCTTGAGTTGTGAATAAGATCAGTGAGTGTATTTTGTCCATGAATATCGACCCTCCTCACTTTTATCGCAATATATAATTGTGCCCAGTACGAGAGAAAATATCAATTTGGCTATGATTCTAGTTTCTTAATTGGATATCGTTGATTCGAAATCCAGGCAAGTGTCGAATTAGGTAAATGTCAAAGGTCTGAGCCGCTCAAATCTGCATTCGAGATTTAAGGAGTAATTTTGAAACGCGGAAGCCTTTGGACGCGCACGGTCGCTTTCAATCGGCGTTAAACAGCCAATCGATGAGTTCTAGTTACCGCTAGGCTATTCTTGGAGGGTCCGGAAATTGCTGTACCTAAGCCTCGATCAGATGTGTTCCACGTCATTGATATCGATACACACATCTGTATGCAACATGTGGAAAAGCATACTTATAAAAGGAAGACAATGCAGGCTTGAAGCAATAATTTTTGTCATTGCGGTGAAAGTATGCTCGCCATAATCGACAGCCGAATAAAATCTGCTCTGTGTCATTCGGAAGTAATCCGTACTATATAGTAGCCTGCATCTTAGTGTGTCACGTTGTTATCTTTCAAGTGGCCTTCCTGAGACTTCTGGATCTCGATGGGTTTGCTTCATCGCTTCTAGTTTTGTGGCGGCTAGGTTGCGTCTGTGAGCCACGGAGCCGATTATCCATACGAACAAACAAATGTGCAGCACCGTTCGATACGGTGCTAAGTAATTTACGAGTTGAAGATGCCCTACACTCTTATCGCGACGGAGTTTCGAGAGTTTGCAGTATGGCATGCTCCTACGGAATCCTTCTGGAGGTGCTCAGAATCATAAGTTACGCAGAGTAAATCGTATTAAAAATTGAAGTAAATTAATAAACTTTTATTAAAAAAAAAAAAAAAATACTAGGAGAATTTCCTTCCGCCCATAACATGGAATCTAATTTTTAAACAGATGAAATCCAGTCATATATATGAATATCTGAGCCAAATTCTAAGGCTGTAGCATCGAGCCAGCCAGGTAGACGAGACACGGGGGATGAGGGGAGCGCGCGGTCCAGGCGGTGCTTTCCAAGATCCGAGTTCCCACAGACTTGGGACTCGTTGGCACACAAAAGCTTATCTTCTAAAAGATTCGCGGGCTTCTCGTCCGCGGCACATTCATGCAGGGGCTTGGGAAGCGTCGACGTTCCGATCCACACCCACGCGAGTGTTCTCTCTTAGCCCCGTCTTTTTCACCAGCTCTCTTTCTCCCTCCCGTTTGTTCTTCAGGCTGGGAACACGAGTCGCGAGACAAAACCAGACGGGACGGGTGGCTGAAGCTGGTGGCGCGAATCGGGTTTAGGACTGTGTCAAATGACAGGACTCACTCGGCGAGCGGTACTCGTCGCTGTCCGCGAACCCTGGACAAGCGAATGAGGTCAAAGGTCGCGTGGGAATGAAAAAAACTTCGCGGTGCTCATATATTCTATTCCTTACTTCTCATAATATCATTCGGCACCACGATTCTCCGCCTTATATATTCCATATGCTCTTAAAGAAGTACTTTACCTCCTGCCTCGAGTATTTTCATTATTTATAGTACCTACTACATCGGTCACTAACAATTACCCCACGTTTTTTACTCACCACAAACTTGATCCTCGAGGTACGGAATTTTCCGAGATTTTCATATGATATATCATCGTCCCCTCACCTAAAGTCGTTAAAATTTCTTCACGTCTACCTGATGTAATTCTAAATTTTTAGAGATGAATTGCGGTATTCAATATCGAACAGAGTATCTGTGTCAAACAATTTCTTCGATAATCAACCTACGAAAGTAGTTCTTAACTATGATCAGCGTTTGGATTGAAACTTATAGCTTTGTGAATGCAATATTAGTCAGTATAGTCGAAAAGTAGACTATAGGTGTTAATAATGAGGCCCACCATAAGCAGACTTCGGTTTGAACCTCCCATTGATTATTTCGAGATCCGAGCCACTTTATATAGTCTCCGAGGCTCAGGAAATGACACTTTGCACTCCAAGAAACCGCAATAAAGTATAGTGTACGAGACTTCCTGCATTTTTCCAAGAACGACATTATCACTGATGTGAAGAGCTGAAAGTACCACAGCGAGCGAGAGTGTCTACCTACCGGCAGAAAATTTGAACTCTAAAAGCAAGATGAGTCCTGCGGCAGGGATCGCGCGGTATTTTTCGAAGATAAAAGCGAGCCAGCTGAAGAGTCATTACACGCTAAATTCCGCGTACATTTAACTCCGCTTCTTAGCTCTCGGTCCGTTTCGGCATTTCTTTAATTTGTTGTTTATGTGCAAGGTGTGAAGTCCCATAATCAGCGCCACCCATGTGGCCAGTTCGCCTATGCTCTTGGCAAAGCGTTGATTTTCGCACGGCCAGACAAACCGCCGAACGGACGGATGGACCGATGGACGGATGGACTACGGACATGTGCGGATTCTTAGAGGACATATGCGGGACGTTACGTAATTGTAAACCACGGAGGATGTGGGCGGGTGCGTCCCCAAGACAGAACTCCCAGAGTCCTACTTTTGCTAGCGGTTGATCTGAGCTCGACTAATCGACCGGTTAGTTCGCTTAGCTAAAGCTGGGCTAACTTTGTCATGGCAGATGTTACGTGACGTAGTTTTCTCGGCTAGTTAGCCACCGAGTTGTTATCTGACCATCGTTAGGAGCTTCCGGAAAATATGGTTAAACTTCTATTTACCACACCTCCAACCTTACGCGAGATATATTATATATCAACGATTTCATTTCCGTTTAGAGTTCACAGAATCCCATATAAGAATAATAAAAGATGTCTTTGAGAAATCGTCATCGATGTATTCATTCGATCAGCGAAATAGAACGGCACATCTCTTGGGAAAGTTATCAATTATACTGACTACAGAATGTAGTTTGGTGCTAATCTGCCATATATGGCCATGATTACAAAGGTCAGAGGGTACACGTCGGGCGATAACTCGCATGTATTCTAGAAAACTAACGCGTCCTCTACCATTACCAAGAGATTTAGTCAATGGATGGCAACGGGCGAACATGTGTGAAATTAGCTTAATCTCTCGGCTCCGATGACAATAGAGATACAACCATACATCGTGTCCGATGTACGGGACATCGCCTCTACATGGGTGTCAAATCTCACCCCATCGACACTACGTACTGTCCCCGCGTAAATACATTAGGGGATGATCCTCACAGTGGCGTAGACCGCGAAGGAACTTATCCTGCATAAATCGCTCTGGGCTTAGGTTCAACGATCAACAATCACGTCACCAAAAATTATGCTTTTGTCATTGGAGGATGTTCTATCCATCATTACTAAAAATTATGCATAATTATAGGTTTCGGTTTTTACCTAGTTTGGATTATTTCAGTTTTCATTCGCTCATATGTTTCGTTCAGACAGTGAAAATTCAGTTTAATGACAGAATCACAGGTTTGTGAGATCGAAATAATCTGTGGAGTTCGACTGCCCCGTGTTCGAATTTATCGAGATAAAAATTCGACGCCATTGTAGTAGAGATATCGGGGAAACAGCTTCACAATGAACCAGCTGGCGCGTGCTGGGGTTGTAACCCCTAATGTAGTTATATAGTGTAGTTTCTAACGCACACGCGCTTAGCTAAGGCAAACAATGAGCTTTCCTGGGAGTGTGGAGTTCGATGTGCGTGGACGTGGATGCCTCAACGTTTTGTTGTCGTGGTTCCCGCGTCACTGCACCCATCGTGGTTCGTCGTCGTCCATTGCCCGTAAATTCTTTATTTGCGAAGTAACGTGCAACATGTGTACAATTCGGAAGTTAACGCGAGTTCTGAACCGACTAATTGAGTCGTTGGCTTACTATAACAGGGCGTTCAATGTTCCAAAGATAATCCAAGGCCGCGGCTTCAACTCAAATTCCACTTCGTACTTTTTAGGAATGAGTGTGATAAGCGATTGAAGAAATATCACCCAGTACATTTTTCTCATTCATTTTTCTTCATCTAAGGCATATATACATATCGAGTAATCTAAAACTGATGATCTGAATGGGAGCATAAACTAATTCATGAAATTCTTCGGGGTCCTGAAGATCTTGTGGACCTTAGTGGGCCTCATGTATTGTGCCTAGACTCCCCCGCTCCCAGCCTAAGCAACCCCAACGTCATGATTAAGTAATAAAACATTTAGATCCCTCGCGACCCCAAACTGAAAAACATCCCTCTGGCTCTTTTATGGTCTGTCTTTATCCCACCCTATCTTTCTCTCTTTGCACTGTTTGCTGCGGGCTGCTCTGTGACTTCCCTGTACTAACACGCGGGTACATACGCATACTCTCACATACGGGAGGGCGTGACAACAGATGCAGCGCAGCGTAGCTATCTACCCTTACCGTTTCGTACTACTGAGCTTCGAACCTAGAGATTTTTTAGATCGCAGATACTGCGCATTATGTGACTGGTTCTATGGATGATGTATCAGATATCGTCTATGGTTAGCAAGTAATTGGCCCAATTGAGTTCTACCGGTGTATACCTACTGCATCTCGTCAGAATCTACGCAGCTTGGTTATACTCTAGTCATTGACGCGTTTTTTTGGTCTTCTTTAGTTTTGCACAATGAAAGTATCGCAACAATACGAAGAGAGACTGTCTCTTCGTTGAAAGACTCACTTGGTACTTTGCGAACCGTTATGGAATCGAGAAAAACTGATGCACCCTTTAGTTATATTACGTGCCTATCCTTAAGAGGATTTCAAACTCGAGCAGATTACAACGTGTAGATCGCGTGCAGTCAAACAATGTCCCTCCACTCGGCTTATGCCTCCGGAAGTTGATTTATCGAGCGATATTCGTGGCTGTTTTGCGGATTGCGAACAATTCAAGTTATTTCGTTTGTCGGCTGTCTTCACCCTCATGGAGAAGTAGTCTGGTTAGCAAAATGGGTGAGTATAGATATGCATGGTATAACTGCTAAGTCTACAAGGTTCTGTCTCGATATCCCATACAAATTGCACCACGATTACGTGAAGGTCCGAGTCTGCACGCTTCAATCGTTGAAAACACGCTAAGTATAGATAATAGACGGACCTTTCGCCGAACTTTAAAACACACACATTGGCTTTCGGGCTTCTCGTTTAAGAAAATATATTCTCGTTCTAAATTCCGCCTCTCATCTTTAACCAGGGTCGATTAATTCATTGAACAAATAATTCCGGGTATAATGGCTACTGATGTAAACGATTGCCAGAGGAATAAGGTAGGTATACTATACGTGATTAGTCTTCGACGGCAACCCCATTATACAGGAAGACACGTGCCGGCCTCGTCAGCCCCTCTGGGAAACACTCCCATGCCTGGGCATGTCTCACATATACCATATTCATTCAACTACCCTGTAATGCCGAGGAAAGGAGCTAAATGCATGACGTTTAACGACACTGAGGGTGTATATGGAACATGGATTATAGTTTATGGAGAGATGTTGGATTTGAAAAAAAATGTTTATTATTGAAAAATGATGACCGATTTTTCCATTCCTGTTCTCTTTTCGAGTAGCGTTAATAAGAATTGTCGAAGAACCTGGTGCTTTCTGCGAAGTAGCGTAGGGGGCGTTGAGAGGCCTTGGAAGGCGTATATTTCTTTTTCAAATTTTTACCGTTACGTGTTCGCGTAACGTACGCTGTTGGGTTCTGCTAAGGATTCGAAGGCGTAACTCAAGTGGCATCTGACCTCGTATAGAATGTCAAGTTATAATATGAATAGAATCGTATTATAGTAACGGCACGCGACGTTCGGCTCACCTACACGAGAAGTAAGTAGATATTATGCCCTCTGCTTGTATGCATCTGCATGCCGTAGCTGGGTGAACCGAAAAATATAACACGCGTAGTAGGGAGCGAATAGGAAAAAAGTATAGAGAATGGAACGAATGAGAATAAAAGAAGTAAATTAAAGGGAAGAAAATTGTCGACGAACGATCAAAAATAAATCCGACTAGGATAGCGCAATGGATTTCGTTCGAGGTGGCTTAAGGAGCACGCGAACCTATCCGACAATAACCGTGATTGGTTCGCTCGAGCGAATTGCTTTTAACCCGGTAAATCCTTCTCTCCTTGAGTCGACTCGCCCGAGTCAATAACAGAAATACACCCCGGGAAGAGTTTTACGGAAATATAATCAACAGATACTAGATATAGTGGCGTGAGCCGGTAGCCCCATAGCGTCACTTCCCCTGCAGAGATAGACTGACGCATAATTTCCGGTTTCGGAGGATCCATCGATCAAACACTTCGCTTGATGAGTGCCTAGTCTAGAAGTTAGCTACTAATCGTAAGACACAACCGGTCTACGAACTGATATCAAGATATAAATAGTCTTTTTCATATCCTGCAGCATACATAAATATTTATTTATTTTACTGGCAACCATATTTCAGAATAGTAAACTTATAACCCTGTCCGCACTTCGTCACTGAAAAATGAAGAACGAAAATGAATAAAAATTGCTGTTTACTGCGGAGTCGTAGAAATTTGAAACTCACGCAGTAAAAGTAGATTAGATAAAAGATTTCATCATCAATATTGGCCATTGATGATCTTTGGTCGGTATTTATTTGGAACCCTTTGATGGACGACCTCCCGTACCAAAAGTCTGCTATGGTTTCAAGTTGCCCCATAAAGAACCGTGGAGATCGCAAACCTGAGCTTCTGTGTCACCGAGGGAGCTGGCGGTCGTCTTTGCATGCCGTAGCTTCATTTCACGCCTGCTTGCGTGAGACGATCCTCGGGGTCCGGAGGGCGAGTCGTCAGGCTTAAGAGACCCAAAATCTCCGAGAACTTTTTTAAAAAAAATTCTAGTTTTAATATAAATCATGAGTATTATGACCGCCTCCTTGTGTCTAACCCTGGTAAAATATATATACATATATGTATGCATGTGACGCTAGTTCGTAGTACTGACTTATAATAATAAGAAACAAGAAAGACAGGAGTTTTTTTTCCGTATTGAAGATATCGTCATTCTTGAGTGTCAAATTCAGATAACAAAATTTGAACCATTGTTGTGCGGATCATTTTGAATAATATTTCAATGTAAAAGTCACTAGAAATTTCTGTGTCCGTAAAAGATAATGATAATTTTGAGAAATTAGAATTCCCACAAATCTGGGTCATGGGCAAGATTTTCGATAGAAGTGATGTGTGGTCTAGCGCATATACAGATAAGCACTGCGCTGTGATGTCGGTCCCACGAGCCCTTTTACTCGATTATCTCTAACGGAAGAAGAAAGAAGGAAGCCGGTATCGCTGACAATGAGTGTTCATACGTCTCCCAGGGCTCGAGACCAGCGTTTACATTCCCATTTCCATGAACATTTTCCATGGTTATTATCAGCGTTATTTCTGTATGATTGACAGCTAACTATACACGATCAACTACAATATAATCAAGTCACACAGCCCAATTCAGCCTTACATAATAATTATTGAGGTATCGTTGTTAGAAGTCTCTAAGACCGAATGTCTCTGAGATTAGGAGCTCTAGTATTGTTTTAAGACATCAGATGCTATCTAGCGAATCGGGATTAGGTGACAGTCTTTATCTGCTCGGGGATAAACGGAATTGATCCAAGCAATGAACCGCGAGCTGGTTTACTTCCTTCCTTCTTTAGTGGAAGGGTATAAACGTATATATATGTATATATTTATACGTATATATAATATATAGGTATAAGTTTCAGCTGTAAGAGTAAGAGAAGCGACCTCATACGCAGTTTACTTTTGCGTGTTATCTCGCGCTGTCTGCCGTTTGTTTAGACTGCCGGCTTGTCTTGACACCAGGAACATCCCGATCCCACGCCATGCAGGTGGCCGTACAGACAAGATTAGAGTCTCTTTCCAAGGGTTTTTAAGGGAGAATAAGAGGACAGAGGAATAGTGAAATATTAAAGTTAATTTAGGCCTTATCATGAAACGAGAAAAAAAAAAAAAAAAACTATAAAATGAAGAAAAAAATAAAGAACTCATATCCTATGTGTATGATGTAAGATTTCTTTCGAGTGGCGGTGATACCCTGCAAAATCTTCATATGGTTTAGAGATTGAGGCGTGAGAACCGAGTGCCATCCACTGTCACTCAGTCATTATCATATCTTCACTCATTAGCGCCACCGCATGATACCCGTTTACGTATCGCAGATACCAAAGTAGAAGCTGCTGGCTAGGATGCATTTAATTAAATATCGAGGGACTTGCGTCTGTGGTCCGATTCATCGTGTGCAGAGTGATACCGACGTATTAACGTTATTATTAGTTATAGATATAGATATAGAGCATTGAGGTGAAGTTATTAGCAGCTAATCTGTCTTAAATTTTAGTTGAATTTTATCTATCTGACATTTCCCTTAATCTGTCAAATGAATTTTGATCGTCCTATACGTAAATTTTTACGACTTATAATAACTAGACGGATGAGAAATTCGCTATTACACCATGGGAAGAATATGATAGTTGTTCGTACGAGACGGGTTACACAAACTGTTTACGAAAAGATTATTTTATAACATAAGATCTGTATCACATGCTAGATACGAGTATATATCTGGCTATTAATTTCTCACAACAAAGCCCACACGTTACCAACACAGTTTAACTCGCCGAAATGATAATGGTGCGATGATACAACGATACGTATTTGGTCCGAATAGATAGCCGGCAATATTTCGGTCGGGAGGAGTTGGCTGCAGTTTGTCTGTCACCTCGCGAAAACTTTAGTCGATCCATATGGATCAGTTCGAGTTATATATTTATTATTTTTTGTTTCTACTGTTTTCTATACACCTGATAACTGCAAGTACCAAATAATTGGGATCAACTTACTGGAGGCCTTCCATATTCATCAAATTGAAGAACAACGACTGATTGGACGTATATTTTTCGAATAAAACTATGATTTTCAAAACCCCACGTGAGTAGTTTAAAATTGAATACAATTCTCTTCGGAATAACTACTTGGCAGATTTTTCGATACGTCAATGTAATCGCACAGTTGTTAATTAAAATGTCAAAATTTTTACTGTTCGATTATTTTTTAGCTCGAAGAACAAAATAATGCTTGACTCGGTATATATACTTCGAAACGATATAAAGATTCAGGAAAAAATTTGACGCATATGTTGAACCTGGTACATCAAAATTATTCCAATATTATTGCAAATAAGATAATTTCCAGCTGTTTCCAACTCTAAGCTCGGTCTGGTACATCGTGCTACTGTCAGATAACTATACCTCGGCTTTTTTTTTCTTGATATTAATAATCATCCTCAATTTTCATATCGCTGATTATTAATTTTTCAGGCTGTTGGGATGTTGGTGAAAAAATGACAGGAATTTTTATCTCAAAAAATGAACATTTTCGAGACTTTTCTGAAAGTTGTATCTAATTCGTTAGCTCGAAGGTTGTGGATCATTTAATATCATGGATGAAGCCTGTTCGAAGTTTTTTCGAACAATTATAAATATCCTTTTCCTAACTCAGTGTGCAAAATTCGATTTTGCGCACGCAAATGAGTGTGCAAAATAGTACTTTCCCGCACTAGTGCGCAAAATAAATATAATTGAAACGCAACACCTTTTCTTTGTGTATTGTAACGTTGAATGAAAGAGAGAGAATTCAAGGTGCGGGGAGATAGAGCTGGTAAACGTAAATAAACAGGATCGGCATCGTTACCAATTCTTTTAAGCGGACACTTCATCCATCTTATATACAATAATTTGTATATACTTGAAAATTCAATATTTCATACAAGATACCAATGTTGTAGAATTTTGCGTAGCTCGTTAGGAAAAATAGTATACGTAACTAGTGCGCATAGGTGTCTCCCGCACTCGTCTCTTTTGTCGCCCTCGCTACGCTCGGGCGACAAATCCGACTCGTGCGGGATTCACCTATTTTGCGCACTAGTTACGTAATCTACTATTTCTTTGCCGTCGAATTTGGTTCGATTATCATAATAATGGGGGATACGAAGAAACGATAAACAGGTAATCAGGAAAAGTAGGTATTTAGCTGCGTATAAATAGCTCCAGGAAACGGGTACTTCTTCGAACTGGTGTATTTCTAATTAAAGACTAACTAACTATAAGGTGGAAATATTGAAGAAAAAATAGTTTGTAGGGACGGACCCTTTCCGAATAGGAACTGTTTAAAATTAGCCATTCTGGTGGCAGATTTGAGCCAACGTCAGGGCCGTCAGATTAGTAAAATCCACAGTGCGGCAATTGCCGTTGAATAATTTTTCGATCGTGTTGAAGAAATGTTGAATTCTTGAAATTAAATGAAACATTGGTATCAATTTTAAAATCGTCCCAAAATTATCTTGGAAAATCGATCTTACTCGAAATTTTAATTCTCTTCACGTTTTATTGTCATTTTCTGATAATTAGTTGATCAGTGTAAGGAAATGTCCCCATTCTGTGACACAATTATCTTCACTTTGTAAATCGGAAATTATAAACGATCGGTTCAATTATGTTCTTATCATAATTTCGCGAAATCGAGTACCTACCAGTCGAAGAGAGAAGAGGGCAGGGGTTTCATTTTTTCATTGAATATACAGACTGAAATTCCCTGAATGAAACAGAATCAATAATCTCAATGAATCTAGCAGCAGGAATAGGGAATAAGACTCGATTATGGCTTCATACTTGTCGTTTATCATACATTGCTTCATAGCTAATTGATTATTGTCGGTGATTAAAATCGTGCTCAAAGTCTTGATTTGAATTCAATTGAATAATCTCCACAGTTATTAGACCAATTAAAGCTCTCGGTCTAAAAAAATCATTTCGCCCAAGTGATCTATTAGAACTTCTTGTTCCTATGGTTGAAGTCTGCAGTTATAGAAAAGTTGAATATTCTCGATTCATGTTATAATTTGATGTTCTTAGGTACTGTGAGACCAAACGAATTAATTTTATTATACAAAGCGACTCGATGAAGAATTAGTTTTCCTACCAATACTAGTACCGAATAAATTTGTCGTGTATATTATCGTACCAAATAAGGCATAGTCATGAAATAGAGAAGACGGTATTATCTCTATCAATAAGAACTCTGTTAATTAAAATTTCGCGACATGTACAACGAATGTCAATCTTGATGACCAGCAGTAATCATTGAAAATACCCTGGATAAATATAATAATCAGTTATCACCTTACGGATAATAATCATAAAATGAATGCAAGCACGTAATAAATTTAGAGTGCGGGAAAATCTTGTTACAACATATAATTGTCAGAAATTTGCGGATAATGTAATAATTGTGACATTGGCCGAAGGAATAGTAAGTGATATGATAGTAATCGGATATTTTCATCGCCTGATTCAATTCGTATTTCATTTAAGGACGATTTTTCAAAGTTTTTCGTAAATATAAGGGATGCTTAGAGAGAGAATTCCGCTGACGTAGTATGAACGTAGGATGTGCCTACGTGCTTACGTACTGTACACTACATAATTACGTCCATAAAAAAGGACGAAAGATAACCTGAAGATGTAGAAGTGGCGCAAGGGGCTTGACGCGATATCACTTATCTGACAAAACTATACCTTTCAGATCAAGTGAGTCAATTTTTGAACGGCCAGCTGATCAGATAGGCTGAAATTTGTAGATAAGATAAAGCAGAAGTGCCTGAATCAGGAAGTTTTGATGATCCACTAATTAAGTTGCGGGGCTATAAGGCGATATCTTAGAATTTCGATTAGGTAATGATAAGGTACTTTTATCGGTAGAGTATGGGCACGGTATGTGTACTATTTTTGTATAGGTTGGTGACACGCGAATCACGAGGAACAATGACAAGAATTTATCGACAAACCAGATCCGTAATCAGTACTACAATTATTGTATTGTATTGAAAATTAATTATTTCCAAAACTCATCTGAAAAAGTAGCTATACCATTTTTTCGACAATCATGTGTCTTCGCTTGCTAAACGTCGTAATCTACCGGAAGGACTAATATTATAATATCGAATATCAATATGTAGAATATAAGGAGAAGAAAATAGAAACCGAAGGTTATCGGCAACTAGATGTTAACGGCAGAATACGTGATGCATTCTATACGCAGCATGCAGCAATGTATATGCGTATACGTGCGTATATAGTGGGTTCCCAAGTTAATCACGCCGTTTAAAAATCTAACGTATATTAGATACGTGTCTTTATTCGTGTCGACATACGATGAGTTGACGGATCACTATCACCTAGAATTTCTGAGAAAAAAAAGCCGAGTTGATTGCGAAATTTCCGCACCATCGTTACGGTTGAAATCAAAAAAATTTCTAATTTTGAGAAAAGGTGATTAGAAGTTCATCTCCCAAAACACAATTGCGATCGTAACAGATTGATGCCTATAACTATACACGCGGTAAAAAAAAGCGGAATACAAAAATGGATTAATATTCGAAGAAATTCCATTGAATGAATCATTGAGCTTTTATTAGTAAGAAGGTTTTTTTTTAGCAATTCGGTGTAATTTAGCCAGGTGTTTCATTGCCCTCGAGCCGGTGAGCCTATCGTAAACGATCGTAGGTACGAAATGTTTGGGATGTGTATGATAACGAGAGACAAGGATAACGAGAGATAGGTAATCTATGGAGGGGAGATGTACGACTGTCGGGCTGTCGATCGTTGAAATGATAGCTAGTAGATGGTTGGATCGTTCGATCCGTCTCGGGTATCGAAACATCGATCATTACTCACCTATCGTCTTATCAACGAAATTTCGAAGGCAATCGGCACTGACGTTCCGCTGCGACGCTCGTGATATATACGATTAAACAGAATTCATTCTAATATTTTAGGAACCGAAATTCTCTTCTCTGAAACCTCACCTTTTCACAATTATTTCATTTTCAATATTTGTATCGACTTAAAAAAAAAAAAAAAAAAAAAAGCTGTGAATCGAGTATAAATTAATGCATCGATGCGTCGAGAGAGCGAAATTGAATATCTAACATGACAGACAGATAATAGAGCTTTATTGATGAGTTTGGCCTTAGGGTCTGAAAATATATTAAAATACTGACAAGATAATTTGCACCCAATCGTTTATCAAGCTAGTCAATTGATCATTTATTGAATAAAAAATTGAATAATATTTGTCAAATGATTCTGGATGGTCACGTTATCATAATTGGAAGTTAAATATTACCATTAGATCCAACCGCAGGTAAAACGAAACTTGATCAAGCATTCACGTTAGTTTACACCTACTCATACTTCTTCAAATTCTTATGTGTGTTTAATGCCGATGGACATGAAGAAATAAATTGTAGCTCTTGAAGGTAATATAAGAGGTAATAGGTCATATCTGGATGTACGAGTTTCTGTTAAGGGAAGACCCTGGTGAAACTCAAAACTTCGACATTTCTTTCATAATCGAAATTATTTTTAGATCATGTGAAAGTATACTTAGGAACTAAGAAAATCCCACCTTGATCTCACAGATTACTTGATAAATGTGGAAGTTACGCAACATTTAATGGTAAAAACATACTGAACTTCAAAAAGTCCCCTGCGTCATAACTTTAATCGAATCATATTTATCTTGAACTATCATCTTTGGGACACTCAGGCGAAGAGATTTGCTGATCAGATTTGCGAATTAATTTTTTGTTCTTGTTTAAGAGCATTTACTATTTTCACTTCCAAATTTTTTGCATTTTTCGTGTTATTTGAGACTTGAAAAATATGTTCCTTTTACAATTTGGAAAATCTGATCAGTGAATTTGTGCATAAGGTATGCGTGAACTTCCTCTGCGAAGGAGAAGTTGATCGGAGCAAAACAATGACGCAAGGAGTTTTTAGCGTAGCTGAAAATGTAGTTTTGAGTAAATCGTGTTTTAATGAAAATTGGTACAAATTAAATAAATTCTTCAGAATATATGGTCCGAGGTCATAATGTTACACTTTCTGATGAACGCATCTTAGATCCTCAATTTCTTTTGCTCCGACATATCTCGGAGCACGGATTATCTTCGCTTGACATTTCCAGGTTCACCGTCACATGGAATAAAATTAAAAACAAAAATGAGCATTCTAATAGAGTAATAGTGGGGGTCAAATAATTGATTATTATTATTATTATTATTATTATTATTATTATCATTATCATTATTATTATTATTATTATTATTATTATTATTATTATTATTATTATTATTATTATTGAATGATTATTGAATGTTGGTTCGACATTGCCTGGCCTAGAACTGTCCTGCTCCATAATTTGTCTCTTCCTTTCTGATGTTCAAAGCTTCAAGCTGCGCCTTTGTCAATTTGAGAGCACGCCGAAGCTTTTTTCGTCGTGCTTCATTCTGCCACTCGCTTTTTCTTTTCCGTTGAGTGTCCCGCTCTTTCAAAATCTTGGTACTGATTTTCATCACCTGTTCGTCCCTGTTCACATGAGCCTGTCGAACAGCGTCGCGAGCCTTGACAAGCACCTTTTCTTTTAGCGACTCACCTTCGTCTGCCAATCGCTTTGAATGTGCGAAGGATGTCTGGGATGCCATCACGCTCATGCCCATTGTTGCTCCAAACTTTTGCATTTGAGCATGTCCCCCTCCAGATTCTGAGAAAACTTCCACCATTTTTCTAATGACATCGAACGGTCGCCGCTTGGTGTTGTCTGTTGTTCGCGGACTCGTAAAACTTTGTGCGGAAAGAAAGCCACAGTCTTCGCATTTGGGGCACAGCTGTGCTGCGAATCCTCTTCGTTCTCTCATCTGCCCAGCGAGGCTCTTCTGTCCACATTCAGCGCATGCTAAATGTTTAAAAAGCTCCTGCCAGGTACTGGAATGCACAAATAAATAATTTTTACAAGCATCGCCTGGCTCCGACGACTGTGATGAAACAAAAGTTTCAATTTTTCTTTTGCTAGTAGATGATGTACTAGGTCCTAGAGGGTTACTTATCTTTTTCGGTCCTAATTGTATTCTGGATGGGCCAGGCTCCGGTTCGTCACGCAATTGTTGATGACCAACTTGTTTTCCAGAGGGAAAGGCCTTCAATTGGAATTTATTTCCAAGATTTTTTTTACCCTGCTTGTTTTTAGACGTTAGGCGTTTTCTAGACTTGCACCACCGTGAGGTAATCGAATCCATTTTTTCGTTGAGATTTTTTTGTTTCATAATGAGTGAAAATCACAAAATTACAGAGTAGTTTACACTTGCTGTCAACAAAATGCCAGTTTGTAGTAAACTAACCACTAAATGCAGGAAAGCACGGGAACAATTGGTAACTGGACGCAAGGTACTGTTTCACTAGTTCAAATTTCAAATACCAGATGGCGAACGCGTCTTCGCCATAAAGATACATGAATGACCCGATTTGAGTATTACTGATTTTGACCACGAGGTGGCTACGCTTCAGATACAGTTACCAATAGTCGATCATGCCCTGTGCTACAGGTGGTTCGATCCCGAACTACACGGAGTTGTGACGTCACAAATTTCAAATTTGCGTCAGATTTACCGAGTTTTTCAAACTTTGACCTTGTATATTGCTAATCTCCCATTCAATAGTATTTTGATGGAATTCTAGATTTCTAGAAAAAAATAATCACGAAAGAAATGCAAAAAAAAAAAAATTTTATCGATTTTATTTATAAAATTCGCTGCCAATGAACCAAAAAAAATCGGAGGGCCTTGAAAGTTTCTCACAAGGTGGGGACAAGCCCCGGGAGTAATTTTCCGGCAAAAACAGAAAATCGATTTTTTGAACGATTTCGGGCAAAATCTCACCAGGGTCTTCCCTTAATAGATAAGCTCTGATCGCGTGCCTGCGGTAACTATCATCGTGAGTAATTTGTGCATCGATAAAACAGAAGGGAAAATAATTAATCGACGTTTTTTGTTTTTCATTCAGACTCGATTATTTCGACCAATTCTAGAACCCATCCTATATCCTCGGAGGGTAGGTACACCTGGCGATATACCATTTCGTCAACTTATATCGAGCTCAATCCGGTTACGAAAAATGTAACACGTCGCGTCGCGTCGTTGAGATTAGTATCGCTGTATTGAGAGCAGCGTAAGCGACGCTTCACCCTCATTCAACTTCCGGACTTTTTCTTCCCAGGAGGCAGGCGCGTACCTCTCTTGAATCCGAATCGAATGAATATAACCGGGTACTAGCAGAGTAGAGGCAGGCACGGGGCCTAAAGACCGACGATCAAGGACCTCGGTCTCTGCAGCTACTAGCTGGGGCGTTGGCGATGGGACGTCGGGACGTCGGGACGTCGAGGGAGAAAAATGAGTGAAATCCATTAGAGGGGATTCTGTGATCGGGTGCGGGCGCGCGGGGGCGCGGGATTTGGGGTCACTGTCGATACACGCTCTGCCTTCGCCGTAGAATCGCTTCGCTGTTGTCATAATCCACCGATAACTACGTCACGTGCATCGCTAATGCGTTTTCCAACTTTTTTACGACAACCCAGACGCAGTACTCGCGAATGGAAAGAATCACGGGCTCAACCCTCTTACAAATATCATGTTTATATATCCCAGATCCGTCTCTATGACGTCTGATTTTTAAGGCAGAAACGAATTACTTCCGATTCCCAATCTTTTCTCATAAACGTAACGATTTTTTCTTTCGTGGGGGGTGTACTTAGTGGCAAATGATAAAATTCAACTGAAACTGGACTGAATCTTCATGATCCCACGGTACAAATATATTTTCAAAAATTGAAGATCGCCGAAAAGTCGTTTTTCCCAATAAAATATTTGGAATACGTAGATCTGTAGGTAATCAGAATAACGTAGTTCAGTATAAAACGATTGAAACACATATGAAGTGCATTCTCTTATTAAATATTGAAAATCTATTTGACGATGACGCATTTGGGTTTGTGCTCTGAATCCTGATGTTAATTTCAAGACGATCATACATGCTATAAATCAGAACAATACGTGCCAATTATCGAGTTCGTAAATGGCTCCACTCCTCAAGATCTAAAGTTTACAGTCTGGATGTCCAGCATTAAAAAGTACTATTATACGTACAAAGGAGTTCACTGTTTTTCTTCTTGTTGATTTAAATGAACGCGTGACATGCGTTATGTCTAGCTGCAACACAGGGAATTAGTTATATCCCATACATCATACAATATTTACCTACAGCATATACTAAATCATTTGTTAATATAAAGAGTAAGATAAAAGTATACAGAGAAGGATGGCGAGAATTGGGGTATACCTATGTGGGGTGTAAAACAAAAACAAACATAACATATGCGCAGGAATCGGTAACAATCGGCAACGATTTAACAGTGAAAGACAATCAAATTAAATCGGCTCAGTGCATTCGAACTCGATAGTATTATTGTATAGAGGGTACCTATATATAATATATATATATATGGCTACGTACGCCCCCTATTTCACCGACCATTATCGAATTGTTTCAACGATTGCTCCTCTCCCTCTTCCTCTCCCTGTCCTTTTCCCTCCGTATCCTAATACACACGCACTGAGGGGTGTTTGGACATGTGGTCACGTGCTATACTACCCTTGGACTCTCGATTGCCGCGACTCGTTTGTCTGGTAATGCGCGAATTGTGAGGTCGTTCTTGAAACAAAAACTCTCGCTAAGGGTGCCATCTGTCAGCGGGGGTCAGTTAAAAGAGCATCCGCGTGGCACGTCGTCCAGGTCCTCCGCATCTCGGTCCTCATCTCTCGTTTAACCCTATATTCACGCATGAATGGTATAACGTCCTCGTGTATGAGGTAGGTACCTACATGTACGAGCATCATCTCTATACCCAAGAAGTACCTACTCTTCGTGTGAGCGTCCCGCATATAACAGCGCAATATACTCCACTAGTACTAGACCAGGCGGGGGTGCCGAAGTAGTGTATAGTCGGGGGTGAAACGAACGGTGGTTGTACTCGCGGTGGCCTGGCTCGAGCTCGGGGTCGAGGCAAGCGGATCCTAGCAATTACACGCCCTGAAGTGCTCTTGCGGACGGATCCCCATTAGGGGTGAAGACGGGGAATACGGGGGTGTAGCAGGGAATAGGAGGTAACCCGTGGGTTACAGGGAAGCTCACTTATCCGAGGGTATCACGCCTGTGTCTTTTCAGATTTTTTCAAACCGTTCGCCCGAGCTAAATCTGCGTTGACCGATCTCGTCATGATATGTTCTGAACATTGAATATGCCGATAGATCGAAGTCGTTTTATCTAGATATTGTTTGATTTGATTACTCGGCGAAATATCGAATGATGATCATCAGATTGCGGCTGGAAATTACGGTTTTATTAAAAGTTACAATACCGCATATAGCGTCGAAGAAGCTTGATTAATCTATACGTCTAATCGACGCCTGATATCCATTAAGGAATATAGTCCGTTCTACAATGAAACATAATACAGAACCGACCTATATGCAATGCATAATGCCGTGATAGAGAGTCATGTATGCAGTTGGATATTTACAAGCTATTGGCCCCTACGGCTGACGATCGAATTCAATGCTTATGGAGAAAACAATTATACCAGAATGGCACCAAACCGATATGAAATGTTGGTATTTCAAATGCTCTCACAACGAGCGAAGCAGTTTTCACCATAATCTGCACTAGGAGCGAATAATCGGTGATTGTCGATCGCAACTTGATCCACGGTAATTGAAAGGTGAAAAAAATGGTCTACCCACACAGCACCCAATATTGTAGCAATGTTGCTCATATTATTGCAATATTGCAATATTGCTGTAAAGTTCCTGCAATATTGGGTACTGTGTGGGTAACGAATGCAACCGCTGCAGTATTTTCAGTTTCGATTTACTATAAATTTTATCTAATCTGATATGATACATTCTGTATTATATACAGAAGAGTGGATCGTTGATCACTCTTAATCAAGATGGTATTGGTTAAGGGTGAAAGAATCAGAGTTCATTTATCACCAGGGTGACCACTAGCCCCTTGATCTATTGACATCTGAACGTGTTTCTGTCGTTCTTCCTATCGGAAGAACTTTTTTAATCTTCAAAGTCGCCTGATGGACTCCTTTATATACATGCGTACTAAATATGTTATTAAGAGGGGGTTGATGGTTAGTTTCTACAGGGTGTAAATCTTAACTCTGTACATACTTATAGGGTGTGTAGGGGCTGCCAATACAAGCATTTTGAGGTATGACACCCATGGTCGGAAACTCATCCTAACCACGATGGAGGGCTTTGAAGGATATGGTACCGCACGCTTGATCGAACACTCAGAGAAATAACAACCAAAATTTGGTTATTATATGCACAATCACATTTTTTGTTCAGTCAATCAAATTTTTTGTTCAGTCAACCAAAAATTTCGTTGGGATAACCAAAATTTTGTTGGGAAAACCAAATTTTGTTGGGACAACCAAAATTTTGGCTATTACAACAAAATTTTTGGTTGACTGAACAAAAAATGTGATTGTGCATATAATAACCCAAATTTTGGTTGTGTCAACAAAACTTTTTTCTGAGTATAGTGTAATGAATCAGATGCGATCACTTTCGACCCAACATTTTATTCAGCCGTAGACAACAGTACATAAATGTTCTTGCGTGAAATCAACAAAACGATAAACTTGGCATTAAAAAAATAACAAAACAATTTCCGGTGCTTATGAACAGAATTTGAAAAAGTTATGGAAAACGAATTGGGGTTTTGCACACTTGGGCTTTTCGTTTTACATAATTTTTTCAAATTCTGTTTATACAGAGTTAAGATTTACACCCTGTACATCAAAAATCAAACGAATTTCTCATGATTTCTCCCTCAATATTTTTTATAGAAATTAACAACGTCAAATAAATTGCTGGTCAAAAGATGTGTCGACAAAATTAAGCCGATTTCTTCACAGCCTTTGGTTTTGTTATCGAAGAAACAAACAGTATTGTCACATCTTCCGATAATTTCTACATCATATTTTCTTCACCGAGTAATACAGAGTAATATTTTTAAGCCATATTCTAATCTATCTCGCTCCATTGCATAAATAAATTGTTGACCGTAGCGTTTTACTTTGTCTGAAACAAAACAGTCATTACTACCGACATAATTTTTCAAGGAAAAGATTCCACTTATCGCTAAAGTGTTGGTGAATTATAATTATGCGGGATAATTGGCTTGACTCGCTTATCATATTCTTTCTGTGTTTTTGTTGATATCGTGACGTCCTTTTCCTTAAAGGCATATATGAAACCTTACTGAATAGAAATGCGTTAAGAAAGTCAATTCCGGTGGCGTGTAAGCTGCACTTACTTTCCAGTTTCTTGAATACCTAATCCTCGTGTGAATTATCGTGATAATTATTACCAAATTCGAGTTTGGATTTTCAGCATATTCTCGGAATCCGAAACTATTGGTTTCCCGGTTGTGACAGAGGGCGGAGTACCGGGTGCCAAGAGCCATCTAAATGACAGAATTTGATCAAAGGGCATACGGCGTTTGATGTCTAGTGCAAGCACCGCGAGTTTCACACGTCAGTTGTACCCTAAATTCGAATCGAAAAACGAGGCGTCGCGTCGATATGGCTGAATCAACGAACCGTTTAGAGGTGTGAAGTCAGTCATTCAAGCAAACAAGCAAGCAGTACACACCTCGCTTGAAGGGGAAAGAAGTTTGATGAAAATGTATCCAAAATCGCTTTTCATACGAAGTTTCTATACCATTTGTAGGTTCGAAATCAGTAAAATTGGAAATCCTAGCTGATCCCCTTCGAGAGATATTCACGTTTTTATATTTTAATACGGCAAGTGATCTGTACACGGGGTTCCGCTCTCAGCATTACCCAGAATCAACGACGTGGACGTGGCGGATATCTGATCCCGTGTGTGTGTGTGTGTGTGTGTGTGTGTGCACGCGCGCAACGATTAAAATTTAGAGGTGAAGAGAGGAAAATTCAACTACTGCTTTTTTAAGTCTTGGTGCATAAGATTCATCGTCTACATAGTTTATCTTGTACCGTTTCCAAAATTCTAAAAATTTGTGATGAACCGCTTCTCCGCTTTGCTCGGACCAAACTCCCAAACCATTGTTATTATCAATGTATCGCAAACTTTCTTCTACGTGTTCCAGAATAACATGAATTTTCAATGTTTCGGAAATGTTACTAATGCTTTTCAAAGCATTACGCAATTCATTGATATGAGAATTTAGTGAAGTTCCAACTTTACCAGAAGTGAAGCAGCAATCTACGAGCTTGTTCATAGCTTTGTAAGCATTAATGTAAGGTACAATTGCAAAATATCCCACACTACTGTAAATTTTTGAGTCATTGAGCTTATCAGCTTCCTTTAGCAGCTTTCTACACGCATTCCCTTCGAATGCATCTCCGTGGTAGTTCTTTGCAACAACTTTCAATTTCTTAGGCCATAACAAGGCCTTTTCTTGACCTAATAGGGGAACTAAGCCTTTCCAAAAAAGATGGTTTACAAGCCCCTGTAAAAGATGCAATTCGGGAATAACACATTTTTGCAAGACTTTTACACTGTCATCTCCAGTAAAAAGAGGAAGATTAATCGTGCTATGGCAGTTTTTACTGTTTTTTTTATCTTTCCCTGCAAGACAATATTTTTCATAGTCGCGTCTTAAATCTCCAAAGGTTTTTAATCTCATAGGATTTTCAAGTTCCAAATTATCAATTTCACTTGTAGGAGCAAACTCAGTGAATTCATTCGTAGGATTGTGGAAACTTTTTAAATCAGCTAGTGAGATGAAACAATATGGACACGGAAAAGTTGCGGATGCAGTTTGCTGTCCATTAATAATTAATAGAAGCTTGAAATCTGCAGCAAATTTGAATGGAATATTATTGATTTTGGTTAGTTCAAACAATAGCTTAACATTCTCATACGATTCTTTAATTTGAGGAACGACACATAACAAAATCAATTTATCCACACTTGAAAGCTTATTTTTTTTACTCATGCTACCACCTTCGGAATACAGCTTTCTCTTTCCAGTATGTTGATTTGAATTTTCAAAAATCAAGTCGCCATTGTCTACGTCGTCGTCACTATGGTCGATAGAAGTATCTGATGTAGGTGAATAATTTTCAGGCAGGATAGTTAAGCTTATCTTAAAAAAGCCTTGACCACCGTCAGCCATGGCCTTAATTAGAACATTTCCTACTAAATTTCTTTTTTCTACAACAGCAGTCAAAAGTTCCTCGGCATCCGCATACACAACAGGTCGTTTTTGTTTAGTTGACGACTTATCACAGTCAAATTCATAAATACCGTGTTGGTATACTTCTTGTAAAACTTTCGATTTATCTGACAAATGCTTCGAATAATTCGGTGCAATAGACTTTCTCCCGACTGTACATCTCAGAAAATTAGTCACATTTTTCATTTGATTAATTGAAGCTCCTGTACTGATTCGAAAATTATCTAAACTTTCTTTGCTGAATTGAGGATCTTTCTTTTTCGTAGGCTTCACAACAATTTTCAATTTTCGACCACCAGTAGACAAGTTCAAATCATTATCAGCACTACAAGTTTCTTCAGGGTTAATTTGTTTCAAAATAGACGCAGCAATTTGCTCTTTTTTTTTTTCAGGAAGCTTGTCAACTAATTTTATTACATTTTCTTTAGCATTTGTACATTTATGTCTTATACCTCTACCAACTACTTGAAAACATTTGTTACATATACACGACTGACGGGTATCCGTTGTATCTGTTACTCTTGAAACAGAGGGCTGATCGGTTGGTAATGATCTACGTCCATAAAGTCCATTGGATGTATCAATTAGATTTTTTACATTTCTCTTGTGGCCTTTACCCTTTATAATCTTGGCGTGCCCTTTAAACCGAGCAGTCATACATATATAACAGTAACATTCATCGTTCATAGCTCGAGTCGCTTTTGGTAAAAGTAAATCTCCATAGTTTGGCATGTCTTGTAAAGGTCTTTTTATAACGCCTTTTTGGTGATCAAGTAGAGTAAGGTAACAAGTTCCACAAATACCTAGGGGAAATTTCGAATCATCAATATTGAAATCCTTGTTGATTAATGTTTTAATCAGATTTTCAGTATTTCTATTAATGAGAAATTTGTTTGGTTTAGTTTTGCCAAACACAAGTTTCTTACCACACGGGGCGCATACCTTTTTTCGGTTCTCATCGTGAGAACACTGACCTCTATTCATTTTCCAACAATTATATTTTTTTTCGTCCACTTTAGAATTTAATCAGCTATTAAAAGTCCTACTGGTTTTTAAGTCTGACCGAATATGCTGCTCATTGATCAATTTATTAAGCAGGACTTGTAGGCGCTACTTAGAGTCTGGCCGCACGACTTCTATTGTGGGAATCGCGTTTCCGTATCTGCGCCACCTAGTGGACAGAATGCTCAACTAGATATACAACGCAGAATCGATGTATTCTTGTTCTTACATGAAAGTGGGTGAAAAAATCTGCACCCGTTTGTCAATTTCACGTAAACTGAGGCGGGTATTGATATTAAAATATAAAAACGTGAATATCTCTCGAAGGGGATCAGCTAGGATTTCCAATTTTACTGATTTCGAACCTACAAATGGTATAGAAACTTCGTATGAAAAGCGATTTTGGATACATTTTCATCAAACTTCTTTCCCCTTCAAGCGAGGTGTGAGTAAGTCGATAATTATCCCATTTTTCATAAGGTCACTATTTTCGGCAACGTCATTGAATTTTCTTCTTTTTTTTTTTTTCTACTTACCGTAATCTTGATCGATTCGATTTTATACAAGATATTAATCACCGTATATTAATCACTGATCCTTCGACGAATAGTCATTATTAAAAAAAAAAAAACAATTTCATTCAGATTTCGTACAATAACCATATAGATTCGCTTTTACGATAATTAATGGTAACGTTTATATTGGCTTGAATATTGATACGCCCGGAGCGAATTTTGTGCCAAAATCACTGGCCGGTTGTGGGCGTAATCTAAACGCGCCAAACACAGTATGCGTGTAAACAATAAAAAAATTAAAAAAAAATAAAAAAAATAACAATCGAAATTGTAACAATATCTCGCTAGAACGAAATGGCAGCTCAATGAAAGGCCGTATATGCGCACTACGCACTCATGCGATTATAGTATATGTGTATATGTATATGTATATGTATAGAAGCAGGAGACCCGATGGTGCAGGGTAGTTGTAGCAAAACCAGAGGCACTAGTAGTAACAGGACAGCGTGCAAATATTAGTGCATTAACAATGCAGACTAATTATGTTTTCGTTCGAACGTAGCTTCCGTAAGCCTCGGACCTGCCTCTGCACATTCTCCATTGTAATCCAAGCCGCAGTACACAGCCGCAGGCGGAATGCCTCGACCGTTAAATTAATTTTATCTCACATCTATGAATTAGCATTGAATTGGTCCTATATAGCTAAATCAGAGCTTTAGAATCTAACTTTATAAACATGCAATGCAATGCATTTACGCAGAAGGTATAATAAGCTAGTTATTTGTCTTCATTGCATATTATAGTATAGTGTCACTATATGCACTTCTTGCTGAGCTAGATGCCGAATTTTATGAACGTTAGAAGATGCATGGATTTCAAACTTCCGACAGCGTTTAAATTTGATTTTCATTAGCTCGTAGCCTGAAGTTATTTGGATTGAACAGTGCTACTCATCCTGCTCTAGTATATACTTAAATTATTACCACTGGAGTTTGAAAATCGAAAGATAACCCCTGCGTCGTGTTCACCCCTTGGTTCGCGCGGGGTCGGAAACCCCGGGCGAATCTAGGAAGGGGAACAGATGTTTTTGAGCGTAAGCCAACGTCATAATCTATGTTGCACACCGTTGTAATTAGGGACAAATTGTTTCCCCCAAAAAGTTATTCTCGTATCTTGAGTCGGACGTACATCGGTCGTATATTAGACATAAGTAGAAGTATGGTATAGTGTGAAATATGATAAAAGTTTCGTCAGGTTTCGGGCGAAAATCACCTCTCGAACTACACTCGGAGTAAAATATCGAATCAAGGAGCATTGGACTCCGAGATTTCTAAGCGAAATAAAACTTTAGTAGAATAGAGTTACGGGCAGAGAAGCGGAGCGAGACCTGGCCAGACGAGGCGAGGAGAGAAGAGAAGAGAAATCCAATCAACCGTTCGCGATCGCACGCCCCCGCAGTAAACAAGAGCAACAAAAGACTGACCATTTCGGCCTCAGCCCCGGTTCATTCTTCGCGGGAGCCAGAAGCGCCCGCGAGATAAGTAAACTTTAAACTTTAAAGCAGAGCCACTTACGCGATAGCGATCCAAGTCGTTCGCCACCAGCCACTGCCGCACCACCGTCCGAATGGAAATAGCGAATCGAGTCAACATCCCCGGGTTATTTCGTGGACTCTCTTTCTCGTTTCGTTTCTGTTTTTTTTTTTTTTTTTTCTTTTTTTCTTTTTATTTCGCCGATGATGCGATGCCCCGAGATTCAGTTCGGCAGTAACATCCCTCATTCGGACAATCGTCCGCGAGTTTCACTCCGCTCTAAGCTTAGATAAGGAAGCGATATCCGAATCAGTCGCTCGATCACAAGGACACAGAAAGCACGCCGGCTATTCAGCCATCGAATAATAGAGTGTGATTCTATTCAATTCGGAATAGAAGATCGAACTTAGCATAGAGGTTTGTGGAGGGGTTGTTCCTGGGGCTGCGGGGGGCGGCTAGCATCTGGGAATCAAATATCTTAGATTTAACGGTATAAAGGTTTACCCGAAGGAATCCTGAATCCCGGAAGAAATCGAGATAATTGACGGACAGTCTAAAGGGCGCGACAAAAGTCAGTCAGCTCAACCTTTTCGATTTTCAGTTCTTCTTGTTTTTTGTATGTTTTTTTTTTCCATCCTCTTTGGGGTTCTTACTGCTATTCCTTCTTTTTAAATTTTTTCAAAGGGGGATGAGATCCAAGTCTTCGAGTATCGGTACAACCCCAAAATTTTCTGTTCATTGTCTGCGGTTAACCCATCTCCGATATTTTTCAATTTCCGATTAAAATTTAACAATAGAAAAATTACGCGTTCTAAAAGGCGTGAGAAATTGGCAAAGGCTAAACTCAGCGCGAATTTTTGCACCTTGTTGCTTCCGGCGATGCAATAAGCGCGGAACATCGAAGATCCATAATTCACTCGTAATTGGTTGGGGATTGTTAGACCTTTCGACTTTTTTTGGTTCGCCTTAGTTTCTAATTTACTTTTGATAAGTGTCACACTCACGAGTCGCGGAGAAGAACCGAGGGACGAGCTAGCTGCATTGGCACGGGGTAGGCGCTCGTGTGGGTTGGGGCTAAAGTCAAACCCGAAAAAATAATGAAACCCATAAATAACTGATGGGAATCGAAGTGTACCCAAGCTACTAGAACCGGCAACTTTCGAAACAAAGGGATTCAATTTCGATGCCAACTCCAAACAAATGCGCATCAAATATGAATCAAGGATACAAAGTTGGGGATGACGCCCTGGATCGGGCTGAAACAAAATTCATGGCTGCCAAGGGTTCGTGACTTTTCGATATCATGCCGATTATGAATATTAGTTTAAAATTTGGATGTATGACTGGCGCCTGGCGGGACGTCTCCTCGACAGTTACAAGAGCTCGACGTAACGATAATCTTATCTCGCAATAACAGCGAAACCCGTCAAGTATGTCACGGTGACGATTAGTTTCCCACCGTGTCTCAACATCTGCATCGAAAATATGTCACTTCGTGAAGAGCTGTATCGATTGAAAGTTCGTTGTATCTCGGGAACCATGAAAATCAAGTTCATTTCTGATGACAAAAAAAAAAAAATTAGGAAAAGAATAATCTCGCGTCCTTCTCATTCGCGGAGTAGACAGGCGATTAATAAACCTGACGATTGCTTATTTTGCAAGTGATTTCATCCCCCTCAAACCCAGCTGAAAACATCATAATTACAGCGCCACGCACCCTGGAGAGAAGACTGAAAATGTTGTTAAAAAAGTATGGAAGAATCGTTCTCTGATATCTTTCAATACGGTTATGTTTAGGCAGTAAATCACGTAGCTAAGAGCGATAAAGTTCGAAAATCTAGTCATAGTTTTTGGAGATAAACAAAGCGACCGGAAACGTAATGAAAATAGAAAACTTCTCGCGGGCAAACGTCGGAATCGTATATAAACGTACAGATATATATATAAAACAAAGATGTGTGTATATATGGAAGTATATAAAAACGAAGGCAGGCTGCGATCGATTCTTCAGGGGGTTGGCGCAGGGGTAAGCTACGCGAACGGAGTCTTCCGTTACGTCTTCACCTTCCGGTGACTTCCGGTGGCTCGACGACCGGACAATGAGAATACGGCACACGCGGCGCCCGACAATTCCGTCTCGAGTTGCACCAGGCGGGGGTTCGGGATCCCCCTAAACCCCCCTTCGCGCGGTGGAAGCACATTAGCAACGCTTTAAAGGCACTAGACTATAAAGCAGCGCGAGCGAACTCGACTCGACAAATTATAGACTTCTCCTGCGCGTCCGTTACTCAGTCATCTGCTTACAAATGAGCTTGCAGCATGCGCAGCCGTGTAGGAAAGAGATCGAGAGAAAGAGAGAGAAAATCCGATCGAGCGAGGGTTGGGGAGAAGGAGGCATTCGTTGATATGAATGTCTCTCTTTGTCTGTGTGAACAATCGCTTTGGGGCAGATCAAGGAGCCACTGAGTCGAGATTTAGACCGGCGTGGCGTACCGTAGCGAAAGATTGTTTAGTGACTTTGAGAGATTTTTTTCTTCTCATTTTTCATTCTTAAGAACACTATGCCGTCGTTATGTTAGACCGAGGACCCGAGCACTTGGAATTTTTAAGCGCCATCACCAACGTATATATGGATGTACTTGCCTTTGAGAACGGTTAACGGTCGATTGGGTTGTCATCGCGCCTTCGATTCCATACTTTGACGATTCAAAACTGGTCTTAGATCACGGTCACAGTTTTGTCATTTATTACACAGACATTTAACCCGGAATTATTTCACCGTTCTTCTCGAGTATTTCATTCCGATCTTCTCACCGGCGCACCTGCTGTCAAAATTTTCAAAAACTTTTCATTCTTTCTAGGTCGCAGGTAGTACCTACGTCCTAGTAGTTCCTATAGACATATATAGATCTCAATCGGTTCGTATTAAAGGGATTTTCAACAACGTCTTCACCCCACTTGATCGGATCCACATTTTCCGCAATTAGTCATCCCTTTTGAACTGGAAAAATCGAAATATTTTGTCCCCTCATCGCGGGTATATCTGATCGTACGTAAGCAAGCTCAAAGATCCGATCTCATTGTGCATGAGTTTGCGGTCCCAAAGCGTGTGAGATTATTTTGTGAATGTTATTTATTTCCGCGATGGAGAGTAAATTCGAAAATGAAATTTCATTTTCTAGTTCCATGGACCAACAGCGAGCTTATATTCAGTCTATTTATCTCTTCGGGAATATCCTTTGACCGCGTCAGTCACACGCCTGTAAAATTGCTTCACAGCTGCAGCCCCGCGAGCTCCCGCAAGCGCCGCGTAACGCCGCGACGCGCTTGTACACAGGAGACAATTTGGGGTGTGAAAAATATTAATAACGGTGTTGCAGTAAGGGATGAAGGAAGGAAGGGCTTCGGCCTTGGTAAGGGAACACGACCCGCGGGGGTGGCAAGTGTTTCTGTCAGTTTAATAGCTTCTCGCCCCACTTTTCCCACTGATCCACCGCCTTCACCCTATACAAGCTTACAAGCTACAATCTACAACCACTACGCTTGTATAGGTACCATCTAACAGCGTCGTCACTCCGAAGTGTCAAAAGTTACGCTCGGCGCAGGCGGTCTGCTGGGATCTGATAACCCTTTGATATTCGATGTACCTACTGCTATATATGCCTGGTTTCACCTACGCTAATAGTTTCTTTTTCTCTGTCGCTTAATGACCTCAACTCTTGACCTTAATGAATGCGTGGGACTATTCGTATAACGTGGAGAAAATCAAAATATCACTGAGATATTACCGTAGTCGACACAAAAGATCGTATTACGGTATTGAGCGGGTGGCTGCTCGTGATATTAGGACATTTTACGGTACGGTATAAATCAGGACAAAAATATTACGGTATATAGGGGTTGGTGGGAGGGAGCCGGGTCGGGCCGAGCTTTCGGTGGCTGCAGAGAGCACTGGGTCATAAAGAATGATATAACTACGCGACACATGTCCTTCGCGTTGGAAATACACTTGCCACCGTGCGTGCCTCAGTTATGAGCATTTCGCGAAGTAAAATGAAGATTTGTTTGAGGTCTCCTTTTTTTTTTTTTTTTCTTTTTTCTTTTTTCTTTTTTATTCTTTATACCTACCTCTCGTTTCTTCCGACTTTTCACCCACTTCCTACGGTATTTTAAACATTTCTTTATTTGTTTTTTGTTTTTTTTTTTTTTTTTTTTTTTCTCTCTTTTTTTTATGACCGGTGAACCAACGCCATTACGATTCAGGACGTTCGCTTTTCATAATTTCATACGAAATATAAATATAATAACGGAAAAAATACGTCTTTCGGTTATTTGAAAACGAACAAAGCACATTTCTTCGTTTCCTTCTTTTTTATTTTTTATTTTTTATTTTTTCTCGGGATATTCAAACGCCTATGGTTTCAGTAACGATTCGTCACTCGACGAATATATATTTCGACGAATATATTTCCACGAAATATCGTTTTGAATTCATATCTTTAAAATTCAGTCCGGTCCGGCAGTTTTACTTTTACACACGAGACTCGTGTGAAAGTCGAAGTTTTTATATTACTATTCAAAAGTCTTATCTTTCTATAGAATATTTTCTATTTATAGAACCGAATTTTCATGCAGTAGAGAAAATTTTTGTACAAAATAAAAAAAACCCGATTATTTGATAAAAAAAAATTGAACTGAATATAAAAGAAGGAATATCGTTTCGCTTTTTTCTCTCTTTCTTTTTTCCAAGTTCACCAAGAATAGATGTAAACGAGATACTGACGGCTCGTAACCGCACGGAGTCCGAAAATTTTAGCCGCGAGGTCCTTGACAGAGGAGTGCGCGCCCCGTGTCAGGAGTCACGTTGAGTGGGGGTCGTCGGTTGGGTCGCGAAAGCCACCGGAGGCAAACAGTGGAATTCTTGATTGCCTCCTTGGCTATACTGACCGTGAGTTGACGTGGGCACCCCTCTCTAATAATATTGAAAAGCCACTTTTCAATCGAGGGCTCTCTCTCTCTCTCTGTCTCTCTTACAGAAAGGAAAAAAATAACTGAAAAAAAAAAAATGAAAGTAAAACTTCCGGTCGTGCAGTTCGTTGGTTCCTTAGACTATTCAACAGTGGTCAACGACCTGCAACGTTTTATTCGTTGCCAGATTCGTCGCCACATTTTGACGCTAATTATCAGATAACAGTTTAGAAAAACCAGTAACTAATCATCAGAATATTATCGTCACTATATATGTGGTTAGTCGAAACCGTCGTAAGGACTTCTCAATTTCACTTTTTCAAGTCACGGGTTTTTACGAACCAAATACATCTTATGGGCAAGAGAAGAAGAAGATAAGCAGCCTATGCAGGACCGCAGCAATGAAGATAAAGTGATAAAGAAGATTGAATCGATCGTTAAGGGGACCAGTACAGCGACTTTTCGAGAAATTATCATAGTCCGAAATCAATTTATTTCATAACCAAAGTTCATTTCACATCAAAATATTTTTCTTTTTCCAAATCATGTGTCGTAAAGATTTTAGAGCACCGTTGGACCGATTCAGGTCATCTTGGATTCATTTTCTTCAGAAAACCAATCCTCATCATGTGAATGTAGGAATTTTAAAAGAAAAAATTATGTCATAAGTTATGATCAATTTACCAAATTTGCAAAAATTATTATCACTCATTTCTTGAATAACTTGGCCAAAACGAAAATTTTTCAAAATTCCTACATTCACATAATGAGGATTTGTTTTCTGAAGAAAATGAATCCAAGATGACCTGAATCGGTCCAACGGTGCTCTGAAATCCTTACGACACATGATTTTGAAAAAGAAAAATATTTTTATGTGAAATGAACTTTGGTTATTAAATAAATTTATTTCGGACTATGACAATTTCTCGAAAAGTCGCTGTACTGGTCCCCTTAAGAAAGAATAGCAATCGAATTCGAGATTTCGCTAAATTTTTAAATTTTCTTATACGCGGAGTGGCGAATTTTCGGATAAATTTTAACTTTTTAACTCGGGTATTTTTAATTTTGTCTTTTCTCGACTCTTTGAGTATTCGGAAGGCACAGGTATATGCTTACTAGGGTGGTCGTTAATATAGCTATTTCGGAATTAGATTCATTCATACCCTTCATTCGAAAGTGAAAAAAAAAAAAAAAATTTTGACCCCAAATTGAACCCTTTATCTCAATTAGAAAGGGTGCCTGTAAAGGCTTACTTTTTTGTATTGATTTTACATTACTTTCGGCTACTTTTTTATAAAATAAATATTTCGGCACCTCTTAAACGTCTTAAAAATCCATCGATCATACAGATAGTTCATAAAAACAACAAAGAAAAATACAAAAAAAAAAAAAAAATACAAAAAAAAATACAAAAATACAAAAAAAATACAAAAATACAAAAAAGTAAGCCTTTACAGGCACCCTTTCTAATTGAGATAAAGGGTTCAATTTGGGGTCAAAATTTTTTTTTTTTTTTTTACTTTCGAATGAAGGGTATGAATGAATCTAATTCAGAAATAGCTATATTAACGACCACCCTAATGCTTACGTGACAGTAACGAACAGACAGGTTGTTCAAGTGTCAATTTTAGTTCTAGAATCTTGAAGAATACGAAAGCATGGAAGATTTGTGAAGATAAATGAGCTGTTCAAGAAATTCGTTGAGTAAAAAGAAATTGTGAAAAAATTTGTTCGGGTATTATAATCATCGACCATATGAATGATCGAAAATCTAGGCCACGATTCATCTGAGGTTTTACCAGGCAATGAAATAATTCATCTGCGAGTTTTTACCACAGCTATTTATTTTAGTCTGACCGATATAATAAGGAAAGACAACTGACAGGATAAAAAAAATGCCAACGTTCTTCCTGGTCGCTGACACTTGAATTTTGGAAAAAAAATTTTGAGTCCCATAAGAATTTTTGAAAAGAATTCACCTCCTCTTGTCAAAAATCGATTCTTAAATAATTTCAACGATCCCGAGTCTCATAAAAATCTGAACTTCCAAATATTTGTCGAAGATGGGCGACGATCGTATAACTATAAAAGGTACACAGAAAAAAAGGTCAACTTAAGCCAAGAAAATTATTCTTGGTTCAAGATAATTTTGCGGTCCAAAAATGAAATTGTCCCAATTTTCTTGATTCGAGAAAAATTTTGATTTGATCCGAGAAAATTTCGGTCTTCATTTTTGGACCGCAAAATTGTCTTGAATCAAGTTGACCTTTCTTTCTGTGTACGTTACGCGTTTCGCGTGCATTACCAATAACGTGATATCTCGTCATCGGTAGTACGTAACGCATCCCCTAAAAACGTATTGGTATATCCGTGTGCATCCCTACAGAGAAAATGTTTTGTGGTCTAATAAGAGAGACGTATACGTCGTATTACATATTAGCAGTAGTATAGCCGGGTGTAGGAGCGCGTAATAAGCATCCAGTAGCCATAAAGCATTGATTCTTTCTCACTCGACTCTCTCCGTCCGTCTTCGTCCCTCTTATCATCATCTAGGTTGGGAGGCCAGGTCGAGGTCTCTCCCCTTGGTCCCAGGTCCCAGTTCTCCGTCTCTTTCGCTTCGTAACCGCCAAGATACGTGGTCCAGCACGAGGCGTCCGTCTCTCTCTCTGTGACAGGGGATGCTGCGGTTGTGGTGGGAGAAAACGCGATAGGGGTGGCTCCGCCTGCGAACCAACCAGAATCGAGGATTGGCCGGGTTCGCCACTCCCAGGAATTGTTCCGGCTCCCCCAGGAACCGTGACATCCTCTTCTCAACAGATTTCGGATTCTCTAGTCTGCTAAGAGCCAGCTGACACGGCGCAGCTCGCGTACCATACAGAGGGACGGGTTCTGCGCGACTCGTCTTTACAATCATTACACGACCACCCCCGGCGCGGCGAACTTATACGAGTATATATATATACATCGCAGTGATGAAGACCGTTATGTTTTCTGTTAAGACTTTATAGCCTAATAAGTTCGTGAAAAATGTTTGTGACCGTTTGATAAATTAAGAAAAAAACAGACCAAGTTTTCCTTTCGAGTTTTCTTAGTTTTTTTTTTGAATTTTTTTTTTTTTTCTCTAACAAAAAAATTTTTCATCTCAGTGACATGTGTTGACATTGTGACCTTGGTGACCTCGTATAGAAAAAATTTCTTGATGAAGGGCCTCGGCTCTAGCTCGCCGATGGTTGACTACAAAGTGAGCGGTGGTGAGTTGATCGTGATTGAAATTTATACCCTTTTTTTTTTTTTTTTTTTTAACTATTTTTCGAGAAAATGATCAGTCTTCTATATACCCGTGGAATAATCGATTACGATTAATAGTTTGCCTCAAACGTAATAGAATAACTATAATTAACCTGTTTCATATAATTGTCGCATGTGTTGCTCATGCAGTGTTGTATAAGAACGAAGTTATACCATAACGTTGCGGCGTTGCTTGTGCGTATACCAGACTAATTAGACTACAGATAATCACATTTAAAATAATTCTCATTATCTCAAAGCTGCGTCGTTGTTACGAAAAACCGCAAAGGCGTGTTTATTTAATCACGTTTATATCTTACACATAGTTATTGTTATGTATATGTAAATCATATATAAACACGATTTTATAAGATGATTAATATCAACGAATTTACTTACCCTATAGCCGGAAGCCAACGTTATTGAACAATTATAATCGCAAATACCTGTACGTAAAATATCATTTGACAAGTGATCTCTTATACGATATAGCTGATAAGATTATATAGATAGATAATAATTGTACCAGAGCCAAAAAAATGTCAACCACATCATCCTTATATAGAAAATAATGAATTATATTCTTCCGTTAAAGATATATATATACATAGGCGTAAAACTTACTATACTAAACAACTTATAATAGTATTTGATTGTAACGATGCCGGTGGTCTTGGTTGTGCTGCAGGATCGTGGTATCACCAGGACGTCCTGTAGTAGTAAATGCGGTTAAATTGTGGTTACGAACTCGTGTGACCACGGCGGGTGCAATCTCTCTTCGATACGCTTGTTTCTACCAATTATTTAATTAATTGTCTCGAGTTATCCAGAGTGGGTTGAGCTTACGATAGCCCCCGCTCTTATTATACCAGTGTAGTAACATATACGGAGCTTCCGTTACCGCGGAACTTCACCGCCTGCTGCTGCTGCTGCTGCTGCTGCTTCTGCTGCAGTGGTGAAGCTTTACCATAAATAATGTAATAATGGCGTGGGCGTTAGAAATATATGTGTGTGTAATATTTCGTTACGCGACTTATAAGAAATATTTCGTCAAAATTTTACTACTATAATACTCATCCCTTCGGTAATACTATATATTCTGTAATATAAATATATATATACCTAATACACATCCCACCTATCGGATATACACTTCCCACGTAGCGTTAGGTAGGTATGTGTAAGTATTTTAGATAATAAAACTTTCTCAAGCTCTAATCCTCTCTCTCTCGCTACTTACCATTTATAATCAACAAAGCTATCAACCGCCTCTCAAGAAACAGTACAGTGCAGTGCAGTGCAGTGCAGTGCAACGCGGATGATGCGATGCAGCATCAACATTTTACAAAGTGCGCTAATGAGTAAAGTAAAATAAAGTAAAGTATATCATAGGGTGCATGGCGGAAAACTTTATACCTAGAAGATACACTGCGGTCAAGTGTTGTATGTTGGACTAAACTTGTACACATACATATGTAGGTATATATGTATATGTAGTAGATCAGAAGTCAAAGACCCCTAAGGGTTTCTAAATATTGTTATAATATTGAGAGGAACTATGGTACCTACAGTGTTGTGATAGCGGTCTTACCAAACCCCGAGAGCATGCCGATTGACGCATCGTCAAGGATCAGCCCTCGTCTTTACGATGTTGCACTTGTGCCTTGGCTGATCCTACAAAACTACTAACCCCTGTTTACTCTAGCGATTAGGATAGTCCGCGAAATAGTCTCCAGCGAGTGGCATGCAGAGGTATTATTTTGTCACATATAGTGATGATCAATTCGAATTTTTATTTCGACTCCTACGTACCCGAATAGCGAGAGAGGCTGCATTTGTTCGATAGTAAATTTTCATACTTTAGGGTGATTTTTCATCGCGTTAATAACGATGTATTTTGAGACAGGGGTGAGGGGGTCCTTTTGTCAGATGGGGTCGTTGTGGGGCGTGTCGGCTACAACAGAACTCAACATATTTCACAATACTCTATATGCGCCCTTGAGACGTCACGGAAACAATTATAGCAACGCCAACATATTTATTAGAAATTTTATACGCGGAATTAATATTGCAGAGGGAATCAAATTTCGACTAGCTGACTAATCATTTATTTTTTCTTTTTTTTTTTTTTTTAATTCCTTTTGCTATTGATTAAATCGAATAATAAACCTATATATATCCGGAGTGAAAAAAAAAAAAAATTAACGATTATTATCGACGACGCAGAATTTTTTATCTCAAACTAAGATGCGGTATTATAACACGATTCCCTAATCCAGGTCGGAATCTAAGCGAACGGAAACACCTGCTGCCCGAAAGAGCGGACCAGGAACAACCGATTCCTATCTAATGCGTAATCGCTGTCGTATCTTCGCGCCTATTATCTAGCGTATTTGCTTAGTTGTCGATTCCCGGGACAGTTTGCTTAGGATTCGATTGCACAGGTTGTTCTAGGTGAAAATATACAAGTATATACCACCATACCAGCTTCGTCGTATGGTCGTGTGTAGTATACGTGTATAATAATGCGTTTATGTGTTTATGTGCAAACGTACGTCCGAGGGGCTGCAAGAGAGACCGGGTAAAGATGTGGATGTTGATGGGGTCCGGGGTGGCCGCGCGACGGAGAGGGAACGACATAGAGAGCGTAATAGTTTGTTTGAGATAAAAAGATACGGCACGTATATCTCTCAATTCGGTGATAAGTTCTCTATTAAACGGTGCGTCGTATCCGGCCTTGCCTTCTACAAACAAATCCAGATACGAACTCTAGGTATATACTAGTGAGAATTAGCTGGCCTTGGGTTTCTCGACCGCTAAAGTCACTCCTTATAGTCCCATTCAAGACAAGACGGGAAGTGAGGACCGCACGCATCAAAACCGCCGACTCTAACGGCCAATAAAAATAACGAAACTAAATCTTATCGCGCCAAACATTCTTAGCTGGGTTCGGGTGTCAGGGTGACTCGTTGCCCCAAGATATCTCGCTCACGCAGACCTTATATGCATTCACGTATACGTGAATATATACACCTTAACTATATATACGTACACAGCATCCGCGATGTGTGCCTAGGATCTAGGACCTTATAAAAGGTTGTATAAAATGGGAAAAAGATGCGCAAATAATGTCGATGTGCTGATAAGAGACCGCGGGTACGATTTTTTTTTTTTTACCCTGCAGTAACCAAACGTGTGGGAAAAAATATGTTCACCCAACTTTAGATTCAGTAGCGAGAGGTTTCAGAACTTCTTTATCCTTATAATCTATTTGAATTTTAGTTTTTTTTTTTTTTTTTCCCATGTTTCAGGAAGTAGCGACGAGGGCGAGACAGCCGGTGGTACTGGCGGGGGCGGAGGTCCTGGAGGTGAGGATACGGACCTTGAGGAAAATTCGGTACGGCCAAACAGCAACCCCATATATCGTGACCTGAAACCACTCCACGCAACGAGTGCCCACGACGTTCCACAGGAGTATCCGCAAACCACGACAGCTTACCAGCAGGAATTCAACCCCGCTGCAATGGAAAGACCAACCTATGAGAAACAGGCACAACAACCCTTGGTCAGGGAGGATGAACTCAAGCCTTGGGGCTACGAAAAAACAGACCGTAAAGACTACGCGAGAACTCCTGAAGTCTACCGTGGAGAGTTTCGTGAGTTTTATTTCCAATCAATTTGCATTTTCCGCGATTTCATCATCTGGATCACTCATAATCTTCTCTCTTTGTTTTGAACAGGTGATATTATGAAGCAGGAACCTCGCGCGATGAAAGAAACGCCATTGAGAGAGTGGATATCCCCGGTTCCGGAAGTGGAGGTTGGTCGATCACCGCTAAGCGGACCACAGGTTAGAGCGCGAAGAGACATCGCGAGGGGTGCTAGATTTGGACCGTTTTTTGGCAAATGGACCAGCGAACCATTGAACCCACATTACGCATGGGAGGTAAGTTATAGCTTGGTGGTTTATTTTAGGCTGATTGAATGACATGGCCCGAAATAAATGTTCTTTGAGATAAGATATGTATCTGTAAGAGATTATAGAATTATCCGAAATGTGGAGAATTCACACGCGAATCTGACGCCGTAGATATCATCTCGATGGGATGCATCGAACCGTTTTGAAAGATGATCGATCTGTTTATATGGTAGAGATTCCCCAGGAATACCCGCGGAGCTTCGCTCTAGCAAACTACGAGGAGACTTGGGTCCGTGTCCTACTGTTATAATCCTCGGTATTATCCGACAGATGCCGACGACAGAGTAGTCGTCACCAAACCAAGCTACGACTGACATTCAACCACCTGGCCGGCCCGAGGTGTCATCTACACTGACGGATCTGTCAATTGTAGCTACCCTCACCCTGGTCTTCGATACCTTCCTTAACTCGCCGATTCCAATAGCAGATAGGTTTAATATTGGTATTGAAGCGCGCCCGAACAGTCACTCTGGGATGCACAACGTATCCCATTCGTATCTACACACTGAAACCTACGCAAACCGTATAGAGATATATCTTTGTATCTGTCGGAGGAAAATCATCTGTTACAGTAGTCCCGCATCAGAACGTCAGCGGTGCATAGAAATTTTCTTCAAAACCAGACAAAATCCCAATTTCTTACGCAGTATTAAATTCTTTGCTGGATTATTCGCGCTCGCAGATTCTCCGGTGGTCTTTATTCACAGATAGCCGCATTGCCTTCAATCTGTGGTTGGGTATTTGAAAAGAGCAGGTTTCTTTTGGTACAAAGTTGAAATTTCATGCATAGGGATAAATTGGAGCAACCGTAGAACAGCCAGCACCGCAATCGTACCAATGTTCTGGTTTTGTGTCAACACTTTTCCACATTTCATAACCGCGGATCTTTATTAATATAGTAGCCACACAATGACGCACATCCCGGACAATCGGTTCTTCCCTGAAATCAACGGAATCTTTATTAAACCGCGATAGAACTGCATCGATGCTCCGGAAATGTTTTTTTCTCGGTAAATTGAAGGAAGTCCTAGAAAATTAGCTGACTGATGGACTGCATATCTTAAGGCACTTTGAACGATACTTTTTATATTCAGAATTTGAATTCCCGGAATTATCTGCAGTACGCAAATGGATAAAGAATTCTATTTTTTAGTCGACATATTGTTCTCCCCCAAATTTTCTAATCTCGGTGTTAAAATGTCCTAAATTTGATTCTGCTTGGATGTAGAATGGCAAGCATCGTATCCGGCGAATAGTCGATGGTCAATTCTCAGCCAGCTCACTGCGGGGGTGATAGATATGATAGTAGAAAGGGGCGCATGTCGTAGTGACAAAATGTAAATGACGCTATCCGTCTCTTGGATACAAAAAGCTGACGGTCGTCCGGCCAACTGTCGACTGGCGATTACTGAGATCGATTAAATCCAACTACCGAACTACCCTGTGCAGCTACCCCTTCGTTTCATCAGCCAATCCGTCAACCCTATGAGCGCGCGTACGTTGGTACTACGGCTATATAGTCAGTCCGCGAATTCTCACGCAACCGATTTTCCCAAATTCTGTCAAGAAAAACACGGTGTTTGTCTCGCCTTCCGTTGCACCCCACTCGTAGATGAGGTATATACAGGCACTTTAATCCTTTTCTCGAATTCCAAAAATAGTCTAAAGCTCTTGAGTAGAATGAAAAAAAAAAAACGAAGGTAAAAAGAAGGAAAAAAAAAAATTGAAGACGGATAGAAAAAACGTATCACCCCAATAAAAATTTGATCGATCCGGGATATTCACCCCTAAAATTTTTGCTATGTTTATTCATAGCTAACCCAAATCATAGGAAAGTAGGAAAAAAAAAAAAATGAAAAAAATTCTAGCCGATAGATCCGCGCGATGAGGCATTGTGAACGGTGGGTTCTGGTTGTATTACAGCCGAGGTATCACCCTACCTGCATCAAACGATCGCTTTGGGGTTGGTTTAGAGGGTGAACATCCCCCCAACCACTCTTCAAAAAAGAGAGAGAGAGAGAGAGAAAGAAAGAGAAAAAAGCTAAAAGGAAAATGAAGAGAGGGGGTTATCCACTTTTTCGGAGATGTTTAGCGCAGTGACGCGTAATCAGGGAGTGTGGTGTGCCACTACGGCAACTAAGCCAATCTTCCGCTTAGTCGTTCGGGTGTAAATTCACCCTCCCTGTTCTTTTGGTCTTCCTCAATGCGCATCAAACGATGCCCAATTTAGCAAGTAAAAAAAAAAAAAAAAAAGAACAGAAAAGAAAATCGAGTATACGTCAAAGTGACCAACCCTCCCACGGCTGGTTTAAATAAAATATCGCCGCGTGTGTCTGCATACTAGTGAATTTTCCTCTCAACCGGGCGAATCGAATCAAGCGTCAATTTTATCAATCGTTGTGTCACCAGCCAAACAAATATTTTGATCTCACGTCTTTTAGATTAGAATAACGGCAACTATTATATGACGACGATAAGGCTAGATTACGGCGAGGATAGAGTCAATCGATTTATTCAATATGCATTTGATTTAATTTTTTAATATTTCCGACCAGCTCGGTAAGATATTACCATAAATTTTGACTGGGGTGATTTTTTGAACCGTAGACAGCTTTTCGAACCTAGCTCTGACATATTGGATAGCGGTTTCTTCCGCGCCACTACTTTCTGACCAAAGGGGCCAAAGACTGGCTGAGGGAAAAACGGTTGTTTTTCATAAGCCACACGCGTCTACTTTTTTGCCAAATCGTGCGGAAGCCCAGCAAACGTGCGACTGTGGATGACGAATTGAATAAACGGAGGACCGCAGTTTCGACACAAAGCTACAGCATGCTAGAGTGTTGACGAATTCTGAAAGACGTAGTCGTCCGTTCGTAAATTGGGAAATTAGACAATGAAGAGGTGGACATTGTCCAGTCGTTAGGGCGTCGCAACGCCCCGGAAGTTTCGAACAATTTCTACCAGAACTTCGATTGAAATTCTCAGTTGTATTAACCTCGAGTGATTGGCAGTCGATGCAGTGCGGTTTTGTCAAATTTCAAATCGATTCTTAAGTTACGAATTACCGAGTCCTTCGTAGCTTGGTTCTCAAGGAGTAGAGTTACGTCAATTGTGGACACACGCATACCCAATACCTGCCATTTAATGCGGGGTTGAAAACCACCACCAATATGCTAGACACCTAGGTGTTCCATATTCAAATTTTAGATCGGCTAGAATCGGCAGGAAACAAGTGACAATCAAAGCCGCGGGGATCTTTATTGTCAGCTCGTCATGTCCCCGTGACAAGCCGCCGCGAACCTTTGTCCCAAAAATACTTCAGGCCGATGGTCATCTTTGCTGGGCCTATGGTCAAGCCAAGAAACGACCCACGAACTTCTACTAGACTATATGCGAGGTCGAGCATGGAACCTGCGCACAACCCTGGCAAAAATAAAAAATTTAGAACCGACTATCGCCCCAGGGGTTGTGCAGGAGCCGTGACAAAGTTCGACAAAACTATGTATGCACTACCTAGCATATATTATGTACATAAAACTGGCCCTTTTTCGCGCGGGACTTTTGGGACCGGCTTTTCTTGATTGACACCTTAGTCGTCCGCGAGTATCCTTTGTATTATGTTAATACAGATATGATACCTTCTTTCCTACTTATAATACCAGCTAACGCTCATATTTTGACATTTAAATTTACTCGCAACAAGTCGATCCCGCTGATCTCACCCCTTCCAGGATCTACCTTCTTGATGCGATGATTCAAAAATGCCGAGAGAGATAGATAGATAGAGAGAGAGAGAGATCTCGGTAGACAAATTTACGTACTTGTTGTCATCCCCATCAAACGTTTTCAGCCCCTGATATAGCCGGCTAAGAGGGAATCCTTTCTTAATAACTCGGGGTGGAACGGGCCGCGTGACAAATCGAAGGGTCGGTAAATTTTCCGACTAGGACAGTCGTAAGAGACACGTGTTACCTAGTTACAAGCTGACCCCGTCGGTTCAAACTCATCGTCATTTAGCACGAGGCTCCCCATCGGTTTCCCTCACTTTTACTCCGAATCCCGTCTATAGAGTTGAACGAAGGAAGGAAGCCGTTCGCGACGTTTCTCACCCGCGACTTAATTGAACTTGTTCTGAACTCATAACGAGAAGTCGACCAAGTGCGTCGGTTATAATTTACGGAAAACAATCCTGGTTCCTTTGATGTCGTTCATTGATTATACCGCGTTTCATCTTGCGGCAACAACGCTTCACGGTCATCATACGTGTCATAAAGCAACTATAATTTCGCATTAACAAACAACAAAAACGTGTGATATACAGTTTTCGAAATAATAATAAAATAAACAACTATTCGAGTCCCTCTTTAAATAACAGAAATATTTTGGCCAATTGATCCGAGGCTGTGGCTCTCTTGTTCGGATTTAAGTTGTTTCCGGGATACAATGGAGACCTAATCTGGCTGTGGCAGTGGCCCTAGAAGGCATTACCTGAACCTGGTGCAGGTATGTACACACAGGAACGCGTTCCGGCCCTCGAGCCATCGGCGCCCACGCACAATTGTGTATTTTGGGCTATTGCCCTGCATAAATTAAAAGGTTTTGCCCCAGGAGCTGGCAGCTAGACTTTGGTACGCTACCCCTGCGTAGTATGGATACAAATTCTTGTTTAATTGTCTTGTTAAACATGAAAACTTGTATTTCACCAAGTGCTGTATGTGTTGTTACATGGATAATTTAGACAGCGAAATCCGTTGCTTGTTGTTCCTGGTGCAATATACGTGTTCCCACATTGATTTCGTATAGATCAGGCAAGGGAATATCACGTCGAAAACATCCCCGCGCAGTTCATGCAACCGGAGGAAAAACAATTTTCCCAAAATTTTCTGGCAAATAAGCATCTAATGATCGATCATAAGAAGCTGGAGCTGACGCGCCTTGGCCATAATTTATACCGTTAGATACAACGAGGGTAGCTTCACCGAGGGAAGCCTCGGTCGCCGGCTATCGAGGGGGTGGCATGGGTGGCATCTGCTGCGCGTTAGACACGGGTCAAAGAGCACCACCGTCCATCACTTTATGTCATTACGCTTTCAGTCCCGGGCCAGAGTCAACTGGGTCAAGTACGGACCCGTAGACCAAACTTCCGAAGATGGAAATGGAAAAAGGTATACCATGTACTACGTTTTCCGGCATTCTATCCTTTAACGAAACTCCCGTTTCAATTTCCTTCCGTGCAATTTCATTTAATTGGAAAATATCACTACTCAAATTATGTTACGAGCTGCTTGACTCTGTACCGCCTATATTCTCAAACGGCGGGCCTGCTAGCTCACTCAATAGTCAATTATCATCCCCTAAATTACGGGCTGTTTACGACTTGGCTTCGCAGAAGTGAAGTGGGGTTTGCAATTCTCTTCCTCTCTCTCACTCACTCTCTTGAAGTTACTCGACACATTGAAGTTTGGCGTCATCTTTCCTTAATCTCCGTGGCACTAAGACCGGCAAGGTGACTGACTGAGCGCGAGTATATATGTGACCCAGGTTTCCTTGTCCAACAACCCGGCTTTAATTAATCCTTAATTAATTTCAAGGATTCAGAGCTGCAGAGAAGTTCGTATAAATTTATCGCTGGTGTAACAGTATACACCCATATACGTAACCCGTTCGTTTATAGTCTGGGGAGCATCTCGCACTGAGAGGCAACAATCTCTGCAAACGTAATTGCGATCGATATACCGATAAACTCTCGCAAAATGACACGTAGAATCGTTTTATACGAGTGGCTAGGGTCTCTCACGAGGGCATCACCCGTGGGGAAGAACCTGGAGCTACTGCTAGCACAACCGCTGTGACGTTAAAAGCGTTTTTGCGTTAGCCATCGCCGGGATATCATCTCCATCGATCGGTTATTCATAACTTTTGATACGACCGCTCCCTTACAGGCCTGGGACCGAACTATGGGAAAACGACACATGCTCTATGTCACAAGTTGCCAAATCTATGCATTAGCGAAGACAATATCCTCGTGTTTTGACGTGGGCGTGTCTCTTCCACAGTTTACAACGTCGGGTTATAATTACCCGTAGAATTAAGGAGGGTGGTTCGCCGTTAAGGGCGAAGCTGTAAATACGGAAAGTTCAGCCTTCTGCTTATCCCATAAATAATTCAACTTTGTGGATAAAGAAAGCAACGATTTTTATATAAATAATTCCTTTCTCCAACTGTAACTCAAAAACGGCGTAGGTATGTGAAATTCTCAATCTTCCCAAGTGTTTTTTCGATATAAGCCCTATCGGCCTGACATTTTTTACTTTATCTTCAAGTATTTCATCTCCCGATTTTGTGGATATAATCATGTATTCCGTACATGCCAAAGCCCAATTTCATACTTGTTACCATTTTGGAATGACCATCTACGCTCCTAAAAATCATTTTTCGTTCATTTTGTTTCTAAGTCTATTCTCAACGCCTTATAGTTGCGGAAAGAGAAAGTAGCGCGAGATTAAGATCGAGGCCCGCATCCTCTTGGCAAAGTACGAAAATTCACTGCTTGAGAGGGCGTTAGTGATCATGGTGAATACCCATTGAGGTATTGGTTCCGTTTGTCTGTTGAATTTTTCGAACGGAGACCTTGCTGGACTGACTGGCCTTTGGTACTCTGGCCGAACCTGGTACATCTGTATTGTCCGAGGTGTGAGGTTACAAAGGAGGCGATCATCTGGTATGTCCTTCTCCTCGCCTCGGCCCCATGTGGAGCGGGATCATCCAGCCGCATGTCCTCGTCGTCTTTACCGCCTCGTATTTTTTCCCAAATGTTATTTTTTTTCTTCTCAAATTCGAATTCTTATATTTAGTAACTGTAACTGTACATCCTGAAAAGAAACATACATTTGTGGCAAGGTTTCCGTAAGATTAGATTCCGTTTCACCACAAATTAATCACCTAGTTTATTTGTTTCGTTAGTTGAGTATAATATTTATACTATCAGTAGTACCGGAAATATACGTATTAATTTATATTCATTGTAAAGCTGAAATTTTTTTTTTTTTTTTCTTTTTTTAATTTTTTTTCTACGGTCAACTATAAAATCATTTGTGGTGAAGTTTGATTGGTAAATAAAATTTTGGAGGAAAAAAAAATTCTGCCCCAGATATATATAATCATCGCAGAAGCTTGTCAGTTTGATGCAGTGGTCAGTAATCGTCACAGTTGCTACGACGAGTCATGTATAATTAAGATATCTTGGTTTCAGGGATGTGGTTAACCAAAACTTCCGATCTGTCGGGCCAATTTTAATTGCTACGCCTTTTATACTATCCGCATGTTGGAGCGGGTGCGATACCACATTCGCATAAAAGCGCGTTCTTCGCGGGTAGAAAAAAAAAAAGAGGAAAGAGAGAAAAAAAAATAATAAAAAAAATAAAAAAACAACATGATAACAGTAACCGCTGGTCAAGCCAAGCGCCGTACGTCCACAGCATAACGTCTTTTTATTCACTTTGATTTAACGTATATTATGCCATATATTTAATTTTAGTAAATTTCTAGACCAGGAAATGGGCGTTCACACATGGCTATAAGTATTAGATAATTATTCGCGTAAACGTTCAGGAAGTGTGTGAAAAAAAAAAAAAAAAAAGAAATATTTCTGTTGATATAACGTATACAAGTATATAAACGCGAGATTTAAATCTGACGTAATTAAAATGGTAGCGTTTCTGCCAATTTTAGCAATTCTCGCTGGTTGCCTGGTTTCTAAGGGGGCACGAAATGGCATAATTATAATTTATGCGACTAAACTAGCAAGCGTCGGACCTTTTTAACTTTCTCGTTTACCTCTACTTTGCAGTATTTGTCTTTTGTTTTTTTTTTTTCACTACGATCCTATACCGAGTTGCTATATGGTACGCTATGCTATGCTATGCTATGCTATGCTATACTACCGCAATCGTCGACGTTGACGACGTAATAATTAAAACTTTCTCCAAAGCTTTATAACTATCCCACAGCCACTCGGCTACGACGGATAACTACTTAAGTAAGCCGCAATTAAACACGTACGATCTTAACGAGGGGCCCCAGAAGGAAAAAAGGAATGAAGGAAAAATTGCAACTGCATGGTAATTGTTACGCGGTTATAGAGGAAACGTGTTTCATCCGTGTAGTTACTCTCCGCCTCTTTTGTCCCGGAAAATAGATACCTAGATCTCGGTAGCCACATGCCTATACCTTCGTGAAGAAAAAGGTGAAAACGATTAGAAGACCCCGGAGGATTCTCAGGAGACAAATCTGTCTCTTGAATTGTCCGCACATGCGCCTTTGCCGACAAAGCGAAATACGCCCCGTAGAGAGCTAGCAATGGCGGGGCTGCAGTTTCCCTTAGTGAAAAACCCGGACGGTTCTACATATAGGGGTTCCAAATTTTCGGCGAATAAATTTTACGTCTCAAGTTCTGCGCCGTTGAGGACCAAGTTAACACGTCATTGTAGTAGGTGTGACGGACTTGCGATCCTAATCCCAGTTGACACCCGGCATAAGACTCTGCATTGTAACCACTGGCTACACTGTCGCGAGACTTGTGCGTGCCTAGCTTCTAGGAACGGTCCTTAGCCACCGACAGAACCGCGTGTATACTACGATGCTCCAGTACCAAAAATCGTCCTTAGGTACTTTTCGAAGGATTCTGCTTATTGTGGACATTAGGATAGCTGGTGCCGGCTTTTTGTCAAAAGGAAAGGAATCCAGCTCCAAATAGAATAAGCATCAGACTGGAGCCATCCGTTGAAATATTCAGTGAGAAATGACACCATCCCCTAGTTGAAAACTCTTCCGGAAATTAACCGGTTCACTGGTAAGGGCACATATATGTGCAAAAAGAAAAAGTGCCACAACTGGTATTGGCACATATATGTGCAACGTGGATATCTCTGTCAGTTTTGAACGGATTTGCATCAAACTTGATGTCCCTACCTTTTTTGGGCTTCATGTTGAATACGAAATTATTTCCTTTCACCAGTTTTGGCAAAAAAAGTTGATTTCGGGTCCACCAGTGAACCGGTTAACAAATATCAATCGCGAAAAGTATATGCGAAAGATTTCTAGAGGTGTCGAGCCGTGAATGAGCGAAGGAGCTGCGTGTTTAAGGATCCGTGCGAAAATAGCAGGAGCTCTTTCCCGCTGTGAGGATGAGCCAGATCGAGGCGTTCGGACGTGGAGTATCAGGGTGTTAGGGAAGTGTCGATACATGAATAAATCCAGGGGATCATCCGATGTTTTCGTTAGTCTATCCCCACGATCGGCAACCACTAGCAGGATTATCCAACGCTACCAGATCCGTCGTTGAGGCTAAACTAATAGATTTGAAAAGTTGTTTCAGATGTAGATGGCTACCTGCATGCATGTATGTCAGGTAGCCAGCAGTAGCCACTTATCCACCTGTGGGTTGGCTATCGATTTTTTTCTCAACCTGAAGAGTATTGCTTGGTCGACATACAGGTGGGGTGAGCGTGTGTGACGAGAAATGGTTATACGGTTATACTGAGGGTAGTTTCCTGTTGTATCAACCACATATGAACATATTTAGTTCATTTTATTTTTTCAGTTATTAATAATTTGTTTTTCGAAACTCTGCGCGAGCGAGTCGATGCTTCTTTCAAATGACGTTCTGTTTTCTAGATAAGAACAGGACGCCTTTATTACAGGCCGTTGTGTACAGAGTCTTGCGGTTAGACTCGGGCTGATTATCTCGGTTTGTTGATAACTTGCATCGAAATATTTTAGGCAGTTGGGTTTTTAGCTCAGAATTGGATCCAGTACGGTCCTAGTGAAACAGGGAATTGCACGGTCCTTTACTCAACTCTCAAATGTTTTTGGATCTTGATGATCGAGAGAGGAGGATAATAAATTGCAAAAGTCACAAATTCTGACGGTAACAAACCCGACCAAATCTACGACTACCTCTTTTTGAAACAATGAGGGACATAAAATACCAAAAATATCTGCCCTTTCCCTCTACGTCGGATTCCCCTACGTTGGTATTCATCCTCAGAATGAAAGGGACGCATAAATCGAAACTGTGGGATATCCATCACACGGATACACTTGCTAATGCAATGATGACGCGGGGATGTTGAGTAAAGGCGATGCTGTTGCGGGAAGGAACGACCGCTTCTCCGCAGGGTGCGACGCTTGGCTTGCCACGCGTAACCGTCGTGCGTGGGGTCGAATGAAACGGTGATGCAAGGGTGCTATAGGGGGTCGTCCGCGAGACAATTGGAAAAATCACTTGTCCCGGCCCTAAATGTCCGCTATAGATGGGTGAAGGCGGAAAGAGGAGTAAGGTGCCTTGTATTCGGTCCATATGGACGGAAGCTGGCGAGGGGGCGACGACACGCAACAACACCCTGGTTCCACATGGTTCACGTTAAATTAGATTTTAAGGGGTAGCAATTGTGGTCAGGAACAAAATTGAAGTCAATTCACTTCATGGTTTGCGGCAAACATGAAAAAAAAAAGAGATTTTTCATATATGACAATTTTTTTAATTCTTTCTTTTTATTTTATTACAGATTAGAATTTCTGGAAGCGGCGTCCGAGGGTGGCTTGATGCATCTCACGAAGCTAGCAATTGGCTCAAGTATGTCCGAAGTACGGAGAGTCCTCACGCGGTCAACATGCGTCACGTTCTCATCGGTGGACAGGTAATTTTTAAACAACTATCAAATGAAATTGCTTAGTGCATTCGGTGAATTTCGATCGATTATGACGATTCGGAGTCAACGTTTTTTTTTTTTTTTTTAGAGGGAATGGAAAAATAGTTTCTAACGTTTTCTGTTGGGGGAATTCCATCATAAATAATTTTCCATTTGTTTTGTACCTATAACAACCTGCAGATATAGTATTAGACAAAACAACAGACTTTATGTCAGTTATGGGATTAGCAATCGATAATCGAATTCTAGCTGAACAAACAAACGAGTTAACGTCATACCTCCTTTAACATATGTTAGAATCATTAAGTAGTTAATTGGCTAACGAGTCAGCCCCCGTTTAACCCGTCTGACAACAATGACTGGTTTCAACTTTAGGTAGATAGGCGCGCGATTTTGCCAAATGAAAACTAACTTTTAAGCCTCTCGCAATTACTACTATCGTCGACTTCGTGGTATAAGGAAGCTATAGGGATCGTGGGGATCTCCTAGAGGTGTTCAGGCCAGCCGCCAGCTTAGGGTTGGGTCAAAACTGGGAAACTACGAGCCGACAGGATCAAAGGCGACGTGGTGCGAACGAAGGCACATGACACTTCGTGCAAGAGCGAATAGCGCGGGGTGTTTGGTTATTAAGTCGCCAACCCCGAACGCCTCTGACTCCCTATAAAGGAGGGGTAGTTTTCCCTAGTTCATAGGGGTTCTCGCGGGAAAATCGAGGGTCTATCACAACCGAAAATTCCCGTAATGACCCGGCTTATGAACTCGAACACTGATTGATTTACCCAATGGACACGAGTTACGCGCAGCGTTATTTCATTCAACAATATAATCGCAGCGTAATAATCATCACAGACAAGAGAAACATTTTGATAGCTTATATTACTTATAATCTCATCGATTGAAAAGTATTTTATAAAAATTTTTTACCCCGTGTTTGTATAAGTAGTACTTTAAATTTCACTGGACATTGGGAGGTCTTTTCAAATTTATCGACTAATTGATATAAGTGAATGAAATTTTTTTTTTTTTTTTTTCTTCTTCTTCTTATAGGTCGTTTACGAAACTATCCGAGATATAGCCGCAGGTGAAGAGCTTCTCTTAGGTCACCGAGAACCATTACAGCTGCAGGATATGCTTGGTGAGAACACTGCTGAGGATAGAAGTGACAGGGAGACCGGTAAGTGCAAAAGTAAAATGTTTAATTTATTATTACGACTTTATGACTATTGGACTAAATGATATGCATCGAATCGAGTCTCGTGCATATACTATTAACTGGACTGCAGGTATATATATAGGACAAGGCAGGTGCTGGACAGCCGACGGGTAATCTAGGGGTAGATAGTTCTAGATATAGGACCATGGGGGTCAAACGTGATTGGTGACTCGTGATTCGCACCGAGGTTTGGGTCGCAACCCGACGTAAATTGACGCAACCCGTCGCAGAGTCGTCACGCCTCGTATGGCTCGGCGTGATTCACCTGGCCAACCGTTTCGCTTATTTTACGATTTTTGTTGCCTTCCAGGGCCCGGTTGCCGATAACGTTTGGTAGCGCGTGCCCAACACGAACTATACCGATCTGGGGCGTGTATGCATAACTAGAATGAAAACCATTGGCGTACGGTTTACGTAACTTTGAAAAAAAGGTTACTCCATATTTCTACTCTTATATGTTAACAGTAAAATCGGTATTCGTCTAGGCTAGGCTCATCTAGTGAACAATTAGAAAAAGTCGAATTCTCTATAGGCACCGAAATGGGAATGTGATTAAAAATTTAGGTGATAGCGTTATTCTATGTTTACCAACGTTTCAATTTCCTTTTGATCCATCAGAACCAGAATTACGAGAGTATTGACGAAGGAGAAAGGTCATGAACAAGCTAATGAATTTTCAAAATCGTTCATCAGTCAATCGTATATCAAAAATGATCGGGAAAATGGGATTACAATGAAAAATGAAGAACAGCTTACCCCTCAAACGTCATAAAGTTAAGATCATTCGATAGTAATGTCACTATATTTCACACATCATATCTGAGACTGCGGCTGCAAGTAGGATCGGGGAAGGGGCAAGGGGGGGGGGGGGGGGGGGGGGGGTTAGGGTTTCGCAAAGATTATGCGACGCCCAGATGCCGTAGTAATTAAAGCAGTGCTAATTATCAAAGTTGACTCGAATTGTAGAGTGGCAACTGTTGCGATATTCTAGCAGAGATTTTTACAACGCTATTTATACTCTGCCCGCTTAGACCGGATCCAATTTTCGTTGAATTTTTTTTAACTCGTAGCTTCGCGAAACTTTTTTAATAAACTTCGTTTCGCAAATTTGGTTTTAATTATTTCAAACATTTGTTCGGGTTTGATGTACTCCGCGATACATATTCGTTAAAAATATCGACCAACTAACCAACCCCCCCCCCCCCCCCCCCCCCCCCCCCCCCACCCCCCACCCGACTTTGGGGAGTCAAGAGTCAAGCTGTGCCGGAAGTGAAAGCCGCTAGTTCCGGTCAAATGTTTATCCGTAATTACTCGAATTGTATCAGGTAGTAAATTGCATAGAGCAGTAGGACAAGTCGTCGTGGATCAGGGGTGAGTCGAAGCTATCCAAATGCAAAAAAAAATAAAAAAAAAAACAGAAATAACAAAAAATCGACAAATTCCCCTATTTGAAAATTCATGATTTAATAATTCAACTCATACCTAGTAACTAGAGTTCGGGAAAGGTTATTTTGTGATGTTTATTAAATTTAGTATAGAGTTGGAAAGAGAGGGTTGGAGAAAATTTGATTACTTGACGTTTTTACAAACCTACTGCAACGTAGGTATACGGTATACAACTAATATTAACAATTTTACTTCATCTGCAGGTTATAAGCCAAGTGAGTTCACATAACTGCTCGTTATATAAGTTTTCTCATCCTGGGTAAGAAGGGTATCGGGAACGGTAGCCCGATAGAGGTGAATTTTCCACTAAGTTCTTACATCCAGTTCCCAAGAATTGCCGAGAATTCATATAAATTCTTTAGCTAATTATGGGGCGCGTGCTAAGGATATCTTATTAGTAGCTCGTGCAGGGGTAGGGTCAAAATTAAGGAGTATTTTTACGAGACACTTTTAGAGTTGGGACATGCCGTAGCAATTAAACGTTCACCCCAGCAGTAACGCGTTAATTTCTAAAATTAATTAAGAAATTAAAGTTGGCCTAATAAGCAATTGGCGTGGCTGTTGAAAAATATACAGTCAAAGCAGTTTTAACCTCCGACCACGTGTCACGAAGGGACGTTCTCATATCTCAAACCTCCTGCACCACCAGGAGCCAAGTCCCCCGTCTGACAATAGCGGGCAAAATATAATCGCAATAATGATGTCAAACAGGCGTAAGCGGCCGGGGCAACCCTTGCGAAGGGCATCTGTGCCTCCCGGGTTTTCCCCAGGATTTTCACCCGCCCCCTGCTTCCCGCTCCTAGAACCGTACGTTTCTTTCTTTCTTTCTTTTTTTTTTTTTTTACTTTTATTTTACACACATATATATACCATATACCTATGGATATTTCTTTCAGGGGGATAGAATCGTTTTAACACGCCTACGTCAGGAGATTTCGTAAGGCTAAACTACCCGTTGTACCTACTTACATACACGCGTCCGACACATTTGTTCATGTATTACATAGGATGCATTCAAATCGCAGCTCAACCTCAGATATAATATTGGATCAAGTCGCCATTTCGTTTTGTATTATATATGCGATAGGGGAGCACGTGTCCATGTGTAAAATAGTTTCTCAAACCGTAGCGTTTCTGCGTGCCTTTTTTTTTTTCAACCCTAATATAATAACCCTTACGCGCAGGGTTCGAATGTTTATTTAGTATCATATAAACGTTTCAACACAGCTTATGTAAGATATTTTTTAATAGTTATTCGCAGCTTTTGAAACGTCGAGTATTCCCACTATACTAATCGATTATCTATTTTTCGTCTAAAGCTCTGAAAGAAACCTTCGTAAATGATGATAGGGTAGTTTAAAAAATTCATGATCACCCCGTTATTCGGTTTGGATATAAATAATATTTGACCATCGTGGCTTTAGTTCCATTTTTTAAAATAATAGAGTAATAAAATTTCGAGCTACTTTTTTATGTGCCCAAAGAATTTTTCGACATATAAGACCTCTAGGTCACGGGTGCGGGTCAAACATTACATTAAATCCGAATGAAAAACCGCAGCAGATCGTCTGCAGCCTCGAATTTATGTTCAACCACGCGAGTAACCATCGATGGGCGTAACTGCACCCAACTATATGCTATTAACGTGAGTTATAGTCCTGCAGCGATTTCGCTGTCGTCGTACCACGGACTTTTTAGCAAGCCATTTTTTTCACGTCTCTATTAGGGTATATATAATTTATGACGCGCTTTGTCGATTAACACGCGCGTAACCGGGTACAGGCATAGGATAACAAAAAAAAAAAAAAAAAAAATGAGAGAATAAAAAACACGACCCAAAAAAGGGGTACGACACAATGGGGCACGCGCCCAGCAGCTTCGTGCACAGCCCTATCTGATCCGACGCCTCGAACTAATGACGCGTCTATTTGACTTTTGGCTTGACTATTTGCGATGCAGCCACGATGTACTGTTGCTTTAACGTGGGAGCTTTTTTTTTAATTTCTTTCTTTCTCCTCTCTTGTTTTTCTCTCCGTACCACATAGCAGATTTCGTTACACGGTTTTTTTCTCTTTTCATTGCGATTTGCATGCGAAGGACTTTTTATGAAATTTATTATTTTTATCACCAGCAAACGTACACATCGATTATGAGAGAAGCTATTTCAGAAATAAACCTATGGGAATAATTTGAGAGGAAAAAAAACAAATTTGTATTTGGTGATAATTGAATGATCTTTATTTGGTTTTTTTATGGGCTTTTTATTAAACCCTCTGGTGGTTATGATTGCGGTTAATTAAATTGAGGCACTTGAATTGATTTCGGTTACTTTTTCCCAGGCCGTCCTGGTCTGTCCGGGCGTCCTGGCCAACGGACTTCAGAGCGCCGGTGGATCCCACCTGTTGACTTTCCGCAAGGCTACCTCGGCGGGGGTCCATATGAGGTACCCTCGTCTACGTACGTTAGAAATTCACATATATAGAATATACGAATGGCGATCGAGTCTGTTTGTGTCTTTAATAAATGTGGTAATAAACGAATTCCTAATTTTCGTTACGGTTACATGATAAGGTTGCATGCAGGTGTGGTACGGAGTTAAGATCTAACCAATCCACACATCAGAAATATTTTCACAATTTTTTTCTTTTTTCCCCTCTTCACCAATTGTATTCATATAAATGTTTAATACATAAATCATTCGTTTGTGGTAAGAGGAGTTTTTTTTTTTTTTTCTATCGATCGAAATGATGAAACGGAGATAATCACTTAACAAACCGGACTATTGTCATGAAGGAAAATAAAATATAAATTCTTGGAAGCTCAGGAAATACGATAAGTAGACTCTATACTTGAATCAAGGCTTACCGCAGCCTTATCAAACAACAATGAAGAAAAAGAACTGGTTCGTTTCTCGACTAAAATTAGTTTCATATAGACGTACGAGTAACGTCATATGGAGGTCAACATAGAGGGTGGACGTCGAGGTAGGAAGGGGAAGGAAAAAGTTACAGGGCGTACTTGGCTGTGCCCGGTTCCCATGGCGGTTCGTTGGGGGCCACCAGGGCAGCCATATGGCCAGACAAGTGTACCAGAAGATTTAAATAACCGTTGAGATCATTCGAAAACGATTTTATCATTGACTCGAGTACTGATGATCCATCCCATTAATAATTACCAAGGCGGTAAGTGCTAATAACGTGCGAAGCGATTCGGGCACAGTCGGGCTGCTTCTTATGCTCGGTTATCCTGATAAGTGAGCCCCGAGCTATTCCACTCATAATCAGTTCATGCGTTGAGTGCACAAGTACATACAAGGACTCGGTCAGGCTAAGCTGGTCTTCCCGCGATATGAAGAAATGTGGAAGCGATTTCTTCACGCAGAGTTTATAGATGGATATATATTTAATAAATTATGTGTTAAGGGTTGATCGAGGCATCTAAATCTGAAGCAAAACAATAGAATCAATCAATCAGTAATTCGGTGAAACTAGGATGAATATTTTAACAGGATAAATAGCAAAGAAGTCATAAAGTGGAAATTAAACGGTGAGTTTCTGTTAAATCCTGGTAGAATTTAACGTTCTCGAACTTCCTGGTTCGAGACATCGTCACCCTTGATAATTCGAACGGATATTTACGCGTGGGGGTCGTCTCAGGGCAGGTTGTGATTGGCTGTTAACCTGCGACTGAGAGCCAATAGGAAACGAGCCCGGGCACCCTGACTGCATCCGTTTATTCGAGGACCTGGCACTCGAGCAAGAACATCGTCGTTTCTATTGTTTTCGGGATCAGTTGTGTGTCGGATCATACTCAGTGTGTGCATTCCCTCTGTGAGATATTTATCGTCAGTACTTTCCCGCAAGCGCATCCTCTTTCCTCATCGTAACGACAAGTGTGAATCGACCTAGCTTGCAGAGCATCTTAATAAAGTGAGCCCAAGCAATATATTATATAATATATACTTATTTCATTTTCTCAGTCTAAAACTAATCTCAATGATTTATACAATTTCTTATTCATTCTGTACCTTTCATATCCTCTTAATCACATTTCACTTGCTTTTTATCCTTCTAAATAATTTCCATCTGTTTGTCTTTTCGAAATAAGGACACGTTGCCAGACACGGAACACGTGTTTGAGTCAGATGATATCGAACGTAATTTTTTCAAATAATTCTTCAATTGTTCGTTGTTAATTTTCATCAGAAGGATGTTCTGGATGTGTCAATAATCCATAACACTCAAAGTCATAGATACTTTGACACTACAAGGCTCGGAGGTTCCCTTCATGAACGATCTGTTCAGGCGAAGGTTCAAAGCAGACATTAGCGGTTCGTTTTAATAATTCAGTCCTGATTCCCACGACGCACGCGGGTGTTTCTCTATCCGTCACGCCACTGTCGCCGTTGTCGATTGTCCCGTATTCTGTTTGCTATTTGCATCGCAGCTCGTTGGCCTCAATCATGTGAGTTGATGGCACCTACGAGAATGGCTATTATCCATTCTGAAACAATTCCTGCAGATCACTCGTCGCGACGTCAGGTTAAAACGCTCAGAAATATCGTTTCGATTCGTTTCATTAAAAGGGTATAAAGTTGAAGGTAATTTCACTCGAATTTTTCGGCACGCTATTTTAGCTACTTAGCCTGCCAATGAGTACTTCGATAAAACAGCTCGAGTTGAACGCTGATCATATCGTTGCTTCAACATATCTAAAAATTTCTTTATTTTCTATGTTGCAGCTTCCCAGCACAGTGGAACTGTCGATGAAGATAGAGAAGAGGACGAAGACGGTGATATTAGATGCACAGTATGCGACAAGCCTTTCCAGGATATTGACTTGTAAGTAGTTCAGAAATTCTTTGGATTCAATTTAAGTGTAATTTAGAACGCGTTTGAAGCCAGATAATTGTTGAGTATCACGTATGGCAAGGTCTTTTTTCATCGCACACTTAACAACTGTGTTGAAGCAGATATACGAGTAGGTACACAGTAACAATTTTATGCATGGTAAAATTTACCCCTAAAACTCGATCGCTAACGATATACCTACGTAATACATACATATACATGACTCTTATCTAGATCAAGAGATACATAATCGGTTAGCCTAAAAACTCGTAACGGTGAAACAGAATCGTCAATTATTAATTAACCGGGAAAATTCATGCACCAACGACAACGACTTATCAATTGAAAATCTTGACGGGGGCACACGTTGGTTTCAATCACGCAACCTTTTGGGTAATGTTGAAATTAGGTAACCCCTACGTTAGGTCGCGGGGGTCGTTGGGGTCGGGCTAGCTAATATGTGACGAAACACCTGAGAGAAGTCGCGTGGTGCGAAGTCGTGATTACAGCCTGGCATGATAGATGACACCCTGCTGTGAGGCCAGACGAGTGTCTGCCGCCTTCGTACCGTTCAACTTGGAACTAGTTGGCTTTATAGATTTTGTCATTAGATATAATAGACGCTCTTTGTTTGTTCTATATGGTGTCGTTCGGTAGCCTTGCTATAAGAAATTTGATAGTGCATTATTAATTTGAATTTCCTTCCTCGGGCCTAACCCTTCGGCAATTTGTTTTCCACGGAACGCAATATTGTTTGCAAAATTACGGGGTGCCATGAAAGAATCGACGACACACAGCAAGTCGATTTCACTTTGAAAAATCGCATGTTTACTGAACCAGTTCGCTTCGGTGCGTTCATTAAATCACCAAATGTTCGGTTATTCCATTTCGTGTCTTATGCTTCATCTCGACATTCACAATTGACTTAATAATCTCATGCAATAGAAAGTAGATAGTATCGACGATTAACGGGGAACGGCGCGTACTTGACTGCTCGTTGTCCTCTATACTCGCCGTGGTCGAGTATCTTTTCCGGGGTGACTTCTACACGTCGGAGTTCACCAAGCAAAATCAATGTCCCGTCCCCGTCCCATCCTGTGCCGTGACCGTTGCGTGCCCGTACCCGCGTACCCCTGCTCCGTGTCGATTCGCTATCGTGCCTCAAACCCCCATCCCCTCATCGTGACCCTTTACGAAGCACCCTCAAACCCCGACGGGGGGCAGAGGCGGCGGTGGGATACCGTTATCACGCAGTAGTGAGAACTGCTCACTTAGTCACCACCCTTGACTCTGCTTGGTTCAACCTTAGACTTGCTACATAGTTGTTGCAAGGTGATACCACAAACGTAGGTGCCATCGTCAATTATCAAATGAATTCACGTCGTCACTGCATCCCATGAGCGTTCTGTTATGTCATTATTTTCAAATTTGTGTGTCCCATTCATATCCCATCCGCAATCCAGCATGAAAGAGCCCTTAGCCCTCGATTACGAGCTTGACTCGAGTTAATGACTTGTTTACTTAGATGTACTTCTTTTCATTGCAGACTCGACGGACATCTGGTGACTTGTCATAGGTATCCAGCTGAACAGTATCGGTGTGAGACTTGTCACAGAGGATATGCATGGAGGCCACTGGTTGTACGTCACCGTTCGATCGTTCATGGAGACCTGAAGAAGTACCAGTGTGAAAACTGCACAAAGGTAAGAGTCGATCGTGGTTCGAAATCGAGTTGGCTAGATATCCCCCTCTCAGTCCACCATCTCGACTCACGCACCGGCCATCTTTCCCCAGGTGTTCACTGATCCCTCAAATCTCCAGCGCCACATTAGGGCACATCACGTTGGCGCCAGAAGTCACGCCTGCCCAGACTGTGGGAAGACGTTCGCCACCAGTTCCGGCCTAAAACAGCATACCCACATCCACAGCAGCGTCAAGCCCTTTCAATGCGAGGTCTGCTTCAAGGCTTACACCCAGTTCTCCAATCTTTGTCGACATAGGCGAATGCATGCCGATTGTCGTGCACAGATAAAGTGCGGTAAATGCGGACAGTCTTGCAGCTCAGCATCGTCACTAACGAAGCATAAACGATTTTGTGACTCAACCGGGCCACCCGGACCAACTGGAGCTATGCCACAGCTTCCAGCCTCGGGACCAAGTCCGTTCTTGGTGTACCCAAGACCTCCTGGATCGTTACAGGGATCCTTGCCATTCTACCCACCAAGTCTGATGGGTCCTTACCCTGGGATTTTTCCCAACACACCGAACTTTTTAAACAGCTCGCTCCTGTTCCCACAAAAAATGGAGGAGCTTGAAAAGCGGTGTGATAGCCCGAAGAAGGAGAGATTCACACCGCCCCGTGTTCCTACACACCACAACAAGGTCTCTCCATCCACAGCCGAGGAAGCAACTTCAACCTTTAGACCATCTCCAGCTAGACCCCCGGCTCAACTCACTCCTGAGAGTGACGAGGAGGTGAAATCGAAGCAACCGAAGCCGGAAAAAAACATCAAGGCTGAAGCTATGGAGGAATCGGCTGATCAGCCACTTGACCTTAGGGTCGAAACCAGAAGACGCCAGACCCCCAGCGTTGCTGGTAGCCATAGTCCCTCCCCAATACTTATGGTCGAGGAAACTCAACCTGAACCATGGAAGGTCAAGGATGAAGAACGCATGGAAGCCAGGGTTAAGGAGCTTGCTATCAGCCCAGTCTGCAGTGTGGCGGAACAGCAGCCTCCGACGAACGCACCCCCTCACATGGCGTATCCCCGGCCAATTCATCCGATGTTCCTGGAGGCTATGTACCGCGCTCCATCCGGGACGTTTCCTGGCTTTCCAGGAGGCCCTCCGCCATCTGGGGGACCAGAATCCCGGCTACTACCTCCACCGCCACCTTTCGGACCTACGCGTGGAAGTTTTCCTTTTTTAGCACCGCTAGTGAATGGGCTGAGTGGTGGTCGACCAGGTGGATTTGACATCCTTGCCCGGCCGCCGCTAAGTGCATTCCCCATGTCGCATCATCATCACCATCATCATCACGCTCATGGAAAGATGAAGGATCGCTACTCGTGCAAATTTTGTGGCAAAGTGTTTCCCAGGTCTGCAAACCTGACGAGGCATCTGCGCACTCATACTGGCGAACAGCCCTACAAGTGTAAATATTGCGAGAGGTCATTCAGCATCTCTAGCAATCTTCAACGTCACGTTCGGAATATTCACAACAAGGAAAAACCCTTCAAATGTCCTTTATGCGAACGTTGTTTCGGCCAACAGACCAATCTCGATCGTCATTTGAAGAAACACGAGGCTGATGACGGCAGCGGCGTTGTTGCCGTAGCCGATTCACCAGGAAGTAGCAACGAAAATGAACGGGAAGATTCGTGTTTTGACGAGATCAGGTCGTTTTTCGGCAGAGCTACCGAAGGAGATGGATATGGTGTCCCGCATAATTACCCTGCGTACTTACCCGAGCGATTACACGAACCCCATGACCCTAAAATAGAGGGTGAATATGACGAGGACGAGGACAGTGAAGAGGGAGTATCTCCCCTTGAAGAAGCTGACGGTATGTCGCCCATGGATACGAAAGAATCACCCCCTCCCCAGTACGAGCTCAAGCTTAGGGATAAGCAGGAATTGCTCAACAACAATACGGCCGAACCAGTGATAGAGATATCGACATAGCCAACAGGGCGACTCCGACGTCGAAATCGCCCGCGACGACGAGGACACCCAATTTCAAGTTTACTTAATTAGTGGGTGAGAGTAATTGTCTTCGACAGGCAATTCTTCACACATTGGAATCGCGTACAACGTAAAGCAGAAAAAGCCCCACGAGCCTCACAGGCACAACTAATCTATAAGGCCCTTCGATAGCTAGTTCCTACAGACTCGTCGATGATAATTTATAGGTACAAGATAAACAAGAAAAAACTAAAGAAAAACAAAAAAAAAAAAAAAACCGCACGTCACTAATTCGTTGCATTAATTCTTCTTCACTATCGATACCCCCAGCTCACACGATCGTATCACCATTTCATGCCCCCTTTTTCAATGGGACGTTTTACCGAAATTGTAAAATTAAAAATTGTTAGAAATACGCCGAACATGATTTACCTTCGATACGTGATAATAAGTAATAGAAGCATCGCCAATATTTGGATTATTTGTTTAGACTCTGTACTACCAGTGTTCACTTAATTTTCTAAAAATTATCAAAGAATATTCCAGTGGACCAACACATTGATGAAAAACGCTTCGATATTAATTCTTATCTTCTAATGTCGCCCACATTAATCTGAACAAAACTGTGCATTGGTCATTTAGACGGAGGTAATGACCAGTACTTTTAAAACATAAAACATTCTGAATTTTTTTTCACAAAACTATAGATTAAAAAGAAAAAAAATCATAGATGCATTATGTTTTGTCTACGGTACAATTCATTCCATGCACAAATCTATAGGTTCGTATTATAGCAGTAAATGTCTGTACAGAGTCTATAGCTAATCAATCCAAAAGCATAAATAAAAATAAATTATTTCGGTAATGCGTCCCTTTTACCATCGGTTACCCCTGCACCGGTATTTATTATTATTATTATTATGATTATTATTTTTTATTAATATTATTGTTATTATCATTGTCATTATGACTTTTATTCTTATTATAATTATTGTCATTTTAATTAGTATTGCTATCATTATTAATTATATTATGATTATTATTATTATTATTATTATTATTATTATTGTCAAATTCGTACACACGATCGTTGAATAAAATTTTTGTAGTCAATGGAAAGAAAGAAAGAAAGAAAGAAAAAAAGGAAGATTGAAAGAAGAAATTAAATGAATGAATAAATTTAAAAAATTTGAACAAAAAAGGAAAAAAAAAAAAAAAAATCGAGAAGAAAAAATGTTTTGGAATAAAGTTATACGTCAAAATTTATAGTCTGACAAGCCAAAGTAAAATGGGGGAAAGAAAAAAAAAAGTAAGAAAAATGAAAAAAAAAAAGGAAATAAAATAAAATTAAAAAAACAAAAAAAAAAAATGTAATTACAAAATTATAAAAAGTTATGTACAAATTTTCATTAGATAATAATGTTTGTAAAAAATCTCCGTAATTCTTAATATATTATTATAGTAATTATCGTAGTGAGAGGCGTTTCGTCGTATATCTTATTTAGAGAATAAATGAGCGCTGATCGCGCTGTTCAGTAAAGAAAAAGAAATGTTGAAATATGAATGCCGGTTTTTCGGTGCTCCGTACCTATTAGAGAATTTGATAAGTGCGTCCCGTCAGGTTTTTAGCTGCGCACACGATCTATAACTATATGATTATCATTCGTTCGTATATATATATATATATACGATCTATACATATATATACGATCTATATATATATATATATATATACACACGTCAAGTCACGAGATGATGGGGCATCACTTATTTTTCACTTAAGATTTAACATGTTACATGTTCCACATATCTCTCCGTAGATGATAATAAATTTATGAATAATTAAGTGTAGTTACTACGGTATACTACTTAAGAAATCTATTATGACTCTGTCTATCCTATACATACTGTATAAAAGCATCTGTACTTCATTATTATTACTATTAAAATAATATACTTCAATTTATTCAAATTTTCATTATTCTACTATGCAGATTATATCCTACCAACGTATATATCTACGAACAAAAAACGAATTCAAATTACTTCGTCCATACTGTGCTTGACGTAGAAAATTATTCTAAATAAATTAGTCTCATTGATAGATAATCTCATATAATAACGATAATAATTGAAGTTCATTCAAACCATGTAACCCTTATCGTCGTAATATGCTAGCCTTTTGTTTTCATCGACTCACTCAACATAGTAGATTTTCGCCAATTATTACAGAGGATGAATAATTCATATTACAGTGAATCACCTAAATTCAGTCGGTCTCAGACGTCGAAAAATTCTATTCTAGCTCTAATCATGCTCAGAAAAAAATCGCATACAAGAATTCATAGGATTTGCTTTTAAGCTGGTTATCAGGAATTATCGATATCTATTACTAGTAAAGAGATGAAGCTCCATTTCCTGATCATATGCAAAAGAAATGGCACCGTAAAATCGGCCAAGTTTTCTCACGGTACAAAGCCGAAGGCTTAAATTACCATGAGCACGTGATTGCAGGGTTCTGTACTATTGGCATAAGGTCGGTAATGACACTATCCCAATACCCCTTATTGTAGGCAACTCAACTTGCGACACCTGTTGAATCTCTGCCAATATTATCTCAAAAGATGAATATTGTTGTTAATAAACTCTTGAAAACTCGGATTTTAGACTTGTTATTAATAATAATGGCCATTGGATAGTCTCTATATAATTGTATAGTGAAAGTATACGGAATACCAATTTCTACGTTACCTACGATGATATATTTAGGAACGTTGTCCGTGGCGGTGCCTTACGGACAGGTAGCGAACCGCGTTATATGCAATCTTATTCAACGGTCAGGTAACAGGAGTAGTAACTTTATTCGTAACGAAGTAACATCAGCTAATGGTACCTATAATATTAAGGAACGCTCGGTTATTAGCTAGACAATCGATCGCGCAGTCACGGTATTTTGCTTTGTATACGCTTAGCTTTCTAAACGGCGATAATGGATTCTACGAATCTGAATCATTGCCCATTACTCATGATATAAGATGATAGATCCTAAAACGGGTGCCCGCCTGCAAACGACGATTGAGAAATTTTAGTATATAATTGATTTGCGCCGGGGCATAAGACCACGTCTAAAGGAACTATTATTTTTCACCTTGGTGGCTCGGATTGGTTGACCCTGCGGGCGGTCGTCAATAATAGATATCGGTTGAGATCTCGATTTTCGCTTCTAGCTTATTGCTAAAATTGCGTAATTTTCTTTTCTTTCCCGAGTCGAAATTTAGCGCCTACTTTAATACTCATAGCATCCAACTCAACCTCTCTAGATCCTATTTAGACCTCAAACTCTTATTTTGAACCCACAAGTCCTCAAGAGTCGAAATTTAGCGCCTACTTTGATACTCATAGCATCCAACTCAACGTCTCTAGATCTTATTTAGACCTCAAACTCCTATTTTGAACCTACAAGTCCTCCATAGTCGAAATTTAGCGCCTGCTTTGATACTCATAGTATCCAACTCATAACGTCTCTACAGATCCTGTTTAGACCTCAAACTCCTATTATCAACCTACAACTCTGTAGTCGAAATTCAGCGCCCGCTTGAGTACTCATAGCGCACAAATGAACGTCTTTTCAATCCGTAATAATAATTTAGCACCTATTTTGATACTCATAAAGTCCGATCACCATGCAGCCGTGCATCGCTACGCGGCAGGGCGCAGTGAGGGTTTTGCGAGGTTCTCGTGAGATCCTCATTTGACCCTAAAATGCTGCATTTGTCTGGTAACTACGAGTTTTAGGCGCTAAAGAGGGTTTCAATTCCCATACAAAATAAACCTCTCTAGACCCTCAAAAACCTCCCAACGGTGAAATTTTGAGGTTCTAATGAGGCGTTAAATTTCGACTCGGGTTACTTTTACTTTTTTTTTTTTTATTTCTTTTTATTCTTTTATCTTACACTGCGTTTATAATTGCTTCAAGTCCTTAAAGAATGTGAGAAAATCACGCCTGCGTTTCTATATATATATACTAGATCCATAAACTTCCTGATTTTTTTTATTTATTCGACTATAACAGTGCTATTGCTAAATCACTTTCTGGTGTAATTATAATTATTAATTTCTCTAGCTAATATAATATAAACCGATAGTAAAATTATGCGATATAGAAACAGAAAGTGTCCGGTAGTTCTAGAGTATCTTACTTAAAGAATCTAACGACCACAGTAAAACTAACTCCTAGTGGCAAGATATTGCCTTACTATATGAAAAGCGAGACAACCCCCGCCTTATAGCAGTGTGACTAGATACTTGCAATCTACATAATACTCATACAGGTGTGCACAGGTATAGATATAAGTACATTAAATTCTAAGCATGGCGAACGAAGACACAATGCAGCAAAAGCCTATAGTCGGATTGGCGATTGGCCAAACAACCAAACTCAAACACTCACGAACTCAAACAAAAAAAAAGTCTTGTCTAGGTTCTAGTGTCATAAGCAGCGGCAACAGCAGTGATCAGTTGTTAACAATCACTTTCAACCACAAAAGAGGGCCGCGTGTTGATTGAGACAAGCGACTCACTTCGGTTTGTGAGGCAATATTCTACGCGCGAACGAACATTATTGCGAACGCAATGCGACAAAAAAGTAAAACTAATCACTAAATTCCACGGCGTGCAGGAAATCGCACGTCCCTCTATATAGAAAGTGGAAAAAATCAGTCTTCAATCGACGCTAATACATACATATAACAAAATTGGGCACCGACGTGGGCCAATCTGAGTACATAGATATATATCTAGGTATGAATATAATCGATAATTATGAAACTTTCCAAAAAAATGTTAGAAAGATTAGAAAAAACCTACGCATATTATTATAACTAGCCAAGATCAGGTAAGCCTGAGCAATGATCAGAAAATAAAGTGAAATTGATTGGCGCAGAATCGTTAATGTTATTTCTCTTTGTAACCGTGCCGGATATCTGTCTGTAAGACATATTCATCTCCGTATAGGTAAATTATAGTTATAGCAAATGAATGACGAGTATATGGATAAATAATTTAGCGAAAATATTTTTTTTATTTATATTGGCGCCGGTGCGGGAGAGAAGGGGCTAAGTTTCCTTTCATTTCAACGCATGATCGCTCTCGATATCCGTATCACAATTAGCTTAACCATCCGCGGACTTCGGGCCTCGAGCTCTGCGTAGTGTCTCCGTAACCGAATGCAGAAATTCTTCGATTCCTCGATGGTTATAGAGAAACGCTGCAGACATATAGCCGGGGCGACGACCATGTAGGTGAAACGATTATTTCCGTAAATCCAGGAAAGGTTTACCGAACGTGTAAGCTTATGATTATTATTAAAGTTACAGAGCACGGGCGGGAAAGTGGCGAAATCCTTCTTACCCTCTTTGTACAGTTTAAACTACTCGCTCGATCAATCATAGATGAAAATGAAACCCGCTAACGCACTAAAACTTCGTACTAAAACAGTATCCAAAAAACTTTTTGCATATGTGTTCCTTGCATATTTCATCAAATTTTTAGAGATTCAAATTTTGAAGGCGGATCAAGGAACGCTTCAACGTCTAAGTCTTGATCAACTTTTCTATAATTGATGACTTTTGGCCGGGAAAAAATCTGCCCCCATCAATCTATGGCCATTATATGTACGACTCGCACGGTCTAACGTCGTGCTTATATAGAATCGATACGGTTTTCAAGTTATATGGTGGATGGGAATAGTGGCGAGACGATCTTATTGCATTCCGTAGTTTTTCCGAGGAAACATCTAGAGCCTGACTCAACCTGACTTGACTTGAGTTAACCTAGTGTAACCTATCAGTCCTTTCTCCAGTCTGTTTCTACGGGATCCAACGACCGGATGGAATGAAAATAAAATTAAGTACAAAGAAAAACAGAAAGAAAAAAAAAAAAAAAAGGATAAGCAAAAAAAACAGGAAAAACTCCAGGTAAGGAAATGGCATTATCTTTGGCGTACCAGCAAGCGACTAGGCGTCTATTTACGATCTATTAAGCTTTATTAAGGATACTGTTACTCTGAAACTGGTTTTATTCTTTTCATATTTTCACCCTCAACTTTATGCCATCGGAGCATATCGTACTACTTGCAAAATATTCGGAGGTAGGGATAATCGGAAGAACCGAGCTCTTTCAAATAAGTTTCCAATTCTTCTGTTTTCCCAGCTATTATTGCTTGTCATATTTCAGTGCCGGTGAATTCCCGATTCTTACATAAATTAATCAGCATCGAAATGATCCAAGTGTTTCGAACAGTTGTGTTTCTAATCGAATCGGCTATCGTTAATAGTGATACAACAAACAAGCATTGGTGTATTGAAAAATTCTGTCCGATGTCGTTACAAGTGCTTTCTAAACTTTTTTTTTTCCCTATAACAGCCGACTACGTGCTGATCGGTAATATTTCGACACATTGAACGTTTTTTTTTTTTTTTTTTTTTATCCTAAAAGCATAAGACTCCAATTTTCTGACCCTTACTCTAAAACTAATCATATGATTGTGTTTGAGAAGAGTAACGAGACTATCAATAAAGTATTTTTACGATCAATCGAAATTTGTCAACATCCAGTTTGGAAACCACTGCGTTAGTAACACCCTCGGGCAAAGAAGTCTCGACCACTCTTTTTCCTAACGCAACCTACGCCTACAATCGGATCGGACCATATAAACGACCGACGAGACAGGTTGTTTTATTAAAAACGAGAAAGTGTCGTATTAGATGTAAGGTAGAGCCCTCTATATCTCCAGACGAGTCTCACGAGTCTACTTTTTACTGTAGAAACTTCTACTATTTGCTCCTGAATTCCTCTGATTATAAGGATGTAAAAAAGTGCAAAAAAACTGATATTCGGCAGATGATATCAATCAATCAATCATGAGCCGTGTTCTATTATTTGAAACGTATCACAGAGAACAGATCTGTCTTCATTCCAGGACAACGGATGTCTGGTTCCCTCAGGGCAAAGACCTAAGGCTTGCGAATGACCCGACTGCTCCCACTCGTCCACTAGTTTCTGCAGCCGAGTGTCCACCGTGCCACCAACTCATCTCCTGGACCAGGATCTGCGAGATAACAGGATCCCATACGTCTTTCTTCCTATCTAAGCCTCTCGCCTCTTCCTACGCTATAATCTCGTGACGCAGCATCAGCGCTAAAAATTTCCGGGATACCAATACTAGCTGATGAAGGCGTAGGAAAAAAATTTCATGTTACATAAACGATATCAGTGTGAGAGATTTGATCGCAAACCCAACTTGGTATTATAAATAAACCGCACGAGCCTATAGAGCTTACGATCCTCTCAGAATTCCTCGGAGCTGTATAAGATTACTCATTGTGTATGTCGATAATATGAATACACGCTTATATGGCGGGTGGATCGGTAAGAAATACTGCTCTTAAATTGGCATTTGGCCAGCTGCAACTTGCGAACGAGGTAGATAATTTATGACAACTACCTGCCAGTGACAAATCGAATTCACGGCCGGATTTCGCTCTGTTTATAATATTTTAATTTTTATTTGTTTCGACGATCGGCTTAACATGCCTCGCAGCTATTAATCACAATGGAGAAAATAATAATTGGGTGACTCAAACGAATTGCACTTTAAATTATTGCAAAATATATAGTATACACGAAGTTTGCACAACTAAACAGTAAATTATACAACGCATATAAGCGACATATTTATTTATTCTCTCACTCAACCCAGTCCAACCTCCGCGATCTCGGAATGAGAATCTTTCGATTAATCTCAGATCTGCGTTGAGGATAAGGATGAGAGAAAGGATATTTTTCGAATCGGGAACGAAATTTATTTAACTGATGAGAGAAGAATCCGAGTTCCAAATCGAGAAATAACGGGATGAAATACATTTATTGATGTTGTTTATAAGTGAAACACGATTAATTTTTATTGAAATAAAAAATACTCGATTTATTCTGATGAATACGCGTTTGATTAATTCACGAAATCCTTTCTCTCTTCACAGAGAGACCGGGGTAGTCAATAGTCAGTATAAACGTTAAAAAAAAAAAAGAAAAAAAAAAAAGGTAAGACTGACAAATGCTGAGGTACGGTCCTTCTGATAATTGCAACCTGTACCGAAACCGAAAGCGTCCTTCCCGTAGCTTGTCACGCGAATCGAGGAGCAGTTTAGAGCCGACTGGGCAGGCTCACGGCCGTGATCAAGGAAGTGTCAATTTTTAATGGGTCGATCTTGGCGCAGGAACGCTGATGGTTTATGTACCATACTTTTTGTCATTATTTTCCAAGATCGAGTTAGAGTTGCTAGTTTGCTTAGAAATAGCTGTCGGTTGACGCATAATTTAACCGCTCGCTGAGTCTTCTCACGATATTCAAGGTAGTCCATAAGTTCTGCCCCATTGAATAACACGCGATATAACAAATCGAGAGTTTAGAATTAATTCAGAATTAAAACGGTAGCAAGATTCTTCATTTATCCACCCTGAAAAATAATTCACAAGTTTTTCAAGCCCCGCGCGTGATGCGCACATGTATATACAGTAGGGGAAAGTGGGGCAGAATGGCCGGATGGGGCTAAATGGCCGCGGTAAAAAAAATTGACTTATTCGCATTTTCGCATCAAGGGGGATCGTATGAGACGCCTTGCAACGCGATTCCGCTGAAAGTGTTCAAAAAATTTTAGGGTGGGGCTAAACGGCCACCCTAATGAAAGTAGCGAAATTGCATTTTCACGTCGAAGTGAGTGAGATAAAACTATATGCAGCGTGGTTCCTCTGAAAACGATGCAAAACTGAAAGGGTGGGGCAAAGTCACTCACCCTACACTGAGAAAAAAATATAATTGAATTAACGAAATATTTTTTTCAATAGTCGCAATTAAATATGTATTCGGAACAAATAAATTTCAATTGGTGTGATTAAATATCATATGAAATTAACCGATTTTCACTCACTTCGACGTGAAAATGCAATTTCGCTACTTTTATGAGGGTGGCCGTTTAGCCCCACCCTGAAAATTTTTGAGCACTTTCAGCGGAATCGCGTTACATGGCGTCTCATATGATCCCCCTTGATGCGAAAATGCCAGTAAGTCAATTTTTTTTTTGGCGGCCATTTAGCCCCATCCGGCCATTCTGCCCCACTTTCCCCTATATAGTTGTTTCAGAAAACTAAGGTAAATAGCAAAAACTGCATAATCGAGAAATTATAATCGGTTATAACAGGATCATCAAGTGATACGGACAAAATCACTGACTATGGATAAAAGAAAAAAAAAAAACGCATTACGTGAATCTGCCGAGTGATCTGGTGGCCGTAGCACGGCCCATACCGATGATTGCCCGTAAACACGATAATTATGTTGTAACGAGAAATCGTTTTATGTACCGTGTTTTCTCATTGTTATTTAGTTATGAGGATCACCGCTGTTGTCACAATTGACCTTGAAAATTCTCAGCCATTTTCCATTGGTTACGGTGCGATCTGGTTGCGTAATCTTCTTTGCATCGCTAAATTTACATTAATTGAGATAAATCGCGATTCAAGGCAGCCAAGGAGAGCATCGATAATGCGTCAGCGTCAGCGTTTGCCTTGCGATATGCAGCATCTTACCGCGTCGCAAATATTAGTTGCCATAAATTTATCGTAAGTTGAAAAATGAAAAAAGTAGAGAAAAATAAACAGTTCTGAACAGATCTTGAATCGAAAGCTGAACAAGTTACTCAATCTTTAACACCGTGACAGGATACGGCCTGTGGTTGTATACATATGTTAAATTTGGTCCTCCAGGACTCGCGGCTCGGAACAAATCCGATCAAAGATTACCCAGCGGATAAAATATGACAGAGTTCATAGCTGCGATTTTGTCTAACCTGAATTGAAGCCGAAAAAAAGGGGATTAAGTTAGAATCAGTTTTGGGATCGGCTATACGGTTCCAAAGTGTCGGTTCCTAAACGCTAGACACATACCTAACGTATAGGCATAACAATGCGATAGTTTGAGATCGAATAAGTTACTATTACCGAACTGATATCGAACTAGTAAGTTGGCAATGATCAGTGAGCAATGAAATGCCAAGGGATCACGTCGATCATTTGATCTCCCCGAGGCCAAAGAGATAAACGGAGTGCGGGAGTCGGTCTATCGGTCGGAGGACCGCAATGACGAAAAAACGTGTATGTCTTACATAAAACGACCACGCCCTGCCTCATGCCAGGTCCTGGCTTTAGGTATATACCTATGCGGATACAGTCTAATATCTTATAGGTTCCTGGTTTATGCTCTGTATAGTTATTTTATAGTCCTACTCACACGTGTAATATAAACATTACTGTATACTGTACAGTATATGTATCACGATATGCAGCTGTTTTGATGAAAAATTGAGGCGATAGAAACACACGAGTTCAATCACTGTAATCGTAGTATGAAACGACGCATGAACGCGCATGAATTAATAACGAGATCATTAAATAGTTGCATATATCACCGTAGGATCTGATTTTAATTTAAACGTTCGAGAGATATCGTTATTCTTATTTCTACTTATTCGTTTGTTGAGTCTGTCTCTGTTTGTTTGCTCTCTTGTTTCTGAAGCATGATAATTGAGCTTAGGATACAGCAGCGTGTATATAAGAGACCGATACCGATAAGTAGAGGATATTGAAATCGTAACGGAGCTTGGCCTCAAATCATCCGAAGCAATTTGTTTGTTGATCAATCAGTTTAATAACGTTACGAAACCCCGTGACGTTATAGTAATTAAGACGATGATTGGAATGGGACGTTATAGCTACGAGTGAAAATTAACCAAAACTTAATTTATCATTAATATAAATGAGCGTTGGAAAAATCGCAAGCCAATCAAATCATCGATTTTTACAATTTTGATATAGTTTTTATATCATACGGTTACAACGTTGATGCGACTAATTATTAGAATTCGATCTGATATCCTAACTCTCAGCGAATTATCTAATGGCATTACGTTTCACAAAGACGATAAATATACATCGTTGATCATCGATTACAAAGTGCCATCTTATTCATCCTAATCTATCTGATCGAGTTTTTCCTCTCGGTCTTAGAACCTCGGCGACTATCCGTCTCCGAAAGTAAAAGAACTAATTCTAAGGTAGGTATACATAATTTATACCGTACGAATAAACATCGCCTCTCCATGTACCCACTATGCACGATACATACAGGTGAGAGATACCTGTATACGTTTACCCCTTACGAGTTGTTCGGAAAGTCGCAAAGTGCAACGGCGTGGTGCAGTTAAGCCGGGGTGGGGGCAAGAGGGGAATGTTTCACCGCTAACTAAGACCGAAGCGACAGCGGCATGAACCTTCTACTTGTACTTGTAACTAGGGTCCGGAATTGCACAACGCGAGTAGATTTAGTGCATAAAATATTTTTTTTTCTTTTTTTTTCTTGTTTTTTTTTTTTTTTTTTTGCTGCGTCCTCCCTCGCGCCGATCGCGACGCGACGCCCTCCGTTGGTGTAGGAAGCGGCTGCGGCCGCGGCCACGACTCGGCGGTACGCGTTTGCAAAGATGCAGGCGACTCGACGTAGTGCCTATGCGCCTGTGTGCGTCGGGCGTGGTCGCGGTGGCCATGGAATGCGCTCACTTTCACCAGGCCAGATAGCGCGCGCGCGCGCGCACTAACACACCCAAACCATACTCTCGACTCTAGCACACCGCAGAGTCGAGTGGAATGGAGATCATTCGTGCAGCACAACCTCAGATGTTCGCCAACCACCTACCGTACCTTCGCGTACCTACACGTAGCTACACCACATTTCATACATACTTACATACGCGTTACCCCGATCACGTGACCACGTACGCCTTAGCGCACTACCCATCTACCCGGTGGTACCAATTTTAGAATCAAAATTATGCGCATCTTAACAAGAGCTGCTCACACCCCTAGGCAGACATTTGCAAGCTTCATCGATCACGAGAGAAAATTTTGTCAAATATCTGCTCAGAGAAGTTCGAAAAAAGACTCATCCTGGTAGAAGATCCGTTCCGATTGATGATCACTTTTTGTCCTTCTTGCAACCCTATATGGTGGACGCAGTGAAGATAACTGCAGTGAAAAACCATTGCCATTCTTGGTGGGAGATTTGATATCGTGGAATATGGTATCACCAGGTATATGCCGGGGAATCATGAGACCAACACATGCGCGTGATCTGTATAAGGACTGGATGCAGTCCCGTTATGATTGCAGGAGACGCCGCACTTCGCGCGGACCTCTGTGGCACACGGTGTAGGCAATGCTCTACTACTAGTAGGAGTTTGTGTTCTCTGAGGGTTTATGATAGTTCTGATGACTTTCTATACAGCCATGATCAGAGGGATGATCAAGAAATAATAACTGAGGATACAGTACGTGGCGATGTTTTTTCTTGCCTCTATAGCAAACCGGCGAAGGTCACACGGCGATCTGGTTATTATATACGACGTCGCAATTGTTACGTAATATGTTTCGAACGGTGCCGCCCGTGCACTGATCCTCGTCCTAATTAATAAACTCAATTACCACATTCCTTTACCTGCGACAAGAAAGATGCGAATAAACCGAGGAGATGGGGGAAGACGAAGATCGGCGCTCGGACGCCTAGACCGGTCACACAAAGACTAATATGGAAACACTCGTCCAGTACAGATAGACCGGGCTGTACCAGGCGAAGACTCAACTGGATCACCTCCTTCACTCGTTTCTCGTACCTAGAGTGAAGCTGAGTTCTCTTGCAGCGGTTGCCTAGTGGACCTAGGCTGATATAAGATCAGAAAATGTATCTGTGAGCTGTGGAAGACATGGCAAGAGATTGTCTTCATTCATGTATCCTTTTTAATGCACTCTTGATCGGCAACTATCAAAAGGACATGCACATAGAATTGGCCTAGCAGTAATCTACCAGATTGGAAGAGAGAAAAAAGGATAAAATCGATAGGCGAAGGTTGCCTAACGTCGTATTGATGCAGAGCGTTTGGGGTCCTACCGATAGAGCGTGGTTACGTGAATCTGATGAAGGGAGCGATAGCTCGAACGCGTGTTAGTATAATTGCCAGAGCATTTGGTAGATGCTGTTGAACCAGAGTCCCACGGGTTCATTGTCTATCCTCTCTGGTCTCTGGTCTCTGGTCTCTGGTCTCTGGTCAGGAGATTCATCGGCCAGCAGTACCTCCGAAATTCTAGATACTAGATGAAACAGAAGATAATATGTTCCACCAAGCGTGCAGTGGAAGAGTATCGAAATCGGGATAAATGACGTCCAAGGCGGAGGCCGAGTAGCCTAGATCTAGCCACCGCGACAACCGATACAAATTATCGGTCGACCCACCAGCTCTGTGAGTTTTAGAGTTTCGAAGAGATGAAATTCGATCTCACAAATACTCCCGGTCCACCGGAGGCGATTCATATTAAGGGAGGTACTTAACCGAATCGATAAATATCACAGAGTCGATTGGCAATTCGCGGAAATGATGACCGACACGTGCCGATTCAGTTAATGAAATTAAGTCACGAAAGCAATTATATAGTACTGGTCAAAGATAACGAGGAAGCGGCTTTACTGAAGAGTGAATGAAAAAAGTGCTGAAAGGAAGCCGAAATTGACAAACTGTTGAATTAAACGTCCAACTGATCGTAAAGTTATTTTGAGTAGATAAAATTTAATTGATATTGTAATGATTCGTATATATAATTGTGTAATTATAGTTACATGACATTAGACCCGTGTCTCCATGGCTAAAACGGCCCCTCAGGCTGCTCGGCAAGATCCCAGGAATTATTAAGAGTTTGTTTGAACTTTGAGACGTTTTGATCGATTTATTGTAATCGCCGAAGCCTGCCTTAGATCAAGATCAAGTTAATTATACCAACCGATGGTATCGTGCTATTTAATCTCCCCAAAGGCAAAGAAAGTTGAGAAAGATAGAAATGCAAAGATTGCCCTGTGTAAGAGCGGGTTAATCGATACCAGCCATCTCTGAGGATTCAGAAACCTGGTGCGTAAACATTCGCAGGACGATGCGTTTGTTTTGATAAAATTCCTTACGAGCAACGATGGCGAAATTCGGAAATTGAGATAGAAATGAAACTTGAATAAAAATCTATACCACATATACCTACCGGAAATGATCAGGACTCTCTATAATTTCCTCGAAAATAAATCAAGAAATCTCCCATGCGGTTCAAAACGCGCACCTTTCATTAAGCGGATTCTTAGTGCTGCAGGAAGAGCGTCGCGACGCGCACTTAGAAAGCGACCGTCCGTCTAACGAGTTCGAAGCTGACCACCAGCAGGCAACCGGTCCGATCTCGATATCGATACTTGAATTACAAAGATGAAACAACGATAAAGATGCCAATTAAGATCCATCAGCCATGCAAACACGTACGCCTTCTTTTATCATCACCACTCGTAAACAAAGAGGCCTAGTAATTTTACCGTCCGCTTTCACGCGGCGAGGCAAAGCCACCCCGAGGATGAATGGACCAGGCACTTCCAATTATGCAAGTTCGCAGAAATCAGTCTAGAAATCGTATGGCAAAAAATTTGTCTAGACAGGCACTCTCCAGATTTTGTGGACTCTTTACAAGGGTGGAAATAAGAGTGGAAATTCGTTCCTGAAGGAATTGAGAATTACACGATTTCCTCTCTTCAAGAGTAAATTTCAACGTCGAAAAACTTGAAGAGTGGATCAATGTTCGTTCTGTCAATCGTAAATTAAATGAGTCTCATCAAAATTTGGGAAGAATCTTCGAATCGACAACTTTTCCATTCCATGGGTTTATCTAGAAAACATGATAAATGAGTCGTAAACTTCTCCGATTTGATTACTCCATGATTTAAAATTTCCTTGACAAGTAGGTGTACATAAATCGCAGCTCATTATACAAAATCGATACGGTATAATATGACTGCGTACTTAGAGTAGCTGATAAGTTTTCCTGTCTTGCTAATTAATCCAGCATAACCACCATTAATCATTTGAAGATCAATTACGGTTAAAGAATTGAGTAAAATTAATGGTTATTTGAATTTTCCTCAAAACTACCAGTTAGTTCCTAAAACATAAACCCATCTATGGTATTACCCGGAGTGTTTAGATTCGTTCATCAAAGATACTTGTAATTACATACCACAGAGTAAATTGAATCTCAATTGTTGTGATTTATACTCCATCGAAAGGTCTCTGCCCTATGTATTTAGAATTGCTTGCTTTTAGCAGTTGAACATATAGGAGCGCATTACTATTTCTTGGTAAATAAAAATGTACGTAGTGCAGATCTTGAGAAGGCTCGTTCGAACGTGGGCGTCGTCTACCTACCGATCGGAATATCGGTTCTTGCAGCTCTGCACAGTGAGAATCGCACGAATCTCTTTAGTTGCCTATCCTATAACATATAGTAGACGAGGCGATAGGAAATTGCTTTCGACGAGGAGGAAGATGGAACTTGAGAGGTGCGTGGAAGTTGAGAAGTCGCAGCCTCCAGAGACGTCGAAGAGCGTAGAAACCGGCAGCTACGGACGCGGGTAATCCGAGGCTTAGATGCACCGCGATAGGAACACCGCGGCCAGCGGGCGAGAGGGCGGAAAGGCGGGCATCGGTAGCCGACGGCCGCGACCAGGTCTATACCTAGGTACCTCCAGTTCCAGAGCTAGAGAATGCTAGTGCTAGTGCGGGCATGGGCGGCAGTGAGCTCGTGGTGGCCGGTGCCTTCAAAAATGTAGGAGTAGTAGGTATATATGTATAGGGAGTGGACCGTCGTTTATATCACTCCGCAGTGGCTCTCGATTTTGCTCTAGTTTTACGGGCGTTGTCTTCGCCGTAGGCATATTACTTTACGCAATCGACAAAACCCGACTTATATACATCCACATAGTTGCGGCCGCGTCGTAGGCCTTGAGGGCGTTCGTTCGATCTCAAAGAGAGAAGTGAAGAGTTGCGGAAATCGACCGATCGCGATCGCATACCGTCTTTATATTATATATCTTACGTCTTATTACACCCGGTGTTCAAACTGAAATGATTATCTACATGGTCCATGGAATTATAAAGGCGGGGTTACGTTGAGAACCTCTAAACGCGAAGCCAAGTCCGGAGTACTTTATCTCTGGGATGTGGGTCGCGACTGCCGCCTGCCACGCGAACGGCGTAACTACTATCTTCGGCTTCGTGCACACCGAGGAATCGCGATATGAGACAGATTTTATAATATATTTAAATTCAGAGATTTAAACAAGTATCTCATTTCATTCTCATTCATATCACCATTATACAGGTATATAGTATAAATAGTAAAATAATTTGCTGAGGTGATAATTACAGAAGAGAATATATTTAACCGATTGCGATTTATGGTGGGCTAAGATTATTGAGCAGCTCGGTTAAGACTATTTAATAGTAACTGAGGCGCGATTCGCTGGTTAATATTCACCTCGTTATATCTGTTACTAATTTATTATACTCGAAGGAGATATTGACGTTGTTTGTTCGTCCGACGTTCTCTGAAGCGGTATAGCATAAGGATGGATATATAGGTATGTAGGTACCGCGATTTCTCGAGATCTAATAAATTACAGCCACGTAAAAGGATAAACCGCCCATCCGACACGGAAGCTGAATAGATCGAACGCCTTCGTTGTTTCTACAGCGTTACAAATCGGTGATTAAACGTAACGTCAATTCGTCAATTAATTCGCTAGCGCATGAACAAAAGGAGAAAAATTTTCTTTCTTTACGTAAATCGGTATATCGGTATACCTAACTCTGTATCATAAACACATAATAAAAAGATATCAAACCTCAAACTGAAGACTCGATGTAGGTACTCCAAAGAACCATTATAGTGAAAGGACAATGACAAGATAGAAGAGCACCACAAAGATGGCAATAAATACTCACTTCGACTATACGAGCACTGTACAAAGTGTACATATGCATGTATGTATGTATATGTCCGTGTCAAATGACGAAAGTTGTCCATTAACGCAAAGCTATGCCTACCCGGAATTTATCTCATGAAGGACATGACGAATGTGACTTGAATGCGATCTTCTTCACTGCTACATATATCTTTTCTTGAGATATATATAACGATGTTCTGGTTATTCACGGATCATTCTGACAACGATTTTTTGAATCAGGTCATCACCCATGGCTGTACTTATTTTTACTAATTAATCTTGAAAATGTACCAATGTGTACATTTTAAGTTTTTGGCTGTATAATAATTCTGCTACGGGTAAAATCCATTAGCATTGCTTCGCAGCTAATTATTATTGACCGAGTCAAATTTGACGTTAGAGAATTCGGAACGGCGACACCAATTCTTTGTAATTAATACTTCGCACAGGGACAAGTTCTGAGAACAGAGCAAACGTATGGCATGGCTCTCTCGTATAGTAATCTACTAGTCTATACTGAGTACGCAGTGGTGAGTATCTTCTCCGCAAATGGTGAGACCCGACGACGCCCTTTTGCGATTTGTTGGAGGTAAAAAAAAAAAAAAAAAAAAAAGGAGAAGAAAAAAAAAATCCCCCGCAAATCTGTCAGGGACGAGTGAACCTGATTCTTAGTGGAAAGTAGAGGCTTAATAGAAGCGTTCGAGAATCGAGTGAAATAAGAGGAGCGTCTAGCGTTCGAATTTTATGAACCCTGTAGAATTTTATTCTTCAACATCTCCTCCAGCGGTTTGTAACTTCCGCGATGACTCCGTTACGAATAGCAATTCTCTCTTTACTTCAACAGGTTTTTACTCGCCGTTTTATTTGCCCCCTTTATATCGAACAACTGCAATTTTCCTTACGGTCTTTACACACCTTTTTACAAATCGATTTTTAACCAATTCCATTGTGAGCGATCGGCGTAAATCCTGTTCGGATTTAATCAACCCACAGGTATTATACATAACTACCTTCAAAGGAGACATCGTCCACGAGCTATAACCAATGTGTACAATCTATAAGTCTATAAACATTCTCGAGTTTTTGTCCATTGGACGATATTGTTAGCCTCGTCCCGCCTGCTTCACTTTCGATACTTTCAAAGCTGATGTATCCAGTATCACTCTCCTTGGTTGGTCCGAGTAGAGAGTCCGAGAGTCTCCTCACTTTCATTATAGAATAAACTGGAACTAGATCACCGTGCGGCTGTACGCGTGCTTTTCCGTTGGGAGTTGGGAGGTTGGGAGGCTGGGTGATTGGGAGTATAGCGGAGGCTGTATGCGATCGTCAGCTACCTTGCTTCGTAATATTTATTTTCTAACGGCCACCTGCGGTCATTCTCTTATATACATATATACCTATATATACCTTAGAAGTTTCATTTAATTATTACCTTACTCCAGAATTGAACTATACCTCGTTATCCTAAATTAAACAATCCCTACGAATCTCAGTTTAATTCTAAAATCATAAAAAAAAAATGAAAAAAAAAAAAATACAGATGAGAAGATTACACTAATCATCGATATTTGTGAAATTTCCAACGTTCAAGTCGCGTTCACTTTTTCCCCCATATACATATATGCTAGATGAATCGTCGAATATTTTTGCACATTTATCGGTATAAGTGTACGAGATCATGGCACGGGTCTGGCCGCTCGGTCTCGAGTCACAGCCGGGTAGATATATTATTCATAAAGTTAAAAAACGGCACACGCCTTACGGTGGCAGCGGACAGCAAGCCCCACGTATGTGCAGAGCGCGTTTCATACCCAGGCGAAGCTTTCTCTGGACCACCCCGCCTCCTGGACCCCGTCGGGTCCCGTTCTGCCCCGCGGGACCCCCGTGGTGCCTCTCGCCCACGATCGGACGCCCGTAACACGGGCTCCCCGGGTGCACGAGCGTACTTTACTTAACTACCGTGTTTCCAATTAGCTCCTCGTTAATGCGAATAGCAACGACCGTTCGATCTCATCCTTTTATTATAGTTTTATGTTTTATATATCTCTCGTTCATACACCCAACCCAGCACCATCAATTTCCCGTTATCCTATTACCAATTTTTTCTTTCGTATAGATGGAAGGCAGCACGCACTTCGCACCATCTTCAACTAGGAGCGGAATGCGACGATAACTACTCTTCCTCGATCTTCGATGCATCTACTACTTCTGAGGAAACGATATCTTCGTACATTCTACTACTTGAGAGTGTTGCACTCGTTGAATTGATTAATTACTCGATTTGAACTACTGTAGCGAGTATAAATTCTGCCCCCTGATCCCTCGATTGATCATACATCATATAAAATAAATGCAATCTTTGTCGTTGTTTACGGAAGCCAAAAGAGAACTCAAGAGACAATCACTAACAACGAACTGTTCGCACCTGCAGCGATCGCCAGGCTAGACTCTGAACTCTAGCTGGAAGAGTCATACATTATGAGTTTGCGATTCTAGATAGAGCATTTCCGTAAAGGCGTTCGAGTAATTCGGACTCGTATTAATTGCATGTATGAATAAAGCTAGCCAGCTATCTAGCTGGACGTTAAATCATATATATGGTGATTCAATTAGATAGTTGGCGATGCAATTAATTTTTTCTGCTTATTAATTGGCACGTTGTAATAGAATAAACGATATTTATGGTGCTGGAGGTATATACCTCATCGCCTTTAGCGAAAATCCTATTGCGTTTAAAAAAATAAAAAAAAAGTGCTAATGAAAAAAAGAAACTAAACTAAAATCGAAGGCCAAACTGAGAGGTCGATGAGAAATAAAAAGAAAATGGCTAATCTCCTTTTGGACTGCAGGAATTGTCGTCCGCCTCTTCTGGCGACCGACGACGACGCTCTCCGTGACGGTCCGCGTCTCGAAGGCCGCCCGATACCCGTCTCCAACCGATGCCCAAACTAGATCACATCCATGCAGGCCACACCAGGGCGGAGGCTATGGTAGCTAAGAGAAGGGGACTGCTACTTCACCATCGAGGCGAACAACCCAGCAGAGAACACCAACGCCGTAATCGTAGTCAGCAGCAGCTGCGGTTTCCCGTATATTCCATCACGGCGTCGAAAGGACAACGACGGCAGAAAATGTATGATGTATATGATTCTAAGATTTCGAAGACTCTAGGCTCTGGCCTCGAGTTGTGATTGGTTAAAATGAAAGCGGGCGCCATCTAGGAGCCGAAGTTTTCGTTCAGATTCATCGCCGGACCTTATGCGCGACTGTCGTATCGCCTCGAGATGAGGAATCGGGTGATTACCGATCCCTCCGTTATACTTATTCCCTATTTACAACGGGCGATCAACCGGCACCAGGGGATGAGCGGGGTACCTGGGGTAAAGGCGGGTTCGGAGTTCCACAATCGAGCGTGGTAGAAGGTATAAGGAGGGAGTGAGCGCCGCGAGTGAAAGTGAATCCTGGAGTCGGCAAATCGAGCGTCCAGCCGCGGCCGGCCACGCGTCCTGTCCGAAGGAGCGCGACGTGCCGCCAATATACTTTACTGCGGACACACGAAGCCCCTGTCGAGGTGGAGTACGCACGACACACCTACGGGAAAGGCTGCTCTTGCCTGTAGAAGCTGACGTTGGATAGCGGGAGGGCGTTATTAGAGCCTCAGGCATAAACACTCTTACGAGACGAGCGAGCTACCACGCAGTAACATCACTCATACGACACGCTATTCCATTCTTACTTGTAACAATTCTCGTTATTGGATGTATAATTCGATGGATTTTCAGTTAGAAAAAAAAATAAAAATAAAACACGGAAATAAACCACCGCCTCGAAGTTACTTGATCACACCATTCCCCATTGCTATTTATCTTCTCTATTCCGCTAGTTGCGAGTCTGAAGACATCGCGGATCCCCTAATTAGCAGCAAAAACTTGAAATTAGCAAAATTCCGCGTTACAATTACGAAATAGATGGCTGCGAACTTTTTTCTAGACACGAGTTGCGGACCCATCCTCCTTGGCCGCAGGCACGCGATCGGACGGGCACGTGGCCCGTGGATAGTAACCCCGCTTTATAAATTGGAGCGGTAAGTTGGACGGCGGTGGCGGTGGCGGTGGCGATTCACGAACAGCATCGCCTGGAGGTATCCAAAGTTCTGCACAGAGCACGGGTATTATCTATCTATCGAACGTCGAAACGGTGTATATAACTAGACCCGCGTCGCCCTGACGACGACGGGTCTGCTCAACTAGACTAGTTGAGGCTACCTACTTACCGTCCTACTCTCCGCCTCGAAAGCACTATTATATCCCGTGTTGCTTCTTCCGTGGATATTAATTCCTTGCAAATTAGCGATCGAAATTTGATTGAAAAGTTCGAAACGATCGTTATGCAGATTGTTTGATTATTATTTATCATCTTACGGAATGGCGTGAAGCAGAACCTTTTGTCTTTGTGTAGGAAGGTGTAGCACGTATAGCGCAAATGCCAGTGCGTGGAAATTTACATCCACTAAGTTATTGAGCGTGGAGAAAAGGAGGCTTTGCACGTATGGGGGTATAGCGATCATATATGTAACCGTCCAGGAAGTACCGATATAGAATCGGGCGAGGCGCGTAGACGTATTGTTACGAGCCTGAAGGAAGTTTATCACGATTCCTGCGGCTCGATAGTCGCACTGTTCCTTCATTCGCGTTTATTCCTACGGTTTTCTCGTCTCCTCATTGGCTCAATATCTCGTTGGTTCATGTGCGCTGCTAGGGCGCGGACTCGGACGCGTATTGTGAACGGGAAACACCGCTCGTCCGTATGAGAATATATCGACGCCAATAAAGGATCGATATCGTTATAAATCGAGATATACCGATGGGTACACGGGCGGTACATGTACGCGGAGCATCCGACATGAACCAGCGGGCTATTATAAGGTTGGTATAGAGAAGGTTGCGGTATAAGAATAAGGTTGGAGGCCTTACTCGACAGGGTCGAGCTATGGGTGGTCCGCTATGCTAATCGCGTCTCCTCAATTCCCCTCGTCCCTCGTTTTCCCTGTGCGTCGACGATCATGAATGTATAGTTACTTACAGGAAGGGGTATGTGACCGGTGCTGTGATTTATCCAAATCGGTGAGAACGGATACTTTACTCCTACGCGAGAGAATTCGTATCACGCCGTTGGACCACCAAAGAATCCGCAAAAATATTAGCGCCAATGATTAGCACGATATTAAACTTATAATTTATGGACCAAATGATGCGTCCATACTTTTATTCGAAACGAAAGAAGTTGAAAAAACTGATGACTTTTGGGGTGATCCGTCTTTCTTATATCATTATACGCCTTTAGCTTTATTGTCGCGTTAAGCTCCGGTGATTCACTCGTCAAACTTTCGATTCTAAAGAGCAGAACTGATCCGAATTAATTTCAAACAGATACACGTATAGTGCCTAGGTCGGTTCTGTGGCCCAGTCCATCTCTTCGACTCCTGTTCACTCCTGAAAGCAGCGAAGGTTTTGACCAAATTTCTTTTTAAAATACCTGGTATTTACGGTCATAAGCTATACTGTAACGGGCCGGGTTCCAGCGTGGCATTTGATCGAGATGAAGCTGTCCTATGGCGAGGAAAGACCGCTCGAATATATGCGACAATAGTTTCACAACCAGGGTAGTTCGTGATTTATGTTACCGTTAACACTGCGTTAAGAGTGCAGCAACTCGAATTGTTTTGACTTTTGACAGGCTCAGTAAAAATACTGGGCGCGTCCGGGATATCATGATTACCAAAATATGAATCAACGCGAATTCGAGAGCCTCGCGGGTCCACCTCGAAGAGAGACTAAGAAATTATTGTTCAATCAACAGAATGCCACGGTCGTATACGTCTCGAATGTAAATTAGTTGTGAAGATCTGATTGAGCATTTCTTATGGGTAGGTATATCTCGAGATTATGCAGGGCGTGAAATATCATTTATTTTAATACTTTATCAAGCCTTCGTGGAGTAGGTTGTCTGGCGAAATGTTTATACAAAAAATTATGGAGTGTAGAAGATATCAGATGCTACCTCTGGGTATTGCACAAGTGACATGACGGTTGCTGGTGAGTTGTGTTTAGCGCGAAACCCAAGGAGGAAACGCGACAACCTTGCCTTATTTATGCATCGTGGTAAAACGCGGTGCGAGCACATAGGTGTAATGGATAATTGACAGGTGTTCGGTTACGAGTAGGCGCGTAGATCTAAAGAGGACAACCGTGGCGACGTGAGCTCCGATGACTCACAATATCTGGCTAAATTGTCGCTAAGGAAATGTCGTATCAGACCGATGAATTGCTCTTCAGAATTAACAACGTCAAGAAAGAGGAAAAAAGAAAGAGAAAAAAAAAAAAAAAAAAATACATTATACCTGATCAGGTTTGAGGAAGTATATACTGCAACGTATTTATAGTTCACTTCTGAACTGGAGCGAACTTTTTAACCGTTATAAATAAAACGCCAGGGACGTGTTATCTGCCTGCGTCCTTACGCTAGATTCTAAGATTTCTAAACAGGCGAAAAAATGACTGAGGTTGATGATCGACTCAGGGTTGTTGCCCATTCCGCAATTGCGGAAAATCGAAACCTTGGCTACGGGTGAAAACGTTTCTATGTTATCGCTACTGACGGTGTTATTGCCTCCCGTTCTTAAGAGATCGACAAAAATACTCCGTAAATGAACAAATAAAAATTGTTATGTTCTTGAAAACTGGTTGATGGACCATCTCTGATCAAGTATCAAACCAAGAAGAAGAAGTAGTGAGGAGCTATAATTTGACGAAAGTCAATACAACCGATCCTCATGCTCTGCGGTACCCAGGTTTATTTTCTCTTTCAGGGATCCAGTCTCGCCTTGACGCTGAATGACTTTGATTTTATTAGCAATCGAGTCCATCCAGAGCACGTAGCGTTATCCTCGCGGATCTTGGTTATGCTGTAGTTTCCTAGCAGACCAAAGTCGTACGACTCGCTATCGTCCTTGAGGAAACGGCTATGTTCTCCGCGTCTAAACTCTAGCTATATGACTATCTGACGACCCTCTTAATCCAAACCCTGACTTCACCTCGCTAGGTACCTAGATACATACACCCATGGACACTCCCTTCAATCTTTGCTTCAATGTAGAATAGAGTTTCGAGTATATAGAACTGTAGAATCAAGCTGCTACTTTACTTCAAGCGTTGCACCATATATACATATGAGTAAAAACTAGACCCGCGGAATAGCGAAACGGACATGCGGAATGATTAATCTCGTTCTGACGGTGGATTCTTTAGCCAAGAGATTGAATCGAGAATGTAAATTAATTTTATCGTTAGTTGCAGTTGTAACTGGTCGCGGAAGCCTGTGGTTTGCATGCGAGTCGCCAGATCCGAGACGGTTGATAGTTGTACCAATTCGTTGAAAAGTTAATCAAAAATTCATACAAGAATCGCTGTTTCTACTTCGCTGAGAATGAGAGTCGAAGGTTGAAACGTTATTATTATTCCTTATAAAAGATTCGTCACAATAACCAATTTAGGATATAAATCTTGTTCTTTTTAATCTCTTTATACTTAAAATCGGGACCAAAACAACTCCGCCATTTCTTCTTCTTCTGTAAGTACATTAAGCATTCGTTCATACAGATTGATCCCTGTCTTAATCCCAAGCTTCGGGTTTTTCGAAAACTGCAATCAGCACCTATTTCGTAATTCTCAACTTCCCTCATCCTGATCCTGGACAGGGTTTTCGCGATAATGACATCCACCCACGTCCACTCGCTCGTCAGACACCAACAGTCGACTACAGAATCGTAGCATATGTATATAGCTATACGTATGGACGTAGATAACGTATAATACAAAGTATATATCTGCTTGGGCAATAGTGAACGGATTAAGCGGATCGCGGATGGCGGATGTCAAGCCGTTCCTTCAAGCCAATGCATGTATGGTACGTGTACTTGGTGTACCAGAGGTATTCCGACATGCACGCGTACCCTTTGCGCGAGTTTCTTTGGCGCGACCCGCCGATGAGATTTTTTTCAAGACGTACCTATATTATGTATGAACGTATTGTACGTATGATATTTCTTGTTGAATTTAATTTTTGACTCGACTACGTCAAGTCACGTGGCTAATATTGATTTCTCGATGATTTACTGGAGTATTAATTTGCCTCGAGGATACAACCAGTAATAAGATTAAAATACCCAGGCTTCATGATTATAGTCAGTTTAAGCTGTGGGTTATATAGCAGTATCGATAACAATGACTTGGCTTATGAAAAAGCGATCGAAAATAAAACCGTGTTGGCACAATACTAATATTTCACGGTTGCAGATCACGGTCGACCTTCAAACTGGTAGATCCGATCAATCGATCTATCAATCGCGGGAGGGGCTATTCTCGTACCATGAATACCGATAAAATCGCGGTACCCCTTATCGAGGCGCGAATGCGAAATTATATATAGATAGGTGCCATTAGGATATCGCAAAGCAAAACAGCGTTATTGTGATACCCGGCTTTGTCATTCTCTCCGAACTTGGTACAGTGGCTTAATTAGCAGTTTCTCTGACTTGCAAGTCGTAGTCATGATGGTTGGATATTTAGCTGTGACCCGGATTCGGTGAATTGAAAAGTGCAAAAAAAGAGCGACGATTTTTAGTTTCGTCAGTAGGTATACAAAGCTTTACAGAATTTAGGAGACTAATAGCTCTTCTAACACTCGCGTAGGTACCTTCACATCCGGGCGGATGTATCGGTGGAATCTGTCACCTCGATACGCAATGATTTGTTTTCCCCCCTCAAAACTAAAGTGTCTAACAATACCTAAGCCTCAAGATCTTAGAGCTCTGCCATTATTCGGGTACCGATTTCTCGCTCGACGGAATACGCTTTCACGTATTACATTATTGTTCGATTCCTCATTTTCTATTCTCATTTTTAGTTAGCCGTAATACGACTACGTCTCAGTCATCCTAGCTTCGGATTGTTCCAATCTTTTCTAAAATAGTATAATCTATTAATGTGAATTACCCTCGTTTTGCCTATTCATTCGCCCTCCAGATATCGCGTTGCGAAAATCAGAGATACAAAATTACTACTTAGGTATACCTACCTCGATTCAGCTATAAGAATTTACCTATTTCTAGGTACCTAATCGTCTACAGTCTATACACAGTCAAACATCGGGTCTATTTACGTCAGTAAAATGACTGAGTAAATTATTGTGCTAATCGGTAAACGCAATAGGACAGATACCCATGTACATTTTAGGTTTCATTATCAAACCGTGTCGAACGTTCGCTCAAGTTCTTTTGAGAGGAGTAATCGATTCTGAATTTGACAGTGCAAACCTGCGAAAGCTTACGGCTGCAAATAAAGGCGCGGTGTACCGGTGGCACATAGTATATATAATATATATATAGATATATGTGTAAGTGGAGAACAGAATAAAGTGCGGCCTTCTTGCAAGCGTTCTTTCGCGGCCTTCTGACGCAATTTCGAATCTCAAGAGACGATTTAATTGTCAGTCGTTATTATCCTCGCCGTGCCTGAAGCAACGTAATCTGCTCTCCATCAGCGTCTCCGTCGTCATCGCCGCCGTCGCCTTCACCCGAAAAATAATAATTCCGGTATGTAGGTAGGTAGGTACGCTTAAACGTCGTACATACATAGGTATGTATATAGTATGTAGTACATAAACAAAACGCGCACATACTCACTAAGAAATTTTGGTAATTGGAGTTGGCTCTCTGAACAGAACAGAACCGTTGGCCATCTGTTGACCGCCGAACCTGGACGTATGTCGACCATAGGTATACTATAAGTAGGTGTATCGTAGTTCCTCCGTGTCCGCAAGCCGCAGTCAACATTTACTTGCCAGGTGAGCCCCAGGCGTCCACGCGTATCGCCTATAATTACCCCTTGCCCCTTTCCTCCCCAATGGTACCCTGGGCCTTAGATATATTATTTGTATCTTTACCACCGTCGAAATAACGAAATCCATTTATAAGTAACAAATGAAGAAAACAAAACGAGATATTTCGCTATCCTATTTTATTATTACCTTTTTTTTTTTTTTCTTTCATTTCATTTTATTTTCTTTTTCTTTTTCTTTTTCTCTCTCTCTCTCTCTTATTTTAACTCAAATTTTTTTTCCACTATTCCCAGATTACAGTAGACGCGTTGATCTCGGTCTGGCGTGCCAGTTTTTGTTCTTCATACTCCGCGAGTATGAAGCGTGCAGGATCAACGGAGCCGAACGTCGAGTAGGTATACCGCGGAGTCAGGTCAGGTGCTACATATGTATGCCCGAAACTAAACAGCCAAAGACTCCCGCCCCTAAAATTAAGTGATTATAGAACTACTGATGAGCTCCTAGAGTACGCGAGGTAACAAATTTTTCGATAATTATAAACTGTTCGAATAGAACCATACCTCAGGCATATTTTCACCATTTATATATAATGTAAGCGTTAACTATATACAGGCTGCTGATACTGATGTGTAAAAAGGATCTGAACCGCGAGGTGTTAGGTATACCTGTATATCTATAATTATAATGGTGGGCTTCTATGTGATTGAAAATCTAAACTCATACCATCCTCCATCATCGTTAACGGATCAACGAGTTAATTTTTATTCCGACAACTTGAATAGCCATATAAGCTGAGTAGTGCAATGAGTATACGTAAAAGTAAAATTTAGCAAAGGTATATGATCTAGGTGGGTATAATATCATTTTGACGAAACTCGATAAAACGCGTAAAGGCTTACGTAAAGTGGCACAAAGTGCGAGACAGAAAAACGTGAAACACGGTTCTCGTCACGTCCAGGAAAGTGAAATTCACAATCATGTCAGCGCTAAGGTTTTTTTACAAACGACTCGCCTCACGCCTCTTTGCACGCAAAAAGGTGCGTCCGGGTGATACCTAGCAACCCAGCAACCTAGTACTGTATATATATAGTTTATCTAGTAGTAGGTACCACTATTTACTACTACTGTTACTGCTACCATGACTGCTACTACTACCACTACCGTTGTTGCTGCTGTTGTACCTCTCGAAGCTGCGTTGTATCTACGTTGAGCAAGAACCAATACTTGGTTAACTTCGGATTCGATTTATTTCGCCGCTCTCGAAGGCCGGAGGAATTGCCTAAGCGTGGCGTTAGAAATAATCGATACAAAATAACACCCGCACGAAAAGTCCGTCATTCGATAGTCACAGAAATACAATAGCTATTCGTATTTATCGAATTTAGGTGAATATGTATATGTGTATGTATATGAATATTCGAACGAAAGAGAAGCTTGTAATATCTGCTTATGTATATACTTATCGTATTGCTAATAAGTTGTATTGCTGTCATTAGCAATCCCGCCAGATAAGAAGCTTATATGTGGAATTGCTGAGGTACTATTACATTCATTACTTAGAAAAAATAGAAAATAAACACACAAAAAAAATTGAAAAAAATTAAAAAAAAAAAGGAATCACCAATTGAGATAGCGTTTGACTTTTCATATTGAGATCTATATCGCATAAATGATTAATGATTATCTATAAATATACTGATAAATAGGTTTCTTGATTGCATTACACTTGAGGTAGGTATATGTATATAGTATAAAAAAGAGAGAATGAAAAATTTTGCAGAGAAGTCCAGGTGCAATGATCCGTAATACGAGAGATTATAATAATAATGAGAATTTATTAATCATATAAAACTATACCGCTTTAAGTTTACCTCTGTCACTGCAAAGTCCAGCTATTAGTCTATAGACCTTATGTCTTGTTCCCGGATAGCAACAGGTATTGGTATTTATATATATATATGTATATTGTATATTGTATATTAGCCCGATCAGCGAATATTAAAAGGTAAATAATTTTTAACGCCCCTTTCGTTTTAAGATTTATGTACGGTGGGTCCATTAATACAGAAGTGTTTACTTTTGACTAATTAAAACCATCAAATATTATTTAACAATATTTAACGACTACAAGTGCCAATTATCGGAGCACCGCACACACACCTGGTCTAATCAGCCCGTTAGTCTTTCTGTCACATCGCCAATACCTTGATTAATTTAACAGATTTCACCTGGGGTATTACTTTCACCGTACATATCACACATAATATAATATATGTATGTAAATTATATATATTTTTGGTTATACAGTTATGCGGAGTTGAATAAATTTTGCGCGTTCAATTTTTCATCGAATTATGCGCGCCAATTAAACGGCAGTATCATAATGAACATTGAGTGAATAATCAAAGTACCGCCAATATAAGATTCTTAAAACCAGACCAAAAGGAACGTCAATCGTTCCTGCTTCACGCCTGTTGACCATAAGTTCGTTACCCAACTTACGCGGCCAATTAACGATTACCCGATTAATTAATACACGGAGTATTTATACTACCGCAAGTTAATGTAGTAGATTATAAATCGCATAAGGAAAGCAAAGTGAGTTGAAAATTTTATTAAAATCGCAGATTTTTAATCAAAAATTTACCGAAAGTTTTACGTGCTTATATGTTAGACCTCGCATATATGAAACATGCGTTTATAAAACGTGAAAATAAGGAAAGTTATCCGACAATTCCTCATAGTCTCTTAGCGGTGAGGCTCGCGGAGTGTAAGGGATACAGTTTATCTGATTATTCTGGACCAGTTGGGTTACGGAGCGGAAAGATGCAGGGGAAGACATGCGATCCATTGTCACGTCGCTACCAGTCTCCTCGTTGTCCCTACAGAGTAAGTCATACCGATGAACAAGAGATATGTTATATATGTCCTGGGGCACGATACGTGCATACCCGCACACTAGCGTTTATTCGTATATTTATTGCGTTTAAACCGTAAACAAGAACGTTATACAACACTTAACTCGTCAGAATTGAGTCTCCGGATTTGTTGAAGGGGTTCGTAGGTTATTTCGTAAGCACCGCCGCGTTGCTCGGACATTTCGCATTCGGGATTCAGAATTCGCATATAAACACACGCAGGTCTGCGCGGATGTATGAATAGGTGCATTACATGTGTGTCAAGAATAAGGAACGGACGATGTCAGACTCAGTCTCCAAGAGACCGACGTAACCAGGCCCAATCCTCGGCGGTGCAACACTTTAAGCTTTAACGAGTGCGAAATGAGTCCTGGACTGTGGAGCGTAATTGCAGAGGCAGTCATATTATAGTTCTCGTAAAAATCGCGCAAACAGAACGACTCTTTCCGGCTGACTCATGCCTGCAGGTATAGTTTCGGTATTTTTATTCAGTAATAAGAAAGAACAATACTCGGTGCCGTTCGTTGCGGGTAAAAAATTGCGGATTTATTAATATGCGATATTTTGATTGATATATAAAATTGACTAGACTTTTGTACAGTTTGCTATTATTGCTTGATATTATCTATGAATAAAAACATAACGACAAGTTTCTAAACGCGCGGTAAGTCTCATTGGACAAAAGTTGAGTTAAATTATTTCCCGTTTCATGTCGGCAAATCTCGAAAGTCAAGATCTGCTAATATAATGGAGCCGGGTGAATTGCAATAGAACTAGATGTCCTTGGTTTAATCTACACCGTTAATCTCCAAACAATTAACAGCTTTGCTCGGTATAACAGAAATATTGTCGTTTATCCAGCTGGTTTAACTTTGGCGTTGAAAAACTATACGATTATCGCTTCTCACGCAATTCATATATTCCTAAGCTGAAGGATTCGCCCTCACAATGTACGAGCACCTCTATACGCAGAAATTAAATCTTATCGAATGCCATCGAATGACGCTTTCAAACTTTAAATTTCTCTATGGCAGAGACCAAGGACGACAACCCAGCCCGGATAAGTCCAATCATCGATAATTGATAGGGATTAGGAAACAGACTAACCAAATCTGGATATGGCGTCATTCTCTCAGATATGTGCTCTAAATTTTCACCGATCTAACGTATCACTGCATATTTTTTGTATGTTTGATACAAAACAGGAAAAAAATGAGAAGAAATTGAAAAAAAAAGTGGAATTTTAGGTGAATTTGACAATCAAAAAATGGATGAAATGAAGTTAAAAATTATAGAACTCGCATAGATCATTATTGATCGCGATAAAATAGTGGCTGAACGGTTGCCCAAGTATCTCGGTGGTTCTTTCTGAAGCAATAGTAGGATTCCAACGCTTCTAAATAGATCGGCTTATTGATTGCGGGCCAACGATTAGGGATCTTGCGATCATGGATCACGGTTATACCGATAGATAAATCTATAGGTGTCTGCGGCGCGCGATAGATCCGAAAAGAATCGACCAATCTGTATAATAACGCATAAGATTGATAGAATAGATCCGCTTAGAACAAATTAATTGTTCCGCTATATTGATGATGTCAAGGCTATATGTGTTTAAAAAACTATAAATCAAATGGATAAAGTGCAAATGATTTTCTACCCGCATCTGTCCTCCGCGTTGACATATCGCCGGGATGTTGCGCTGTGAGTAATTATTCATTATTCAAGTGACAAGTATAGGTATCCAACAGTATAACGCCACGCCACAAGATAAATGTATGTATATAGTATGTACACAAAGTTGATGTAGGCATCAGATGTTTATGGATAAGTACACCTGCCAACTATGGATGCTGCTTTGGTCGATACATATGACAACACAATTATCTTATATTATAGTCTTTTTTTTTTTTTTTTTTTTTTTCTTCAAGAGTTAATTAATTATTTAAGCGATGTTATTGATCCAATTTTTATGTGTAAATTCGAATTATCATACACGAAATGAATTAGCATTTTCATATAAGAAAAAATAAAAATAAATAAATAATTAATTAATAAACATATTGACGTGATCAACAGAAGTTTCGGAATTAATTTATTCTCCGCTTGTTGCAAAGGTTGGGATGCTTCATTTCAGTGGGATGATTGAAAAACACTTTTTTCTTTTTTTCTTTTTCTTCTTCTTTTCCTCAACGTCAAACCTTTCAGAGGTGCCGGATGAAACGAAATATTTCATATTGAATATTGATCGAAACGAAGCGACAAACAAGTAATAGAAATAGATCGCAGCGTCCTCGTATAGGTAGGCTGGGCCAATTTTTTTCTATAACTATAACATCATTCCTTTTTCATGATAGTTATATGTATATGTAGAAGCAAAAAGCAATGATGATTCAAACGAACGAATGAACGATCGAACGAACGCCTGTCCTTCGCCAATTGTAACGCGGCATCTCGAGAGGTGGGCAAAAAATCTCGATACTTGATCTCGATACAATCACAGATTCTCTCAAGGTAATTCGTTTACTTGGAAATATATTGCGTTCAATTTATATTTCATCTCATCCCATCGCATTCATACGATAGACAATTCACTTTACCTTTATCATGAAAACTATTACATTATAATTGTACCTATATACCTATGAACAAAAAAATTTTACGATATTCGACCAGACACCCGGTACGTCGTGTATGTCGTGTATACATATCGGATCGTATAGTTTCGTCTATACTCCTATCTGGCACGGTGTAGTAAGTGAGGTAAAGTAAGTTAGGTACCTTACCTTACCTAGGTAAGTTTGCCTTTCTATGTGGGTGGGGCCATTTGCTAGAGCAGCTCGCTACCGTCAGGGACACCGCGTTGCGCCGTCGCCTCCATATCCACGCCCGTTCCCTATCTCACAGGTTAAGTAAATTATACGTATGTGCGATTATACATATACACGTATAGGTATAATATAATATATATACAATAGTAGTGAAATAAAAAAAATTAAAAAAAAAAATTGCCCTGGATGAAAACATAACCGCGGTGGCGGTGGTGGTGGCGGTGGCGGTGGCTAGCTGCTATTAAGATGATGTCGCAGATTTCTTTTCCGATGGGGCAATCGGTGGCGGCAGCCCTGCGCGATCTTGATTATCGCGTTAAAGGAGGTCAGCGGCACGTTGAAACGGCGTCGGAGCGATTACCGGGCAGAACGTTTGACGAGATGATGACAGCATCCGTTCCTCCGTCTATCCATACGGTGGGTGTCCACTTGCCGAAAACAACTATCGCGAGTATTATCGGACGGCGGTATCTGCAGCAGCAGCAACGTAATCGTTGTGCGCGAACTCTGGTCTCTGGAGTCTGGAGGGCCCCGCATCACGTAACGTGATACTCTTCACTTTTGGAGATCTCATGCGGACGCACTGCGCCGCAGAGTCCATCACGTCGAAAGAGGCGGCTGAGTTTAACGAGTAATCGTAAAGGGGGATTTTTCTCCTGTTTTTCTTAAATTGATCGCATCTTGACGAATGCCCTTACCATTTATTCTCATTATACATACGAAACGCGGGCAGGAGTTTTGCGGTAGACCTTCAACGCGTCGTTGAGGTGACCCATTTTGCCAGTGGATCACTTTCATTTTTGATCGAGACGTTTTTTCTTGCTCACCTTAGCAAAAACACACGAAACAAAAGAAATACACGCGTGCCAATTATGCGTCGATCATCATACGTACGCACGCCGTTCCCTAAAGGTTGTCCGTCAAGTTTATCGGGCTGTCTGTCTGCAGCAATGCGGCGAGGTGAAACAAAACGGGATTTTCTATCCTCTTCGTTCTTGCCGTTGATCACGTCCTCATTTAATTTAAACAGAAATGTATGTCGATCATGAAATACAATACTTTTATTCAAGTTGGGAAGAGTCATCTTTGGTATCGGTACATTAACTCCTGAATAAATGTATAAGGTAAGGCAAGAAAAAAAAAAAAAAAAAAACACTATCAGAAATTTAATCAAAGTCGATTTGGTACACTAATCGAGTATGTCAGCGAAACAATCTCTAATAGGAAGAAAATTCCCAAAGGATCTTCCACTATGGTTATATATATATAGCGAAGAATGTCCACCCAGAGATCGTTCCGGATTCGGTTCGCCGAATTTCTCTCGCCTCAGGGCCTAGTTCGTGGCTTCTACAATCCTCGGATATTTTATAAGTCGGCCATATCAAATTTCATTGGAAAAAGTTAAAATTAACTATATATAGGAGCCAAGCGCTACGAATCTACACAATACGCAATGCGCTTACGCCCGAAGGAATAGCCGACGAACAATAAGCCAGTTGACAGCAAAAATTGATGCAAAAAAAAAAAAAAAAAACAATCTCGATTTCACCAGGATTTAGAGAAAAATGCTTTCTACGTAAATTCATACTCTGGCCCTTGGGTCACCGTATATTCCACTTTTATTCTGCCATTCGTGTATTTAATTCGTTCAAAAGTGCTCTCGATTTAAATCATGTAATTCTTACTGACGGTGGGACTGTATATTACTCAGTAATTTGTCGCTTGGAGATAATATGCTAGCTACCTTTAACTATATGTGTTTGCATACGTGTGTGTGTATGTATGTAGATGTACGGTAATATAATTCGTATACGGAAACAGATATATGATATAATTAGGAAACATAATAATATAACGATGTGTTGAAAAGCGTTGATCGAGGAAAACATCGGAGCAACGTACGGTAGCCTCGCAGTAATTAGCTACATAAATTAAGTCCGATAAATTTAAGTTGTTTTAGTATTGCCTGGGTGTTTCTGGCGCCTAGGTATGTTACATGGAAGCTGCGTAAAAAATTTGACAAAACTTTTCACGCCGATTAAACCGCGGCACGCGCCAAAACAGGGAAACGAATGATCAGGTTTAGTGGTTGATTCGTTACGACTCGCAAATCGAAAGCAAGATTAGTGAGATTCATCTGTCACAACAGGTTAAAGTTTAGGGGGGTAAAAAGCAACGAGCTATAAGGAGGACGCGAGGGGGTCGCGATTATGGAGCTTATTATCTATTTACGTAATAGTTGCAATAACTTATTCACTCAAGCAGAACTCAACAGAGTCAAATGTTTTGCACCGTTCCACGTGATTCGTGGTTAACTTACAAACACTTTAAAACACGTAGTTATAAAGGCTATATACCTGCGAAAAAATCACTATATTTTCATAACCATACCTATACCGACTGCAACGTTGCATTAATATTACAAGTATAACTTTAATATGATAATCATACGATCATCGTATCGTTAAATTATATAAAACAACATGCACAATGGCCAGATGTGACGCCTTTAGTGATGTTTTGTGATTTCTCATCAAAAAATTATACTTTTTTTCTGCAAACTGAACAGAGTCCTGCATCAGTTACGAATCATACTTTAACCGATTATCGCAAATTGCCAGTGTTCTCGCCACCGTGGCAGCTCCGTGTATTTTACCTGAGAGAAAAATTCGCAATATCATATTTGCCATGTATATTATGTATTCTCAAGGTAAATGGATGCATACGACTGAACTGTAACGTCGAATCTTTATTCCTATACTTGCCATCCAATCTTCGCCTTTATTACACCTACAGTAATTATTTGCACAACTGCAAGGTGCAGGATGTGGGGAGAACGGGGGGATAGGCACACCACTCTATTAAAAAAAGTACGGCATATTACTCACAAAGTACATAAATAAATGCAACTATATAGCAGCGTAATGTTATTTCCATTATACGGTTTCGTGCTGCAGTTATATTGCACACGTGCTCACATACCGCGCTATATAGGTAGCTATTAACATGGGTAAGTTGAGAACACGAGGGCCATGATTGCCTGCACGAAATACCGGCTACAGAAAGCCAAGAAACTCCAGTGTCTGATAAGACAGGTCGGCTTGGTACAGACCCAGGCGTGGTTGTCTCTCTAACGGAGTTCGTGCGTATCCATGGTGCAATAACAGAGTATAAGTATGTCCGTGAGCGCATTCGACATAGTGAGATGACGGTGGCCCTTTCACTGCCGATCGATAAACGCCGCGAACTCGATAGATAAAGTTATCATAATTATTTATCCGCTATCTGTAGTGTTATATCATTTGACGTACTACGTTTTAAGATGGTAATATATGTGACCGCGGATTTATGGGCGTCGATTCCGCTCTGATCGCTTAACACGTGAAACTTTGCTGGTTATAATTCGCCCCGAGGAATAGTAGCTAAGAAGTATAATAAGGCGGTTCGGTAATTGGGTCTTTACAACGGCAGGATATGTATATATCTGTCATTATTTCTTACTTTTAGTTCATTTGAATCGAGTCATTTTTAGCTCTGATTATAATTATAATCGTATGCGATATATACGGACACGTGTAGTAGTATAGCATATGCAACAAGACGCATGATAAGCGATATAGGGTATATATGTAGGTACCTCGGTTACATTATGCAGCCTCTTGATGGGCGCGTAGCGTCGTCACCATGATGCTAGAAAATGTTAAACTCGTAGAAATAAACTAGCCTTGTTCACGGGTGAGACCCATACATCACTACCACTGTCATGTAACTTTCCCATTGGTCTGTGTCGCTGTTGTTCTCGTTATACGACTCCGAGATCCTCGTATCAATACTGGATATAATCCGTTATTAATAGTCAACGGTCAGTAATTTAAGATTTATAATGACTGATTAAGCTCAGATGCAAATACTGAATCTCATACGACCATGGTCTTGTCGTAGAGATTTATACAGCCGTATATATACCTACACACCTATAATCCCTCCTCTTCTTCTTCTTCTTCTTCTTCTTCTTCTTCTTCCACTGCAAATAAATACTAGCTATGCACCTCGCCCTAACTATCGAGAGCAACGAAATTTCGATGATTTTTTACTTGAATGAAAAGAAATTTAGATTTTAAGTTCGGAAGTGGCTTCCTATATCTATGAGTGTTGGAGATCGATTAATGTGATTTTTTTTTTACAATATTTTCGTAATTACAATATATAGTAAACTTAACTGCCTGAACATTTAATTAGACGTTAGACAGGTACTTAAAGTAATTTATACCGCAGATTTTATGTTCACCGATCAAAGATGTAGAAATCCATGCTGGGTATATATCCAACTATGTAACTGTATGACTGATTTGCGAATGTAGGTATAATCATTGGACACTTACGTAATTGATGCTAGCCTTGCAGTAATTCTAACAAGACGTTAGGGTAAGAGTTTCGGTTCTTCTTTTTCTTGGTCTCTGATCAGTTCTATTAGTATGATAATAATAAGGTAGGAAACAAAGTTACGTGTCATTTAGAAGGGATCGGTACGCGGAGTGATTGTAAAAAATTATACCAAACCGGGAACTGTTACAGCCACGCGATTACGACCGTTCAATTCGGCGTATCGTTGAATAATTGCCTATTATAACCATCATATCAATGTCTTGCCTAAACAGTCTTACACCTGTTGATTGGTATTCCGAAATGGACTCGCGATCGATTCTAGATACAAAAAAAAAAAAAAAAAAAAAAAATTGAAAAGAAAAAGAAATTTCAAGTATCAATTTAAAATTCACCTTTAAAACAATAATTAATGCTGATAACTAATCACGCTATGTACCTACTTTGATCCATAATATTTTTTGGCAAAAACCTTGAAGAAATTTGAAAAATTGATCGTTATTCTAAACGGCGTAACGATTTTAATGTAATAGATACAAAAAAAAAAAAAAAAACGTGATATCGTTGATATTGGCTCATACTTAGATAGGCATGCGAGCATATATCCATTAGTTATACAATATATAAAACTGATCACTTTTCTTCTTATATATACCTATCCCAGTTTTGTTTCATTATTTCTTTTAGCAATTTAATTCAAGCATTAATGTGTAATACATACTGTGAGCAAGTTATGTGTATGATGCTTTCTATAATATCTATAATAAAACACGTTTTTGCCTATAAGCCACACTGCGAGCTGCTGATTGACAGACATCGAGAGTTATTTTTTAATTGAGTTTCACCCATTATTTACGTGACTTATCGCTTTGGCCGTTTAGCCACTGGGCTTTGTGCGAATGACATTTCTTAATTTTCTAATTCTCTTTCTTTTTTTTTTTTTTTATCTTCTTCTATTATTACCAAATACTCGTTCAGGGCTGTGTAAGCGAAACTAACTAGTTATTAGTTGAGATTTCGCTTCTAACTTTCATTCCAAAAGGAGAAAGATCGACACCCGCGACATATGCGGCAACGTATTAATCAGAAACACCGTGGACCGTGTCCATATAATCTGCCCACGGTGATAAAACTGACTATACATGGACTAAACATACTTGCATATGGATCTGCGATTAAAGTAGAGATCTTATTCTATAGTTTCTAATCAAAAACGAATAGAAAAAGGGCTTTGAATGTTTAGCAAATATTAGATCTTTTTTTTTTTTTTTTTTTCCAAGACACCTTGACGTGTTTCAAATAAAACTATACGACATAAGTATTTAGCGATCGACATTTTTCGCAACGTATGTACCTTATGTATGCGAAATTAGCTAATGAAATTTCAAACGGTTAATTAATCACCGAGCTGTTATTGATGACCAATTAATTAATTCGTGAAAATGAACGACAGATATTTATTGTGCTCGGGGCATTTTCGTAACCGTCATTCTTGAAGCTCACGTCAGTTGACAGAAGCTACTGGAGATATATTTCGCTTGAAGCGTACCTATATAGGTATGCCAAGTGTTTCGCTTGACAGGATTTGGAAGTATAACACTCTAAAATTTACTCGATGTTATCATATTAAAAATTTGAATAATACTTTATACAATTTTTATAAATATTTTTAATCCACACCACATATGTCAGATGGTGTTTGAGATTGATGTAATCTTCATCCAGTTTGCATATTATATACATAAGTTACAATAAAAATGAATTATTTATTGCTATAGGGACTACAGCTGTTTGAAATTATGTATTCGTCTCCTGAATCGAGTCCAATATTTATCATGAAAATAAAATAAGATCGTATATAGAAAATGACTTCTGAAAATAACTATACTCGTAATTCAAAATACTTTTAGCCTCAGTCTTGGGATAAAATGAACACAGACTCCATAGTATAGGTTGATATAATAAATCACCAAGTATAGAGAGATCTTGTCAAAAGCGGAAAGGACAGATGCTGAGGTACAAATACCCACTGCTCAACGATTCGTGCCGTCTGTGGACACGAAGATGCGAGAGGTTCGTAGGTTTCAGTAGGATAGGCTGCATTGCAGGTCTTGCGATGCATAATAAGCGATGCATTGTCGTGTGGGGACTTCAGGCGTGGCACACGGGGAAGTAGCGAGCGATACACTCGCTCCGATATCGCGAGAGTTAGTGCTTTGCTTCTATACTTCTCTCACTACCCGCGGACCACATCGTACACCCAGCATCCACCATCCAACGTGAACGTCTATCTCTAACTGTACCCTGAAATACTTCCCTGATAGTTGTATTACTTCGAACGAACGAACTTCTATATAAATGTATACACAAGCACACATATAGTATATACATATATATATATCTATGTACAATGTACATGTATATAAATGTACGGAGATTCCGATTTCCTGAATAGCCAGATCCACTCGATGCTTCCTTAGTCAAAGCCCACGTGCACGGAGATATTTGAAAAAAGAGAAACGCCCCAGCGTCTCCTCTGCAGTTTGTCAACTATTCCGAAGCTCTTTGTTTTATCAGCCAGAACGAGAAATAGGTAAGGTACGAATAGGTAGCTGAACGAGAGCCACCTAGATATATACATATACGGGTATATCTCCGCGGTGTATTAGAATATAATATATATTTTGTTAGATGGCATATAATATGCTACTTAGATATATATATGTACAGGTCAATTTCATTGGACCTCGAAAGTCTATCCTTGCAATTTCGAGCAAACTATTTAAAGGCGTGTTGATATTCCTAGCCTTGACGAGCTCGGGATGATTGCCAACCATTTGCCATGTCATTTTTGACTCTTAGCAATAGGCCACAGCGCACCTACGTGCTTTGCTAAATAATGTGTGGTATATACTGTATATAGATGTGGTTGGGTGCCAATAGAATAATTTGAATATTATATTAGCGCGTAGTAGAGTTAAGTTCGTGATTAAAACCATACCGTCGAAGTGGCAAGTGGATATTTTAAATCTTCTCGAAATATGAACTGAGCTTGACCAATTTATGCTGACACACACTATATCTGAACGGTTTAACGCGTAGGCTGACAGGATACAAATAACTTTAATAAATTTTGACAGTATTGGCTTCATCCCGAAAATAAGACGGATTCGAACGAAGAAGAAGATTTTTATTTCTCTTTAATTTCTTTCAAACATACCTACGATTATAATACTATACTCCACGCCCTGTTACAGTGTCTGCACGACTTTATTGTAGAAACTGGAAGCTATTCCACGAACGATTCGACGCAGTTAGAATACCTCCGTGTACCTACCTACTTCACGCGGGAAAACGATCTCCGCAAAAGTAAACCGAAGATATTTGCGCTAACGTGAGTCTGCATCGGTTTTATCTCAAGGTATGTCGATAATAGTAAACCTGCCGCAATTTATAAAAGCACGTGTTCCCGGGGTCGACCTGGCCGCTAGGGCGGGTGCGAGACCGCGATTACAATCACCGCGTAATTTCTTATGTATTCAGAAAGTAGGTACTGGATTTATGTAATTGATTGTACCTCGAAAGATCAAGGAGGGCTTCACAGTTAGCTGCACGTTAATATGGCCCAGGGCCTATCTCATACACCTCTCGCTACAATATAAAAATTTTATTGGTTTCTAATTGGAGATATAGGTACTACACCTACATGTAATACTATTATTATATACTTCCATTGTTTCATGGAATAATTCATTCATGGCTTATTGTGCCCAAATTATTCTCTCGAGGACCATCGATGTCGAATGGAAATTTATACTACGATATTAGCAAATAAAATTGAAAGATAGGTCGATGAGTATAATACACAGAGAATTAGAGGTGAAATTTCATTTTAATAATAGATATAAATATAATAATTCGATGCGGCGCAGACGCTTCTCTTGAATGTCTTCTGCCGGCGTCTCCAGACTCCAGGTACTTTCGCGTTTGTACGACGTTGATTTATACACGGACCCGTTGCATCGCGGCGCAATTTCAAGCTCCTCGGAGGTCAGGCCTTTTTCTTTACCGGGGAGAAACCAGAATCGGCCTTCCGCGATACAGAGAGACAAGAAGATATAATTACACGACAAAAATGCCAGACGTGTTCCCTGGCACCTTTACGCCAACCGACATGGCCTTCGCCAAAATAATAAGAAAAATATCAGATCGCGAGTAACGTCGAAGCGAAGGGTGGCATGGCGCTGCCACAGTACCCAAGCGAATGGATCTATGGGTCTCTGGGCCCACGAACGGGCCTCAAGCGAGCGGGTCCTTACCCACGTCGCTCCTTAGCGATGCGGATGGCAGAGAGTGAAAGGCCCACGCCCGCGCCTCGGGCTCCTCGGCAAGGGCGACTGGCCCCTCCGCACACCGATGAACGCTCGCATTCGCCGCCGCAGCAAACTTTCTTACACAACTTTAACCGAGTTTTATATACATGCTCTTAAAGTACATATCTACAATGTGTGGTCTACACGACCTGGTGTACAAGTACCACAATAGCCATCTCAGAGTAGACAGCGAACGAATTAATTTCGGACCATTTAACCTGACCGAAAGACACGCAGCTGTGTTTTTACGGAAATGAGTGTAGGTATGACTTCAGGATAACTTCTGTACCTATCTACCGTAAGAATCTCTGGTAACTGCTTCCGAGTTGCAATCAACTATGCTTCCTGATCCGAGCGCGGAACACGTTCATAGCAGCGTTTCACTGCGGTTTAGAATCTCCATCATCGGGTCTTGATAGCTGATCGAGGTCTCCTAACATCATCAACATCAACATCTGCATCTCATTCCTCCGTGTGCGAGAATATCAAAGCTGTGATATGGTGCGGGACTTACTTCGGTTGATCGTTCGAAGTCTCCTTGATGGCTGGAGGCGTCGAGGCACCAGGTACCACGGATCATGGATGAGTGGGTGGAGCCATATTGCTCAACGAGATGTCCTCGAGGTATCTTGATAAGAAAGGCCATCCTAAGGACACGCCTCACCTTCGGACATCTAGGCTCGTGCGCGGTGATAACCATCAACATCATGCTTACGTCTGTTTCCTAATATCTGGCTTGTTTATCTGCGTAAATAGGTCCGGTACCGGTACCGGTCTGCAGATCCTGCAACAACAATATGTTTGAACTACGAGCCCCCTAGATGTGGTCTCAGAACTATAATGGATCGGGAATTTCCTGTGACCCTTTTTTTCAGCCGTAGACGTGCTCCAGATGGAGTCAGGTGTCCTAGAGAGCCAGCTGGAAGAAACTGCAGCCAAGTGTCTCAAGTTTTCGAACCAGTGTTCACCTCTGTTCATAGGGCTTCGTCGAGGCTACTGGATGTGCCACTTAGATTACGGTGTAAAAAGTTGGTGCGTCTTATGTTAGCCATTCCACAAGACAAAGGCTATAGTTTTACACGGATATCAAAGAACGAACGAGAGTGATGCACCCGATTTCAGTAGTTATAGAAAGAATACAGTACTTTAATCCGATTACGCAACTGTATAATTAATCCCAATAGTATAATTGATCCCATAGGAATGTGACGAATCCGATTTATTTCCCTCGCAAAGTTGCACCATGTCAATCGATCTTTGATTAGCAACGGATTTTTGTCTGGTCAGTCGGCCAACCGATCGCCTCGCTCACTCGGGTAGAACCAAGGACCTCGTCGGAGGGACGTGCTCCATCATCGGAATAGCCGCAGTTGGTATTGATGCTGGGTTTTCGGCTTCTTACTGCGTCATAGTATTTCATCGGCACAGCAGCTGTCTTCGTTTCGCCATGTTTTCTATTTTTTCTTTTTTTTTTCTCTTCTTTTTCTATACTAATTGTAAACGGATTGTAATCTAATTTGCAATTGGACATAACCGCGTCATTTTTTGATTCCCCCCCCCCCCCCCCCCCCCCCCCCCCCCCTTTCCAGGAAACAATGCTACGTGTTACACAATCTCTATAGAACCCAAGTATCTCCAAAGAGCATTGCAAAACCGCGACGACAATTGCGCGTACAAAATCTATATAGAACGTATAGATTTAACTGAGGCTTATCTATATCGGTTATATTATCGCTGTTATTAACGAGCCTATTTAGAGACGGTAGTATAAATACATCGGGTAACTCATTCGACTGTAAATTTAGTACAAATAGAAGCATATAAGAAAGATCTTAACATTGCCGCCTCGATAGCCGCTTTACAACTTGGTATTGTCTAAATTTTTGCCCGACAAGGACGTAGTTCGCGGTCGACTTGCTTTTATATTTAGTGTCCTTACGTCTTGTTTATGGACTATAATTACAACATTCGAGCTCGTATAAATATACTCGTAAAATATATTAATTGGAGCAAAAGCCAACGGGGAAAATGTACCAGGTATTTAAGGGAGTTGTACATTTTTCCATAACTATACTATAGTTATTATAACCTTTGTTTCCTGCGGCCGAGGTTATTTACAAGACGGAATGGTAAAACTTTCTTGCAAATCATGAAAATTACATTGATGATGAAAATTCAAACCTATGGTTACGTTAGCCAGACGAAGAATGATCTAACGTTCAATTCGGCCCCTTTGGTATCAACTTTTTGTATCTATAGGTACCATATAACGTAACGATTCCGTTCTCTGTGACTTTTTTAGCCGATTACTTAGCGGATCTGATCCGGTAGGTAGTAGGTACCTATACTTTGTGAAAATGACTTAAATCGGATTGCAAATAACGCTGTCTAATGAAGTCATTGCCGGCGGCTTGTACTTATGAATATAAAATTTTCTTCCAGTGAATAATACATTTTTCGTTATAAACATAAACTATTATACTGGATCTATATCTATGGCAAACACAACTCCCACGCAATTCCATTTCTATTTACCGTTCTGCATTATTTCTGCATCCTGAAAGTCGTTGGCCGTTCAGGTTCTTCGCACTGCATTGTGCAGTATTTCCATAAAACTAACTGATATATATGTATGTTCACGATGAGAATTGATTTTCGATCCGAAAGTTATTCGCTCGGTAGCGTGGAGGCGCACGTCCGCATCAAGGTCGATCAAACGAATCAAATAATGAGGTGAGGCAGGTCTAACATCTGATCAAATCGATCAAGAAAATAGAGGTGAAAAAAAGTACCTACATAACTTCACCGAGTTGGTGATCAATAAAAGATTCACCTGAGATTAGCCTCACTCCTCGCGCAATCCTAAAGCTATGCCGCGGTGTCTTTCTCGCGATCTTATGATTATAGTTATTGTTGTGATTATTCGTCTAGTTTGATGCTTTGCCTATGTAAGGCTGCCGCCTCAGATGCTTCGCCTGCGGGTGCTCTAATGCTCCTAACGTCTCTGTACAGCATCGACACAACGCAACGGCCCTGGGCCTAGAAAGGCGTGGTCCAGACTCACGGAGAGATGACGTCATTGTTCGGAGTCTGCGATGTGCAGACGTAGGTGGAATTAGGCCTCTGCAGTGAATCGTGCCCGTGTCAGGGGCCAGATAGATATAAAGACATATAGATATATAGACCGAAACCAACTAGACATGGTATGTTATTAATTTTGAATTATTTTAATTGGGTTAACATTAAGGCAGTCAACCGTTTATATCTGGAGTTCAGATAAGCCAGTATATAGTATACCCGCCCGAAGGATTATTTTTGGCTTGCGGTATGAATTATTTTTGCGCTGATCGAGACACCCGCCTGTGCAGGGAGAGTGAGAGAGAGAGAGAGAGAGAGAGAGAGAGAGAGAGAGAGGGGCAGACATGTCTTGTGGATGAAATTAATTGATACGAATCGGTGTTTATGCCAGTGACGCGATATTGCCACGTGCTCAGATGGTGTTGCGTGGAAGTGATTAATGGCCCTTAATTAGATAAAGTGTAATCTACTTTATCTACTATCTTTTATTCATGTATTTGACGACGCAGAAGGTCCAGCACTCGAGATCACGCAAAATGCTTTTGGCACCATCAAACCATACCATGATAATATCGACGTTCATCATCCGGAAGCAATACGTATTTAAATCAAATTCCAGTATAAAAAAAATTGAATAATTCATTCCAAGCCAATAAAGAGAAATGGCTACCCACGTTATCCTACCCAAGTTACAGTCAAGACATTCCGAAAAATCAAGGATCAAGGTGAGAAGAGTCCAGAGCAGGAATCCCATCTTGGTCACGCGCAGAAATTAGATCAGAATGATAGAATTTTACTGGTATTAATTCTGAACAAATAATTGAGGATCATTTTTCCTCTTGTTTCATTGGATGATGAATGAACTTCCTTTCAGGTATATCGAAGGGATACGTCGAACCTTCGGAGTTGTATGATCAAAAGTATATTTCAATGCATCATGCAGACCGCGATCGCGAAGTGAATATTTTTTGCCTGATCCTGGGGCCTATGGAGCTTATGGTAAGATATACGCAAGGTTGGTAAGCTAAAACGTAAGAGAACAGAGGGCACCGCGCAGAAGATACCCTGACGCCTCGTGATGGCCTCAAGACGGGAAAGGCGTGGCGAGTGCAGTCATGTAGCTGATTTATAAGGCGAACTTCCTTTACTGCCGAGACTGTTCCTCGGCCAGACAACCACCTACACCAATGTCTAATCCCGGGTGTAGTACCATCTTGTACCTTTTCGCAAGAGGATTTACGATTCCGCATCTTCTATCCACCGTTTTTCACCCTCGCTTCGCATCCCACTGGTGGGTTATTTTCTTTCAACTGTCCAATAATCTCAGTTATAAGATTACGCCAATACGTCATCCCGCGCGACATATCCTGTATATATATATATATACATATATATACACATATGCTGCTTTCATTTCAACCCAAACCTATACTCTTGTCTTTATAATAGCGAGAATCGATAGCGGCAATGTAACCTGTGGTTAGTTCAGGTTTGATACCTCCGTGATCGACGACACTGTCAAACCATTGAGGAGTTTGATTTTTTTTGTTCGGAATTTTATGGAACTTGATTTAAATAAATGTTTCTAAGGTGTGTGTGTGTGTGTGTGTGTGTGTGTGTATGTATAGGTGCCGGTCTCTCTGCACATCCGTATTTGAATTTCGTAGAAGTATCATACATGCTGATCAGCTGTGTGAAAACCCGCAAGATAATAAACATGATAGTCTATATGTGTACGCGGAACCATAGCGCCGTTGTCACGGGCGAGTTGCTGTATCTTTGAATGTATATCAAGATCAGCAGCCCGTCATTTCCTGAAAAATATCGTAGCTCAATTTCGAGTCATTGAGTTCCTAGAGCGTATTGATCCGCGTTCCACGCGCCTATATGTAATGTGTCCGGTATATCCCAGTATTCTAATGAGCCAATTAAAAGTTGGAAATGTAGATTTCGTCGCTACCGCAGTTGATGGAACATCTCAACAGTAAAGTACTACCTGTTACGCATTTTTACTGTCAACTACAGCTCGACCAAGTCGATATTAAATTACGATCGGTTAGTGTGTAATTCATTTATCCCGTAAGGTAGGAATCGCGGTATATAGGTAGCTGGTCAGGATAGGAGCTGAGGCTATGCTGTGGGAAGAAGTATAACGGTGCTAGACAAGAAGCGGCTGAAAATTTCTCACAGTACCGTAAATTGAGTTACCCGTGTTATTTTGTAATTGGCAACGATGGCTCGCCGAGACCGTCCAGAGATTTACTCGTAGGCGTGCCTCCTGGCTACGCTATGGTACTACGTATAATTGAATGGGTCATCTCACCGGCCCATGTAATGATAGCCTACCCTATCCTGATGTACCGAAAGAAATTGGAAACAAAAACAAAAATATATTATTGTCACCGTTGATATTCCGTCCAATAATAATTACGTATAGTTGATTTTATAAATTGGTAATCTCCCCACATGTAGGTGACCCACCTACTTTCATCATCCATCAATCGCTACATTGACGATTCTCGATATTGTCAACGCCTTTGCTATACGATATAATATGTATACACGATCCGTTTGCCTTTTAATTAATTCGGGATAAACGAACGTGTCACAGTTTCGAACGGTAGTCACGAAGCGATCGACTTATTACATAGGCAACCTCCCACCTACCCTGCAAGAGGAGAATTATTAGGAATGCGGGCTGGACGTTGTGGTTTGAGGACGGGCGGCCAAGAACTAGTGTGATGCAACAAGCCGCAGACTCTCTGGATCAAAGCAGCGCCCTAGTTAGCCCACTTCCAAGGCACCCAGATTAATCTAGCCTTACCTGAGTGTGCGGCATGGACCGCTATGAGAGCTCCTTGATCGGCTGCTACCTATTCATTACTTTTCTTGGCGTCGATCACTCCCAAGGCCACGCGGTGAAACCATTGTTCAAAAATATTAGCCACATCAATTATTACATAAATCTTGTAGGTATACAGTTTGATATAAGACGCTTCTACATATTATATTATATTATATTATAGCATTATGGTTTCATGTCTGAGTGATTTGATATGCTAATATGGTTCGCACAAATCTGCGTGCTTGAACGTATCTCGGCTTGAGACTAATCTAGAAATCGATTCTGGGGAGGAAAAAAAATCTCTAGAGTTAAAGATCAAAGTGATCCCAGCGTGGCAGCCGTGTTTAAATTTCTAAAAAACCACGCTAAATCCTGTTCTTAATCAGTCTAATCCAAACTTGGCGAATCAAGATCTATACTAAGGCGCTACGGTTTCAACAGACACGGACGTGTCTAACGGAACAGGTTTACTCCGCAGCTTCCCACCAATTAATCATTGATTAACACCGTAAAAAGGACACTTTCCTAAAAACAACCGTACGCCTATCCTAACATGTCCAAGCCATTATCTCACCTCATTTTCTTCCTCGGTAAAAAATGTCATCAAGGAATATCAGTATAAATACACATGGAACCGTTGGTGTATTAATTATAGTTTAACTTCAATTTCAATGGTGTTATACAAAAGGTTCCGTGGCCATAGCATCTAAGGAGAAAGAAAAAATGAAAAAGAAAAACGGAAAAAGAAACCAACAAAGAATAGAAAAACGGTTGTTCAATCGAAAGGTAATTCGCCTGAGTGAATCGACTCGTGTGTATAGAAAGCAAAAGTTTTAATTGGCATTATAAAAACAGTGTTTATGGTATGTGCTTACTATTGAACACGTGTGTTAGGCGGTAACACCGAGCTAATAGACGGACAGACGAACGGACGAAGACAGCTGGAAGGACTCTATCTTGTAATCGGTGTGTCATGAAGTGGGCGGACTTTCTATACACATGTGACTGACACATGAGCGTCAGACTCGAATATGTTCCACGAGATCCTTGTGCATGTAAATATATGAATGTATTAATGCTATACCGATACCTGTACCTATATAGATATATATGTATGTACTAGATACCTATATATATACACGCGCGACACTCGAGCGGATCTGCTTGCGGTACCATTGTGATTCGACTCGGGCGAATGGCAGATATTAAAGCTGTAACGACCTGCGTAAGGCGCGTGTTGCGTAATCCTTTGTGCAGAACATTGTCGGCTTCCAGCACTCACCGACTCGTCTGTAACCCACGTCACTAAGACTATTTTCACCTCTGTATGAACCAGCCATAAATAAAACGGGGATTTCCCGTAAGAAGAACCCCCATCCATTTGTATAATCAGCATATACGTTGAATGTCTCGGAAAAATTTGGAATCTTCCTGCATGTGTTGGGAGTAAGTTAAGAAGCTTAATGAATGACAAACGAAGTCAGTGTGTGCATGTGCATGTGCATGTGCATGTGCTGTGTGCATGATAATCAGTCCCGGAAGTCAACGTAATGGTGAATTCTGACTGTACGGAACCACCGCGGTAGACCAAAGAATGATATTCCTGGAAAACCAAGATCTGCACGTAATTACAACCTTGAGATGCTGATGCCTCTAACCGCGAAATATTCTCGCAAAAACTAACCGAAACGTGCCTTATACCTAGACGACGTCGGGCTTGATAGTGATTCGTTTCACTGCTTCCGGCATCACCGGGTATTCACAAAACTTTTATTTTTAAGATAGGGAAAATGATTCTCAACCGCATGATTTATAGACTAAAAATTACGCTGCAAATGTTTACGTTCTGGATACAGTTCTGGAAATTTTCATCTTAAACAGGATTAATATAAGTAGCGCTATAAATAACTCTTCCTTGTGATATTCTCGGTATTGAATTTGCGATATGCACAGAACCAGCTGTATAAATCTCGTCGTCTATTTTCTATGATCGCTGTTTCGGCTCGATATCATTACCGAAGTACAGATAGGAATCTTCGAACCTTAGATAGCACGTCTCTGAAATCGGAAAATCGGGAAGTTCATTTTCTAAGAATAACCACCTCTTCCTGATCTTTTCTACATTCCATCGCAACATCATCTGAATCCTGTATTTCTCGCACAAGCTGTTAGTACAGGCAGGTCGTCATATGCAGGTATATGTGCTATATAGGTATATATGTATATGTGGCAAACTGCATAGTACATACAACAGGAACGTGCAGAACCCGGATTGGTCTCGGTGCAGCTTGCAGTCACGTTGCCACCGCTGGTGTCCGCCGTTGTCGGCCGCTTTCCTCTGCCACCGTATAGCTGCTGTCGTGACACGCCCTGTTCTGGGTCTGATAACACCCACACCACGAAAGATAGATCCAGTACATCGGTATCAGTAGTATAGTGTCGAATAGATGTGCGCCCTGTTCGTTTAGTATTTTCGCAATGGTTACGTACCGTTGAGATATGCGTGCCCGAACAGGACGTAGAAAATCGGACTGGAATCCTGCAGCCTTTGTGAGAGTGTGTAGGTGCAGAGTGCAATATTGCCCTGAACTCTCCTACGAGCTGGTAGAAACGATATAATTATTATCAGGCCTTCGTTATGGCGATGCAATCGCCTCCACCGTGAGAGATAGGAAAAAAAAATTATCAATACGAACAAAGGATCTAGGTCCTTGCGATCACGTGAACAAAGACTGGCTCTTATATTTGGCCTGTTAAGGAAATCCTCTGCTTCGTCTGTAACAGCACGTGCCTCAAGTTAATTAGTTTTGCGGTTTTCCTCCTCGCGGAAGTCGGTGATAAGACGTTGCGTCCGCACGGTATCTTTACCCTGCACAATCGACACGACGCACAAGTTAGGTACCTACTGCAGAGCGAATTGCTAACTGATGAAAATTGATTAGCACGAATTTTACTACGGTTTTTACTACGCTAGCCTCTCGGCTCCGGGAGTTTTCTTTTCTTTTACGAAAGCTGGAACGCTTCGTTATTCGTTACCGGTTAGGTTAGGTAACAGCCTCCCGTGCGCCGATCGCCGTACCTCCTGACCCTCTGACCCGCTGACACGCGGCGGCAGTTAGTCGTCCACGAGGTGCAGAGGTACGTTGCTGGATCAACGTTGAGGGAAGATTGGACAGCCGCAGGAAATCGGCGTTAGAAATACGGTGTCAAGCGTCGCTAATCTCACGTAGCGTAATTACCACGTCGATAAAGAAAGGGAAACTGGTTCAACGCAAAAATTTAACTCTTCGCACTTTGGAGCTTGTTTCTTTTCGTCTACATAGAAATCGGTTGCATAAACTCTACTGCTAAACGCCGGTGACACACCATGACGCTAACCAAAGTCTGATTACTCGACTCATTTCCGATTAAACCCCATTGTTTGACAGTTTTTTTCTTTCTCTTTCTTTTCTTTTTTCTTTTTTCTATTTTTTTTCTCTATTCATGAACAAAAAGATCATGGGAATGAAAAATCTGTTTATCCATATTGACGTACGTGAGAATAGAATTATACTCCTTTGATCTTCTCTGCGGTCTTTGAAAATCGATAAAATGTATGTACCAATCGATCAGTAGATCAGCATATTGACTGACGATTGTAATTCAGTCTTCTTTACATAGAGAAATGATTTTCAATGTATAACCGGTTGTCGCGATTACTTTATCGTTACCTAACGCATCTGCATAGAATGAATTGTTGGCCCAATTATTCGCAACGAGTTGCGCATAGTTGTAAAATGCCTTACGGCTTCTTACAGCACTCGACTCGAGAGTCACGCGGTGCAAGGCTAGTCATTGAACTACCGGTGGACGATTAATTTCGCAAGGTCCCGGTATTTATAACAAACGTCCGTCTGCCTGTTTTGCGTATATTTTTAACTTCTTAATACTAATACAGTCTCAACTTCGTAGACAATGCGATTCACAACCCTATACACACGACTTGTATGTTTATAATTGTAAATTCCCAGAATGATGCAATGCCGGCTAGACTAGGGCACCACCTCTGCTCCTCCTCTGCACTTACTCTTCTCCGGTCTCTTTGTCTTCGCCACATCATCAGAAAATAATTATTCAGATCCGATGAGAGCCGCACAGGCGCGACTACATACAAGCGCAACTATAGAGAAATAAAAACAGAAAGTCATACCTTCATGCATATATTCCCCAACATTGGATCATTTTCGAATTCCAATGCTTCCATGGGCCAGGACGTCTCCAGATGTATACAAAAAAACTGTAGCCAAAACCCCAGGTTCCTATCTCAATTCTAAGTACCGCTCCAAAGCCGTAAGAAGTTTCCCATTTGAATAAAACACGTTTGTGACATTTCGCGGTTAATTCTTTTTCTTCCTATTGCAATATAGCTCCGAAAAATCTCAAACCTGGTTACACTCCGTACCCGTAGTAGTAGGTATTTTATGAAAATTCGACAGATTTTCAACGATATGATTTTCGAAGTTATAACGCACCAAAAAAATGTCTTATCTCCAAGTTGTGATGAATAAAAAATCTTGTCGTTCAAAATCTGTACGATTTTTACGGATACCTACTACTATGGGCAAGAAATGTGCGGAGTTTCAAATCATTCGAAGCAATATTGCGATAGGAAGTAAAAAATAACCCCGAAGTACTAAAAATCGTGTGTTTTCTTAAATGGGAAAGTTCAAAACCCTTGAGGCATTATTTAGGATTGAGATAGGAACCTGGGGTTTTGACTAAATTGTTTTGTTCATATCTGGAGACGTTCTGTGGCCTATGGGAGCATTGAAATTCGAATATAACCGAGTTAAAAAGACCATATTCAAAGATGCGGAGAGATTTGCTGTCTGGGTCAACCTATAAGGTTCACAGTTCATTTTTGTCGGTCTCTATTGATTCCCGAAGTAAAAAGTCCCGCGTTTCTGAACAGTCATCAAAAATGTAGTTTAGTGAAAATTGCTCCTGAAGACAGATGTTTCTGGAGCGTGCGATTCCCGGTGGCTCAGTTGGCCAATGAGCCACGAACTTTGCCCTCTGACCTAATGACTGCTCCATCCTCACCGCTCCCCGTCAGCCAGCTGGCTATAGTATAGCCACTGATCAAGGTACAATTTTTCTACACATTTTTCTTATTGTCATTATCGTTTTCTTGTCGTGTGTGTAACATGAAACCTCAGACTAATCATATTCTCCTTCTCTTCCTCTTCCATCTTTTCTTCTTGTTTATGTTCCGTTTCTAAGTCTCTTTTGTCCAGACGTTTCCTCTTCTTTGTCAGTATAGCTATCTTGGATAGTTGTATAATTAAAGGTAATAAGTTTGTGAACTAGCCAAGACACTTTTAACTTTCGTTAAGAAAAATATATCGCATACGCACTCCGCGGTAGACGAGTTCCCTGTTATTGTGAAAAGTAAATAAATTGTCAACAGCAGAGTTGACCCAAGCGACTGAGGGTCACCACGGTTGTCGTGGAACCCACGGTTAGACACGGTCATTAACTCGCTTAGGGCTGAGAGGCACTTCTTTTACAGAGGTCCTGAGATCTTCCGCCGAAAAACAGGGTTCATAGTGTCATACTCTCTTGGTCTACCTAAGTTTTAAATTTCTCTCGAACAACCTCCTCGTCACTGCGATACAAGTTCTTACGTTTTTATACCGTGTTCTCATTTGCGTGCGAACGTGTTTCGCCCGAGGTCTACAACTATTCTAGCAAAAACAACGCGATTTGAATTTAGGACTTGCCGAGGTCGGCTGCACGTCTCTCTATATGACGTGTCCTCATCATGTCACTTCTACAATACATTTTTCTTATAGACATTCGACCAACAATATATTTATATTTTTTTGTAACATGAGGTAGCTATGTAGTACACCCGTCTTTGATCGATACTCACAACCAACTGCGGGCTATAACTTATTCATTATATAACAACATTTTTTCTACAAGAAGTCAAAAACCGGTTATTGCAATCATTAGATATTTTGCAATTGAATATCTACTTAAGTGATTCTCTCCGTTTGAGATACGTCATGACAAACTGACTGTCGCAAAAAATTCCCAATATTTGCACGAGCCAAGTATGTATCATCCGTTATATTTCTTGTACGCTAAAATTTCGCGCATGTTCATTTTTCAGAAGGTAGCATTTACAGTTCATCCTCATCCATTCACAGGTTAGTGATTAATATATCCTGTAGAAAGTGTGAAATAACATCACCCCTAAATAAAAAAACACACACACATTTTCACCTTTTGACCAAGAAAGAAAAAAGAAAAGATTAATTATCCTAGATTGTATTTTTCCAGAGAAGTTAAACGGAACTTGTCACTCCACCATCACACATATCTCGATTCCGTTTCACGCGACAATTAACTATACCAGGTTATTGAATAAGTCATAAGTGACTGGGAAAGATTAATAATTCTGACAGTGCCTACGATACAGTTTTCAACATGTGATAGGTATCTCGCCTATACAGAAGCTTTGGGAAAGTGCAACTGCGAAATAAATTGAGTTACAAAATGATAGAATTGTTACTCAATATAGCAGAGTTGCGTCAATCAATCATTGAATTGATCAGGACGGATATTAAGCAAGCTTTAACGCAGCTCATCATCTTTAAGCGCCTGTAGTAATCTTTTAGACGAGATTTATTGGCAATAAAACTGATATCGCGGAAGACATTATTCGCGAAATTGAAATATCCGAGAAGTAAAGTCTCAGGATTTTAACGCTTAACCGGATGAGCAAATAGCCAACTGTTCAGTATGCTTGAAGCAGAGGCTCAAGATCCGACCGACAAATACGTAGGTAGATATAATGAGTGATCTACGCACAGATTTAAATGATATACTAATGCAGGAAATGCCCTTTACGGTGCCATGCATCATAGTACCAGGTGTTGGGACCCATGTGTCTTTGGCATTGTGTGTCACCCAGCCCGCAACGCGTGACACTGAGAGGCTTCAAAGGCCACAATCGACATTTTAAGAAAAACCAAGCTTGTTTTCCATTTTTGCTAAAATTGGCAACACACCATTCAAGTCTTCCTGCTATCCGGCAATCATTGTACCACAATGACGACTAGTTTTCAAGGACGTGCGTTTAACTCCATTTCTTAGACACGCGCCGATCTTATTAGTATACACCTATTTCACGATCTGGCCAGCTGTAACTCATCATAAAGAATCTTGACGTTTTACCGAATACAAAAGCAAGGTGGCAATTGTTGCAGTCTGAAAAAAAATCTTTTGCATATTTGCTCGGAAAGAGTCAATTTGAAAAATGATTTGTAGGTGGTATCTCCAAAAGTAAGAGATATACTATACGAACACAAAACTTGCATTAAAGTTTTTTTCATGCAGAAATGGAACGAAGATTTCAAATCTGAAATATCTAGCAAAAAATTACTCGACACCTTGCAGCCGTCAGAGTAATATCTTTCGCAAAAGAGTCTTGAGCGTGTTTGTTTTTCTATTTTTTTTTTTTTTTTTGTTCATTTTGTTTTTTTTTTTTTGCAATGAAATAAAAAAAATTACGATTGGATATCCATTTCATCGAATAACTCGTCTTTCGAATAAAAATTCTACGTGATGATTTTAATTGATTAATTGGTGTCATTAAATCCTAACGAGCAGCCGCAGGAAACTAATCTCCATAAGACATCGAGCTGACTTTCGCGAGCGGACGTCGCGTCGCGTCTTGTAGCGTCATGTCGCGTCGTCGACAAGCCATGTTGAACTCATTATGACTGGTCCAGCAGGTATTTCGGAGATAAGATTTCAGCCTCGAAATTATATCCTGCGAAACATCTTCTCCGGTTTAAAAACAGGCTTATAAAGATGAATTGATCGATTGTAGATCTGAGTTTACACAACCTAAGTAGGTACGAGAATAAAGCGAGGCTCACGGCTGTAACATTGTTGTTTCCAGTGGCGTAAGACTTTCAATACTTTCAGAGACTGCAGAGATCAGGTAAGTCTGACTGTGGCCTGACTCTGGCTCTAGCTCTGGCTCTGGCTCTGGCCTAGCGTCTCCGACGTTCGTGGCATCTCTCTGGTGAGCGCCACGCCGAATGAATCGTGGATCTTGGATAGTAGAGCAGGGCGGGGTGGCTCTGGCCTAGCCGAGGCGAGCTTGTGCCTCCTAGTGCCTGCTTAGCCGCGTAGGGGGGCTTAGAAAGTGAAACTGAAAACGGCGCGCCGTAGTCGGATGCAGGACCCCACCCTGGCCGGCGTGGTCTATCCGCTATCTTACCTACGCCGTTCGTGTAAATATTTTTACACTTACACCACCCAGGACAGAGTATCAGATGCTTGGGCACTGCAGTGACATATTCAGGTGTCTTCTACCCGCATCTAAAGCCTCGATAAAGGCCCCTCAATTTGCCACTGAACTCTCTCGGCTCTAGTCTCCATCCTATATGCCAGACCATACGGTTTTATACTCTCACAAAGCCCCGAGACACATAGATCTGTAGAGACGTATATTATACCGTTGCCCGCACGACTCGGGCTGGTTATTATCAGTCTTTGATACACGTATGTTCACGTATACCTGTAAATGGGTCGAGAGTTGGATGATGTCGAACTGGTCGAGTGAAATTATCAATAAATTTATCATTCCTGGAAAGAAAGGGTTGGGCATCGGTCACTCGACGAGCTAGATACTACCGTTCCTTCCATTTCATTTCACTGCAGTTTATATGAGGACGGATGAAAAGATGTCGCAGCGACATTTCGACCGTGGATAAAATATTAGCAAAATAGTATAGGATATATCTTGCTGCATCTGCTTTCTCGTCTAACTATAATTTCATGCCACATTCCTGCCCACTCGCACGATACGCGTAGGTATCGAGGAATATCGTATAGATTCGCGAACTATACGAAAGGGGGATTGGTGGTAAAGATCGAAAGCTGTCAATCGCTATGGAATCACTAATCTCTCTTACCGAAATGAGTAACATATCGTCAAACTAATCGGAGAATCTTTGAATGAATCGTATATCGCGAAAGCTTGTTAACCCGATTTTTCATCAACTAGGTATAGTTACTCTCGTTAGGATACTGTGTTATATATGACAAACGCTTCTTGCAATCTCTGAGCTTAAAATTCTACCAATTCTAAAGAAAACATAATTGTTGCACTGAAAGCTACATACGTCTGATTAAAATTGCGTATTAAACATGTAGGTAACATAGTTTTGCGATCGCGATAATATATCGTGAGATTGCAAGAGGCCACCAATACTTGTATGAAGGGGCAACGTAGCGCAAAGAGAGCCGCCTGATGCCCTACTTCACCAGTAGTTACCAAATGTATAGGTATCGAGATTGGGCATGGCTGTTTCTCGTCTCCTTCGGGGTTCGGTGGGTGGTGCCGGACCCATCGTAGCTTTAGGATTATTTTCTCGTTACGCCATAACTATACTGATTCAAGGCCCCCGCGGCCTGACAGGGTCTATATAGATACCCACTTCGAAGAAATATCGTTCGATCAAGTGACAAGTCACATTTACTATAAGGATTACATACACGTATAAAACCAAGCAATTTCAATGGCGTAGAGCTTAACTATATATACAGAGTCAAATAATCAAATCATCCGTTTAAAGAAGCGTGAAGATGTTCCCATGACTGACACAACCGTCTAAATCTTCATATTATATCTATATCTAGATTATAATCAATCTGAAGTAATCATTTTGCTATAACAACGATAGCCCCATTTAATACCTTTGGCGGTCACATTCAAGTTTATATAGGTATGTGACTCAAAGCAAGTGACATTGTTACGCAGAGATTCGCATTGGCATAAAGGCTACAGCTGCAGCAGCAACAGCAGCAGCACCAGCAGTAGCAGCAGCAACTCTGTGCAAAAGCGGTAACCGGCCTTCGTCGCAACTCAACGGTTCGATAGAAGCTTCTTATGCTTCATCGACATCTTCCTCTGTATAACCCTCGAGGCGTTTGTAGGCATTATATTATATAGAGAAGACTCAGTCAAAGTGTAATCTATAAACATTATGCCAACAGTTATGTCGGCATGTCAACTATTCTCATTATATTATGCGTATTTGTGAGCGTGTGCAGCTTGTACACATATGTCATTGCACCCACACTCATTCTTAAAAGCGTGTCTTCTGTCTCCTCCCATTGCATTCGTGACGTTTTGCCAGTCAATAGCAACGCCTACCCAGCTGTCAGAGAGCTAAGAGTATAAAATTTTACCTGTATATAGAAGTAGGTATACAATGCAATTTTATATCTAGATTTATAATCTATGATCAGCGAAAAAAAAAAAAAAGAAACGAACGAAAGTTTCGGTAATTACAAAAATTAACTTCTTATTTTTTTAGACAAGACGTAATGAATTTATTGCACGATATTCACTACCTACTGTATTCGTCGCGCAATATGCAACAAGTTTGCAACCGAGCTTAAGCGATGACGGGGAGACAGCCAGCATCTTATTTATTGTACTGGGAAATCGTAAATCTTATAGAATAAGAAATTTCCATGGTTGTCGTCGTTACAGAGGATATTCCCCCATGACAAATTGGTTCACAGATTTTCAAGAGATTTTCGGAGCCTCTATACACATGATTTCATCGCGATCTGATCCGGTCTTTTCGGAGCACCCATCCTTGGCTAATTGTATAAGTATGAAGAAGATTTTCGAAAAGAATATGAGGTATAAGGATGAAACCAAGAAGATTTGAAAAAAGATGTCTCATCTTGCGTACGATGTAGTTCCTCGTGCGCATTTCGTAGCTCAGAATACTGGGAGAAGCGTGTATATTGGTGTATAGCTTGAAGCCAGAAATCGTTTGACAAGAAAAGTATCTCAAGACGATCCAGTTCGAGGTTACGCAACTGGCAGCCAAAAAAAGGCGAGAGGTCTAAAAAAGAGAGAAAGAAAGAGAGAGAGGAGCAGTAACAGGAAGGTAAAGAGCAAGTGAGACATAGATAAATAAACAGCCGTCCTCCGAGGCCCGTCCTCACGTCCTGCAGTGATCGCGAGTCGTTCCACGCCGAAACTGTAACACGACACTGGGCCCCAGGTAGATAGATAGGTGATAGGTAGGTAGGTACAGCTACTACGAGGATCAGGAGGAGGAGAAGAATAAGGAGAAGGAGTCTAAGAAGGAGGAGGAGGAGGAAGAGAGGGAGGAGAAGGTTGATGAGGTGTGGGAAGGGAGGTGCGGTCCTACGACAATCCGATACAGACTGAAGACTGAAGAGGGGACACCCGTTGCCCGTTTCTCATTTCTCGTTTCTTGTTCCTCGTTTCTCGTTTATTCATATATACCCAAAAAGACACAATCACAAAGTTGACAAAAAATCGGTAGCATCAAATCCGCGAAATAAGCGTTACAGATCACAGGTTAAAAACATAAGGTACTCTAACGTAAGCCTGAACATATATATATCGACGGAAGGAGTACTCCAATGTCTGTTAAAAGCCAGGAGGAACGGGCCCCGGCGCCCGTGACGGTCCAGGCCTCGCGAAGAAGCTGTGCCGCTGTTCAGCGGAGGGAGGGTCGATCGGTTGGTCGGTCGGTCGGTCGGTCGCGTGCCGAGACGTGGTGTGACTCCGAGACCGACTTTTACCCGGGTTACTTGGTCCGCCGGCGAGCAAACGCTGCAGAGGTCTCCTCCCGGTTACCTCCCGATTTCCTCCCGTTCTCCTCCCGTTCTCCTACCCGCCTAGAGCCCGGGGGGGCCCACACAGCGTTCTAGCCGCACAGCCGCACAGCCGTACAGCCGCACAGCCGCATAGCCGCACAGCCTCACCTCGTACCGCGGACTCTTGTTTCTTGATTACTCGCTAACACGCGCGCATCGTTCGCCACCACCGCGTCACAGACACCTGGACAGAACCGCGGTGACCAACGCCGCACGAGATCGCGAGACCGATGCTGCTGTCGCAGCTGGACCAACCTATTCGACCATACCGACCTGTTCCACCGAACCATCTGACAGTCAGGACTCAGCTGTCCTGTCGAAGACACGCGACTACCGACGAGTGCTTCGTAACCCCGAAGACGTTATCCTGCACTAGGATTCTGGTGCCAGACCAGATCGGGTTTTATTCACGACCCTTGTTTTACCGCATTACGGAATATTCCCCGCGGTACAGTTCGTAGACTGTGGTACATTATAGAGTCTTCGTTAACATAAGTGAGCAATGAGATATCGGAAGATAAAAGAGAAGAAGAAAAGTTGTAAATTGATGTAAGGGGAAGAGGGACGTTCATCGAGTGTCCAAAGTGACGACGACAACGACGCATTAAAACTCTCATCGTACGTTTATTTTTGTCAACGTTTATGTCAGACTGAGGAGGCTACTCCCATTAGCAGAGATTAATCACGACGTATATCGAGGAGTGCGCAGTGCTGTGAAAGGGACAGAGTTCTTATAAAGTGACGAGACAAACTATGTGGTTTAACTGACTTAATTAACTGAATGGTTTTATAACACTCCTCGGTGAGGTGTCAAGTGTTCCATATCCGTTTCCTCTATTGTGGAATGCCAGGAAAGGTAAATATGACAATTTATAAAATACAAACATGCACTAATCGCGCTCTGTCCCAATCCCATTAGATGCGCTATTCAGTAAGCTGAATTGCGCCATAAAATGAGCCAAACTTATCTACACCTTCATAAAACTTGAGCACTGCGGTGATCCCATGTAAAAGAATATTGAATGAACTAAATGATTCATAATTCCACTTACTTCGTATACACTCATGGTAAAGTTGTAAGCGCGACGGCATCTGTCACTGTACTTAACATCTTTCGCAAAAAAATTAATGAAGACTAAGTAAGTAACCTGGAGGAGGTACTACTAGAGCTGTACTACTGTAAATACTATGCTGCAGAAAATCCATTCATATAACCGGCAATGGGGATTTAACGATTTGACGTATACCAAAGCGACAGGTACTAAGCACAAACATATTACAGTACGTTATAACCAGTAGTTAAACATTGCTTTTTGTGCAATTCATTTCCACCGGACACTTCGAGGCCCAAGAAAATGATTGGTAGATACGTTCTTAGTCAGTTGACATATTTGGTCCAGTCAATGAACACAGAGAGTTTTTTTTTTTTTTTTTCTCTCTTTCTTTTTTGCTTCTGATCCCATCCATTGTCTGCGGACGCACTTTATATCGGAGATAAAGATAGGTTTGCTTGTATATACTTTAGGCGCGGTTAGTCGGTTGTCTCTCCTTACCGAGAAGAACATAACTGTAACAAGGTGTATCATTATCGGACCGTAGTGCGATCTTCATTTCGTCGCGTTGATAAATCTATTCTGAAAATTTAAATTATTCGACGTGTCGAGTCAGCGATTATATCGAGATATGATAATCTGTCGAGGAAAGGAGATTTTATCAATGCGGTGTAAGGAATCGATTCCGCGAAAAATCGCTACGGCATTTCATAGAAATCGCAAGAAATATAACCGCTTGTACCTATTGTTCTTTCAATACCTTAAGTATGACACGTCTCACCATTTCACTCTTCTAAAGAAAGAGAAAAAAAGTTTCTTGTCCATGTTCCGGTGTACGTATAAGGCCGAACAAACCAAGACACGGACTGCGAACAGAGGACGTTGTTCCGCGCAGGCTACGCAAGAGCAAATTTCTTACCAAAGTACCTCATGTGAACTTGAATTGCGAACATACGGTTTTACAAAGAACCCCCGTTCCCTTTGGCCGCTACCTACCCTAGACTGAAAAATATTGTGTCAGGTATGACACGTCCTCCTGTATGATATGTCGGTCGTCGTATATGCTGTTACTTAACGTTGCGCGAAACTATCACAAAACCGCAAATGTATGATAGACAAATCTCTGTACGAATATGGTACGCAACTATATACACTCAGATACACATTAGGCCAGTATTTGCATTTGAATTTTTGCCTAGCAGCAACCTAGACTATTATGAGAGTAGGTACGTAGCTAAACAATTCTGAGATACTCCCAGCCTTAAACAATGCTCTATTCGTACGCCTTGGCTAGTACAAACCGTAAACTGACAGGAATGACAGTTGGGCAGATGATACCTGACTTAAATAGCGTTTAGATGATAAACGGCCTCGTTCAATTAGACGCCTTCTCAGACCAAGGTCATTACGACACCTACTATCCCAACGCCGGATAACTGAAAGAGGCTAATTAATTTTTTAGGATTGATAGTTGCCGGATACCAAACCCGGTCCACCGCACCTTTGCAAATATTTCGATTGCAAAACACGCGGAGCGTTTAGAGGTGCACAAGCGCCATTTCCCATCCCTGGTGTTAACCGAGTGGTAAAACAATGCATGAGAATCTTGCCAAACCCTACTATTCTTTCTAGTTTTTGTGACGTGCCAAACTACTTATAGCTTCGCTAAAAATTTTACGGTGGTGATTTAGGTGTTCTGCAATTAAAAGCGACACATTAATTCAGTATTTCAAACTTTGGAGAAGGAGAAGAAATTCAATAGGAGTACACCGAGATTAGAAATACAGAAGCTGAAGGTATTCTGTGAAATGAAACTACACGACTTGCTTCCGCGCGCAAAAGGGAGCAAAATTGAATACAATTATTGACTGAGGGAGCCTCCCATTACTTATTGTTAGTAAGCGTATCTGCAGTCTTCAGATCGCTTATTTGTCCGAGTTATCGGCAACATATTTACGACGTAAAACGAATACGACGGCTATGTTTCCGCGTCTGTTAGCAATAGGGTTGTACAAGTTGTGGGCATAGATCCAGATAGTAGAAATACTAGGTTTATAATATTCGAAATGGCTCGGCGAGGACTAGTTACCATATACTGACACCGATTCCATAAAATTTCCAAAGCACTATAAGCCCGTTGCTACCGGACTGAATATAACTGGGTTGTTCATATACTATAAGGTATTTGCGAAAATTTTTCATCTCAAAAAAGTGAGCTATAAATTCGTTCCAACTTTACGACGCCGACGATATGCCGCATATAATATCGACTCGTTTGCTATTCCGAAGAAAATAACGGACACTCCTGCAAGCGAGGCATTAGAATATCACATTTCTCTCAGTTTAAGAGGAATAGGTGCGCGCAAGATTTAAAAAAAAGTTCTATTGCAGAAAGTACTCCGGCATCACGTACCAATCTGTTAAAGAAAAAGATCAAGTACTCTAGGAGTAAGTACCTATTTCCTTTGATGCCTCCGTCCGTGATTCCTGTAATCGGTTAACGTTTCGTCCACGTGCCGTAGAAATTCATTGGTCGCGGTAAACCGTCGTCCAAATAAAGCGAACTGGAAAGAAATGGGCCACGGATTACAATAAGAGAGATTGCGTTGACTAACAAACGATGATTTCGTCGTACGACATGAATATTTCATGAGTTGCGAACAGAAGAGATACAGAGAGGAATCAAATGGTAGATGCGGGGTGATCGGGGAACACATATATATATAGGCAGGAGATACGGAGACGTCGGATGGACGACGGATGGAGTGTCGCCGGTAGCTGAGATCAGGAATAAAGAGGGGACGAAGAGATTCAGGCCATCGTATACAGTAGCCACGTAGGAAAACGCATGAAAATTCTATTCAACTGAATTAGAATGACCTACGAGAGCGATCGACCGTTGCGTTATGCTGATTTTGTCGCACCACGAGCTGACTGTACCCCCGCCAACTTTCCTTGTCAACAGCTTGGATCCGTTTATCTTTATGGATAAGGGGGTTCCCCACAACACCTCTTCGCTCCTGGTCCCCCTGCGGATATATCGTGTCGTAACTGACACAGTCTTGCTGATCTATATAGACACAATAGAATCGGTACTACGAAAGATCGGAAATTAATTTCCGCGAAAGATATTATGAACGCGGTTTTATCTTGCGAATGCAGTCTGGTATGCAGCTAGTTCTTGAGGAATTTCTTAATTTGTGAAAATTTAATGATCTCTGGTGTACGATATTATTATTATGGTTAATATTATGGACAAAACCGAAGAAAGTAGCGTACCCCAAGTGACTGGAGTAACTATTAACAATTTATCACTCGGCGAGCATGAAATTATCTAATTGTTCTCTTAGCTTGGGAAACATTTCACCTATAGCAATAACGAAAACGCCCGATGCCACTGTGCAGAGGGAATAAAAGGGTATTTCATAGTTCTAATACTCTTATAGTACAAGACGAAACGTGGCACTCGAATCCTTCCTAGTCTTAAATGCAATAAAATAACTTGTAGCTAATATCAAAGAGGATATAGGAAAAAGTGACTAATTCTAAGTGGCAGGTGGCTATAACGTCAAGAGGCAAAGTGCCGGAGTGCTGGTTTGTTAGCTGATGCAGATTAGCTGGTTAATATACCTTGTACCCGAGCGATCCTTTCTCCGTTTTTGCTACCACCACTTCACAATCGGATGTCCGCTCTGAAGGAATAATTCCTGTAACTAATTCAAGGAAATTGCCTTTTCCCGATGCACTTATGACCCTGGACAAATAACGCGTTTATAAACCCACTCATATTCTAGCAAAGGAAACACGTGATACTGTCCACCTGCTATTAACTCGGTTACAGCAACTGATTGTAAAGATTGACTCATTCGAATTATCGGTGAACGACTCGCTGTCCGAGAAAAAGGATATTATGTTCATTGACATTATTATACATCGAGAAAAAGGGAACGTACTTACAGTATTTGAGTTCAAAGCTATACCTAGTAGCCCTAATAATTGTTTGATCTCATTGTCGGTATGAATATAGTAGGTATACGTGGCTTTGTGATATCTACCTACGTAGAATCTGGGGCATAAGTAAATCTGGTTGAAACTTTGAGCCTGGAAGATTGGACAAAGAAATAAAGTGAAACATGCGGTAAGGCACGGTTTAGGAAAGGCGTGATCTCTAAGGACAAAAAAATAAATGTCCCGTAATCTTTATACCGATGTAGTAGTATAAGCCAATAAAAGGCGACTTAATCTACAACGGAGTGAAATTCTTATATACATTGTTCCGTAGTCAATAGCAGCTATATGCTTGATTCACGGTGAAAGAGGAGAAGGTGAGCTACGTAGACGTATACCTATATACCAGGACAAAAAACACCTGTGCCAAAAAACGTTTTGTTCGAAGAATGCGGACCCGTATTAATCTAGCCAACCTAAAGTTAACGAATAGAGATCATGCCGGTGGACAAAAAAAATAACAACAATTAAATAGCGCATGAGCAACTTTCCAAACTGCATATCAAAAGAAAATCCAAATGTATTCTTTGTTACAATTAGCCCACTAAAATTTTTTTTTTTTTTTTTTCTCTCTCTCTCTCTCTCTCTCTCTCTCTTATAACGACAATAAAGTAATTCCTCAAAAAGTGAAAATCTCAGGATAGGTATAAATGTTATATATATGAGAAACACGAACGATCAAATATGATGAATTGAAATCAACTGAAATGGCTTAGTCGAGTTGGTCAGCCGGGTCGAGTCTCACCGAACGACCGTTGCTCAACGAAACCAGCCCAGCAGATCTATCTGCGTTGAAGCAATAGAATTATAGATTGCTTATGCAATCGATCGCGGTTTTGGTCCATCGCACACCACTGTGCATTTCTTTTGTTAATTTTATTTCGTATATTTTCTTTTTTTTTTTTTTTGTTTAACTACAATTTTTCTAACGTCTGTAGTTCTTTTTTTTTCTTATCCTGGGCTGCGGCCGGATTCCTATTCGCTTTCCCTAATTTCCATTGAAGCGGGTATAGCTACTTCCTCGCGAAGGAAGTCATACTGAAACTAAAATTGAGGAAACACGGATGATTCGGTTCTACTTTTTGCCTATCGAAAATTCTTCTCCGATTTTTTATATCATACTCAAGTTGTAAAATTATCGCTAACTACGCGATAGGCGTATGTATTCTTATCGGTTTTTCAACGGTATAATGAGATCGTGGTCGCTCGTCAAGGTAATTATTAGCCTCGATTATTACCTTATATCTGTAGAACAAACTATTGGGTACCTATATATCGTGGGTGAAATTAACTTCGACTTGTGCCTAGTATGGAAACCCCGCGCGTTTTATATATCTACAACTGATAAATTTGATTTCAAACATTTCACGCGGTCTCGTGAACTTTGGATATTATAAATCTTCGTTGCAACAGGATAGCACTATGGATGCTAAAGAATTCGTTGCTGATTTTACGATTGAACTTACTTACTTACTTACTTACCTAATATCGCACTAAAAGTTTACGATAGCTAACACAATGCTCTTTGTTCTGAATCCTATGCGGCTCGAGTCATTATTAAATGCAAAATTTCTCACTATAACCGATTCTCAACATATATATCCTAATATATAGTATACCTATCAAAAAATTGACTCAATATTCAAGACAGCCTTAATTCGCGTCACTATAGACCAAACATATAACATTATACCATATACTTATATACACCTAATACTAATAATTAATGCCGGATAATAAACTGGAACGGTAATTCCAAGACGGATATGAGGCAAGGTTGTTGGACGGATGGACCGACGGATGGAGACAGAAAATATCTGTGTGGGCAGCGCGTATTGTAACGTTGACAAGTTATCTGTGTCCACAGACGAGCGAGCAAGGCAATCCTATACTACATGTATTTCGAAATCGTAATTAATATCAGATAATCCTTGATCCCAGTTGCTCCTCATACTATAATGGATACATATTTATATACCTACCTACTGTTAAAAAATTTCTAAATGCAGAAGATAATCTAGAAATTTTTTTTTTTCATTTAAAGTTTAATTGAGCGACGATCTCGAGGGTTGAATCGACTTTCCCTTATGGTGCACGTGGACGCAGCAAAGAGAATTAAATTAAGGCCTTGTTGTATAATGATCGGAGTCATAACGTATACGAAAGACTTGAAGGGTGTTTTAACAAGAGTGGATAAAAATAACAAAACTGTTTAATAGGTTTCTTCCACTCGTGCTTTTCGACGATGTGAAAGTCCTCCTTGACTTCCTTTCCGCAGCGTCACCGTGTACCTTACATATCCGTCGAGTGAAATGAATCCTAATTAAACATTGATGAACGATTTCAAGGGCTCAATATATCAACATTGGTGAAATATTAATTCGATATATATATCTTATATACGGACATTCGTAACAGTGAATGAAATGACGAATAAAAAACGTAATATCTTTATGTCTTATCATTCTTATTATAGGATGAACGTAATTATTATGTAGTATCATGAAACAGGAATGATATAAATATCTTTAATAAATATAATTGAAATCTTGTCGGTATAGTGATATGACGAAGAGAGACAGCCAAGTTTAAATTACAAGTGTTAAACCGGTGATTTTAATGCCTGGGTATGGAAAGCATATATACATACCTATACCTTTTATACTACAAGAATTGAGTGACGCTGATACTCAAATATATACTATATATAGGTGTATATGTAGGTAGGTAAGCGGTCGATCTTACGCACTTAAACGCACCAATACGCGAATAATAAGAAGTACCTTACACTCGCGGCGAACTCACGTATTGCGAGAGAAATCATACCAGCAAGGACGGAGCTGAGATCCAGCCTCAGCCACGCCCGGCGCGGCGCATCCCAACTTTCTACAAACCGAAAACTGGATCACGTCTGCCTCATCGCGACCGCTCTATCTCAGCCTTAAATCACGCACATATATCGTTCTCGCACTCCAGCTGCTTTATTGGGCCTTCTCAATTTTGCGCAATATACTTTGCTTGCAACAAGGCCCCGCAGGTAACAAGAAGAAACCAGAAATAAAAACAGGAAAAAACCCCGAAATTTCCACGGAGGTATAAATCAAAGATTTCTAAGAATCGTACCAATCTGCGGGCGAGTGGAAGCGTCAAACATCGTTCTGTTTTTCTTTTTCTTTTTTTTTTTTGTTTGTTTTTTTTTTTTTTCATCAACACTGATGTCTTTTTATATGACAATCAAGGCGAGACTGCAATTTCTCTTTCATCGGGAGCAGGGCGACGTTCACAGGACGGGAGTCTAGCTGGAGTCTAACTGGAGCAAAGCAACGGTACTACACTCGGTTATCGCCTCGGACCTGTACCCTCATCTTTATAGATGTGTAAGCTTGTATGATACCGGGCTTCCGCACATGTATACATATACCTATACCACAATCGATTCGATGTATATATATTTATATATATATGATTATATTGTATATATATGCACTTTTTAGTGACAGGATATCTAGATTCGTGAAGACATTGCACACGTACTTATAGTACTATATTATAGTACTGGGCGAGATGCGGCAACGGGAATATGATCGTTCGAGGTTGACTATTAAAAATAAAGAATAAACGTATAGTCTGATGAAAACACTTCATCGCCGCGCCCTGTGTGCTCCAATTCGCAACGGTTCTGAGTGCAATCTACACTCGCGATTCCGTATATAGTCAGTATACTCATTTATCAATTACCGACAGCTAGCTTAGGTGCAGGGCACACCCATGATACACCCCTTAATAGACTGAAACCTCGGTAAGTTTATATTCCATCGAAGTTAGCCGCGCGATAGATATAGAGTACCTTATGGGAGCAATAGAGAACGCGGGAAAATATAATTTCATATTTTTTTTTTTTTTTTTTTTTTAATAATAGTAAAAATTAAACGAGGAAACGGCAGTATTTTACGGCAAGTACTTCTCTGCCCAGCTGCGGCCAAGCTGATGCTCTGAAAGCGGTAGGTAATTAGTTAGACCGTGGTGTTGGTATGGTATATATACCAATGACTGAGAAAGTTTTATTCCTTAATGATGATACTTCGAGGCCAGGTATATATAACATTGCGGTATTTTCCTATCTTTCTTTGTGTATTTTTAGCACTTTTAACACGGTAAAACTCAACTGCGGTAATTAGAATCTCCGCGTTCCAAGAAACACAACGTATATATACCTAACTACTCGTAATCGCGGAAGGGGATAGAGATCACTCGATTAAATACGGTTATCGTATATTAGTCAAGGTATAGGCTCTGTTTATCCGTAAGACACGTTAAGTGATAGCCTTTTAATAACGGGCGGTTCTTCGATTTGCATCGATAATAATTTCTCGAAGTATATGTATAATGTAGTACCTATATATATGTACCTACCAATATTGTATACTTACAAGCGGAGAAATCGTCTGCAACAAAGATATAATACGGTTTATCGACTATAAATTAATACCCATCTATATAGGTATTGCAGATGCGGGATTCATCCGTTCAACTGTGCGGGATTCTTAATACTATTTAAAATTGACATTCACCTGCGGCTTCTATTCCGGTGTGTTTATAATTATTGGTTTTAGTTTTTGCCGTGATTAAAGATTTAGTTTCTTGTTTTTTTTTTTTTTTTTTAATCTCTTTTCATATAATTATAATCATTCGAAAAAGGTCGGTTATTTCGGGTATAGTAAAAAAAAAAAAAAAGTTTGAAAAAGGATTAAAACGAGCCATAATATATATATATATCGCGTCACTAATGCCATAAGGTAGTAAGCGCCGAAAAAAAAAATTTCGTATTTTTGCTGGCAAAAATCTTTTTCATGCCATATAACATCATTTGGGCATATCCGCAAAAAAATAATTTTTTGGCGCTTACGACCTTATGGCATTAGTGACGTGATATATATCCGCGTCAATTATATGCGACCGGAGTATTTAAGTTAATGCCACTTTTATAATTAGGATGGTTCCGCGGACCGATATTGGTGCCTTTGCGGATGAAGGTAAGCATATATCCACGCATATACATATACTAGGTATATGTGAGATGGTTCGGATTAGGTGCGCTCCTCCAGAAACGATGGATTGAAAACCAGATCTAATTTGAATATTCATTTCTGTCGGTCGTCCGCATATATAGTCCCCCTTCGTTTCTTCGCTGGGTGCGGTTAGCTCTTATTTCGCGTTTGTCAGCCACATATTGACCGTAGTACTATATATATATATATATATATATATATATATATATATATATATATATATATATATATATATATATATATAGTATAGAGGTACTCACCTAAAGTCGACTGATGCAAAACTTAATCATCCGGGATGATCCGAATTGCGTCAACAAGTTTTGAAATCAAAGTCAACGTCCTCGTATATACCTACCGACTTCTAGTATTCTTGGTAGCTATGTGATTATTTTTTAATCTTATTTTCACTCACCAAACACGTCGTTAATAATTTTCTGCTCTTTACCAACTTATATAGATATATATATACATATATACCTATACATTTATTTTAACGCTACGAATAATATATAAGCACAGACATACATTAACATGCTTCAATTTTTGACTTTATATTATCGAAGATTATTCGGTTATGTCAGATTATATCTGTATTCTGTATTATGTTTATTCTTGCGGACTTATTATTTTGAATCTGGCAAATAATTATTCATCTCGATGATAAATAGCTGTTTTATTAATCCGCACGTCACAGTTTGTTGATTTTATTTTCCAATTGATATGACACGTGGTGTGCCGTAAGGAACTACCGAATTTACGTGAGTGTCAATAAAAGCTAATAAACAGGTTGAATTTTAAGTTATTTAATATTAACAGGTAGCTAGTTACCTGTTTATAGTATCGTTGAGTGATATAGTACACCTAATAAATTAGAAAACACTCGTTCAGAATTGATACTATTTTACAACTTTGAACACAACATTCAATCGGCTAGGTAATATATCTTAATTGGTATCTATTTCATTTCCAAATAACGATGGGAATTCGATTTATAAATTTTAATATAAATTGTAAAACCGATCGTATAGTTCGAAATTTGTGTGGTCGATAAACGGGTGGGCAGTCGTTTCGTCTGTCGAGTGATTTAATTAATGGTACGAACCAGTTCCGCCAGCCAACGAACCTCTACAAACTTCGTCTTTTCCACGAGCTTGAAGATTTATGATCTTGACGTTTTTAGTCTTTACATTATTTTATCATCGCCTTTTACCTTTTTCTTTCTCTTTCTCTCTCTTCTTTTTTTATCTATACCTACGGTTCTAATCGTCTATTTTTTTTTTCCTTTTTTTCATCTTTTTTTTTTTTTTTTTTAATCATACTGTGGGTGTAATACGTCAAATTATACGAGCAAACAAGATAGAGGAAACCGGCGTTCTTGATCATCCCATCCAGTGGTCAATCAAAGGTCAGTTCCTACTACCGCAGCGGTCGGCCTCTAGTCAGTCCTGATAAAAATCTGAACCGGGTATTAAAGTGGGCCTTGTAGATGGGCCCCGTAGGCTTTATGAGGCTTATGGATGGACAAAGTACCGTTACTTCCTAAGCCTCTTCCGCTAGCGTCCCTTACAAAATTGTTACCGCCATTTGCCATACAAATCATTCACCTGGCACATTTCAGAATCACATATAGTATATCTCAAATTTCCATTACCTATGTACACAGAATTAATGCACTAATTATCATCTCATTCCGCAATTCAAGCAATGAATACTATATAGGTACTTCCTTTCTTTTCGTCGTAATGAGGAAAAGTACTTTAATATCCTATATAGTACATATTATGTGTACGATTCTTCTGACGCAATAGGTACTATGTTACGCCGTGATATTTAGCGTATACATATATTTACTATATATTATATCTATATGGAGCTGTAAATTCGGTTCAGAATTCCTATTATCATGTTTGCAATCCAGTTATCTCTATCTCCTCACTATGTATATGATTTAACTCCAACCTGCACGGCATGGCATGGCACCACGGTACTTGGCATAATTATCTCTGGTAATGGCTTCACACGGCAGCGTCAGATTATTTGCCTTCGTGACTCGCCTGTCGAGTAGGTATAGGTATATAGGATATAGGATATAGGCGCTTACTTCTTACAGATTGGTAGAAATTATTATTTCTGCACAGCTCTGCGAATCGAATCTTTTACTCGAGTAGAAAGGGTCTTCCACCTTTACGTCTGTGTTTTTAAATGTGATCCTAAATTCATTGCAGACGTCAAGGTTTGGGATCTTCCGAAAACCACCTTCTCGGTTCGAATTTCTTATTAGTTATTTGTGTTGTGTTTTTTCTTTTTTTTTTTTTTTTTTTTTTTTCTTTTTTTCTCCATTCGAATACATTAACCCCGATCCGCGACCGATGAATCTTGAGAAGGATCACAAGCGGAGTATAGAAATATCTTTTTACCTACCTGCTTATCTGGGTGGAGCTGAATGAAACGGGTGAAACCTATACCTGGCGGACCTATAGTAAAGTACGGTGTGCGCGAAGCCGCCTGGTAATCATTGAAATTTACGAGCTTACGTAATTTCACCGCAAGCATGCGTTCTCTTCACTATCTCCTGCGGAGAACAAGCTTTGTTGTCCATTAAGAATTGCGGGACCCTGGCCCAGCCTATAATGTTTGCTAATCACTAATCGGTAATTCACTATTATGCGTATACATATAAACTGTGTTATACTCTCTCCTTGAGATGTCAAATCCCGATTATCGTGCGCACTGATGTCGGCCAATTTCATTCGAGCATTTCATGTTTCATGTTTCAGATCAGCTCAGGGTCAACCGGAGCATCGCCAAGCGTGTCAGAAGCAGTGTGATGAGTGGATACTTGGGTGTGACCGCTCCCTCCCCGCTGCATCACTACCCTCAGTATTCCCCAGCCATGAGGGAGAAAGATTCAAGTCCGAGAAAGATGCCAGGACACATCAGCCCGAAACAGGCTAGCATTTATCCCCTAAGTGTGAGAGTTGCAGAGGCAGAGGATCTTCCCTATGATCTAAGCCACGGCCACAGTCGAGGTAGTCCCGTTATTGGCCAGCAGCCACACATGAGTCCTGCGGCAAGGCCGCACCATCAACATGACCTGGACTGCGAACCCCTGGACCTTCGCGTTGACCATAAAAAGGAACGTCTTCAAGACGAGAATCAGAACGAAGTTGAAGTCCTTAATCAGAATAGCCTGAATCTACCTTATCACGCTGTTCTATTCCCTCAACATCCTGCCGTCCATCCTCTTGTCTTAGAGGCAATGTATCGCTCGCATCATCACACAGCAGTTGCAGAACTTCCAAAGATTCAGGTACGGGCCCTGCCGACGATGGTTCCTCTGCCTCAAGCCCAGGCACCCCGACCTTCGAGTCCTTTGCCCTCTCAGCCTCAGGCTTCCGCGTTACCCTCCTATCCGACTGCCGTAACGGCCGGTCTCAAACCCAAAGATCGGTACTCTTGCAAATTTTGCGGCAAGGTATTTCCCAGGTCTGCAAACCTGACGAGACACCTCCGTACTCATACCGGCGAACAACCATATAAGTGCAAATATTGCGAAAGGTCATTCAGCATATCGAGCAACCTTCAACGCCATGTACGCAACATCCATAATAAAGAGAAACCCTTTAAATGCCCGCTTTGCGAACGCTGTTTCGGACAGCAGACAAACCTTGATCGTCATCTCAAGAAACACGACGCTGATGGACCGACGATTTTAGACGAGGTTCGCTCCAGATACCATAGCCAACTTCCACGTACCGACGAATCCTACTTTGAGGAGATCAGAAGTTTTATGGGCAAGATTACGTCCCAGCGACAAGGAATCTCATACTTTCCAGGCCTCCTTGCCCCGAATACGGAGGACTTTAAAAGCGACAAGCAACAGCTTCAGATGGAAGAAAAACGCGGGGATTCATCGTACTTCAGTGACAGGGACAATCTGAGTTCCAGGTCAAGCAGTACTGCAAGCAGACCTGAAAGTATCCACGAGGAACAGAGGGACGCTACTTCGCCACCATTATCGCCGGGCAATAACACCTGAGTCGGTATTTCCCGGTGCCTGCAACCCTGCGAGAGAGCGAAAGACGCCACTTCGGGCCGGATCAACGCGAGAGAACAAAAGACAGCCAGGAAGATAGATAGAGAGAAAGAGAAAGAGAAAATGAAAATAAAAAACGAGAGAAAGAGAGACAGAGCGAAGAGGACTGCTCGAGTGAATGTGAATCCGAGGTGCTCAACGGATGGATGGACCGCGGATGACCAACTGTTTCGGTGAAAGGTACACGCCAGACTCCCGCCAACCTGCGAGCAGCCAACGACCACCGATAAAACTACATTGTCTAAGTCCCTGGCTATGCAGAGACTATTCATTGTTGTTACCTATTATATTATATATATATACACGATTGTATAGATCATCTTTTTCGTTACTATTACATTTAAATACCTATTTCTACGAGAGAACGTTACGACACTATATCTAGGTATACCTATATAGACTATTTTTCTTTCACATTTTCATATCTTTCACTATAATATGTTTTTGCTTTTCTTTTTTCATCTGTTTTTCTTGTGTCTTAGAAATATGCGCATCCGAGGTTGCACCTTGCGATTGCACGCGTCCCCGGGAAGTCAGTTGCGAGATAAACTCCTTCCGTTGAAAGCGCGGCGCACCTGAATCACTCACGTTCGCTGATGTTCAGTGCGGGAATATACACGTATATATAGGTATATAGGTATATATCGTATAATGTATATCGTATACTGCTCTCCCACGGAGTATATCTTTAGATAGTAAAAAAAATTAAAAAAAAAAAAAAAAAAAAAACCGAGATTACAGCGAGCCAAGGAAATTGGCAATATATATTATATATATTATTGCGGGGATAGAATTAAGTTGAACGTACTACATAGCTAGATGTGGATATATGCGAGTATAGTAGTTGTTTAAGGACGTTCTTTTATATTCGTTAAGAATTCGCTCTCGTTTGCAAACGTTCGCACGCGCCACACCCAGTACTGGAGGATCGCGAGGCCACCGAGACTCATCTCGAAAGTGAAACGAAACGAAACGAAACGATACGATACGATACGATACGTGAAAAAAGAATGTACTGCTTACGTTACCGCGGGAGGGAACCCGATTGATCTCAATTAAAGCCGCGTTTGTATTTATTTATCGATACCGACGGTGAATTATAATTGGCTTCCTCGCGCTTATTTGGCGTTATTTCTGCAGCACAAATCGCCGTTTGGGTTTATACTGCCATTTAAACGGTCTCTTGAGCCTCCGCAAACGCAAGTGCAGTTGCGTGTATATAGAGTGTTGAATAGATATATCGACTACGCGGTAGAACGGAAGGCACGCTGGCTTAAGTGGTTTAATTTTTATCCATTTTTTTTGTTCTTTTTTAATTTTTTTTTCAATCTATTTTTTTTTTTATTTCTATCTTTCTTCTTCCTTCTTACTTAGGCCCCGATCACCGGCCGGAGGCATTTATCATTCGTAAGAGAAACGCTTGCTCGCTCATCGGCGAGCCAAACTCAACTCCTCTCGTTAGAACCGAGTTAATATTTGGAAAGTGACTATACGGTCGTTCATTTTTCACGATCTAAATTCTATATATCGCAAAGGCAAATACCAACAACTTCGATCCTATACCCACCGAATTTCTCTAATTACAACAGTGAAAATTTTTCGCTCTCTAAATCTAAGCTGTCGTCAACTTACCAAAGTTCAATTCGCTCCTATATACCTACACCTGGCCGTACAAAACTTGTTCTCAATTCGCGGTAAGTTAAGGCAAAAAAAAAAAAAATAATAATAATTCGAGGCCATGTGTCGGAACGGCATGGCATGGCATAGCATGGCATATAGCATGGGATGGCATGGCATGGCGTGGCATGGCGTGGCGCGTGTTTCTGTCTTCATTCCACGGTTCAATAGCTGTAAGTACACTACACAGTACTACACTGTGTATGGAACTAGTAGCAGACGTGAAGATGGTAGCCGCGTGGAGGTCATCCCGAGCGAGGGAACTATTCAGACCACACCTTCGCGAGCTACAACACTCGCGCCCTCGACCACAGATGGTAGCGAGGCTCGACTGGTAGGTACAGCAAGATTTCTCAGCTATGTGCTCATTATAGCTGTTACCGGTATCTGTAACATCTGTGACTCGGATCACACGCTAAACCACATTTGGTTATACCTGCATATATAAACGCATGTCGAATCCACCCACCGCAATAATGAATAGTAAAAATGAAACTAGGGAGAGCCGAAGTTGATATAGGAAATATATAAGTATAATATATATATATGATTGTGAGACCGAGGTTAATTATACACTCTATTCGATATTTAATTCTATTTCTTTTTTTTTTTTTTTTTCTTTTTCTCTTTTCCCTGCTTCGTTTTGATTTTCCTATATACAGTATAATTACTATACTTGATTATAATGATACGAAATACGGTATGAAGTTTGAAATTCCATGAATGAAATTCGTTCGACTGAGATGATGGATGGGATATTATACATATATGACGAGCGGGAGAGCTTTAGTGGGCGAATGATATGAATATATGATATAATTTCGTAACATCGTATAAGATTGTATAATTTGATTTTATTCAAACGCGGTACTGTGGTAGTCCTCTTTAATTAGATATACAAGTACGTATACCTATGTACCGATATCTAGATACCTACTTTAGTGGGCTTTAGTTGCCCAACCCAAAACCGTGCAAATCTTCGTTACCTTTAATCGTATAATTTTTAAGCAAACCAGCGTGCATAGTAATTAATATATTACCTTATATAGGATTTTAACGTAGCTAAAAGTACTATCGTCGCTAGACATTGTATTCTTATGGCTCAAGTTAGATGTTTAAAAGTAAAAAATGATATTTTTCTACCTGTAAATAGTAACCAATTAGCGAGCTGGCTCGTAAATGCAGGTCGAATACAAATTATTTTTCATAAAAGGCACGCACTATAATAATATGTATTTGGCTATAACCCTGAATGGATTTTTCAATAGTCCTGAATTAATGTAATTAAAAATTTGTCTTCGCCCTGCGTCGCAAGTGCACCATAATAATTTTTTTTTTTATTAAAAAACATGTTAGAAATTCAAATTATCTAATCATTCATATATATTTTGTTTTCATTTAATTATAACTGTAACTATGACATAACTATATATATATATATATATATATATTGTAATGTATACAGTTGTATAAATTATAACGTGATTGTGATTTTATCGAAGTTACCGATACATACCTGTAGAATTATTTAACAGACAGTAGTCTGCATAGACGGCTAACACGCCAAGTTGCCACCCCTGTAGGTACTTAGTAACCCTCGTCTCCGAGGCATTCAAATCAGAAAAAGCAAAAAATTTCAAAATGTGAGAAAAAAAAGGTAAAAATTCTTCACGACACCTCGCAGCATCGTAGAAAAGAGCTGGAGGCAAACCGATTCCAAAACTATTGCAGATGGAAACTTGGCGTATTAGCGGATTACCAATTTCTGTACTCAATATGTCTAACGTTTAAGCCATTTTTTCACGTGTTATGTAGCACTGTGGTGTCTGTATATATGTTGATATGTAATATTCCCTAGCAATATAAGAAAATTATTCGTTTACAAATAGTTTCGACTTTCTTTTACTATTTATATTGTAGTTATTTTTCTCCCTTTACGCATCCAACAGCTACGAAAAGCCTGAAAGGAACTTTAAACTGATGTGAAATCGAAATAAAGTTTATATTTCATCAGAAACTTATAAGGGACTCGAGAGTATATCGTGGATGAACGGTGCTTTCACCGCGCGAAAATCCAAAACTGTCGCAAAAATTTGTAAGTATGACTCACGTCTCGCCATGGCGTAGGTCATAGGTCATCTCAAAGCAGCTGCCTTTCCTTAAAAATTAAATTTCAAGCGGGTAATTGTTGTGAGAAAAGAGTTGTTCGCTAGGGTCACAGGTGTGTGAGAACCGGAACAGCGGACAACGTAAACGGGTGACGTGGATCAGCCTCAACGACGCCTATGTCGCCGCGCGGCCTCGCATGTGTATGCGATAATGTCTGCCGAAGAATCGTTGCATTAATTTCATATCGGAAAGATGATCATTCTTCCGAGATGCGATTCGCATAATGAATTATTTTTCATTCATTTTCACTTACCCATTATATACTTATGCGGATTTCAGGGTCGATCAGCTTCTTAGGTCTTGTTGCACGCTGCTCGAGACTTAAGAGAATAAAAAAAAAATTAATTCAACCAGTTCTCTTTATTACTTAGTCCAAACGTCAAGAGTGACACGTCGTGATTCGTAGAGCTGTTCTCGTATGCACAACACATCGCGAAATGTTGGATTCGCTAACAAACCAGCCCATCTCGGGACGTGGGGCGTCCGTGAGGTCGTCCTGACCGTCCTGCTCGTCCAGGCCGGTCGAGTTTCTGCTATACGAGGACGTGACTTTGACCCAGATCCAAACTGTGTCGGTCTCATAAGATGCAAGCTTGCTAAGCAAACTGCGCAAACTGCAGGACAAACATTTGCACACATACTTTTTGCATTTCTTCTGCCATTAAGGCCGAGTTCCTTTTGTCCAAATCTATCGAACAGATTAATACAGGAGATTGCCCGAGTCGATGTGGCCACTTTGAGTTTTTCGAAAATTTTTATCATGAATAAAATTTTCTTAGGCCGCGAGCAGTCGGATTCCTGGAGCAATAACGCCATGTACAAATGAGTCTTAGCCTTATTCGTGAACATATTATACACTAGGTGAACAAGGTAAGTCGAATGACTAGCCTAATTGGGCCAGGCCAGCTGACCTTCGCTCATCTTTTGTTTTCGGCAAAATTACGAAAACTTATCCACCTACTGCAGATTTATGGCCCATTAGCGCCAAACGCAAAAGGTAACATATCGCCTGACCTCTCCATCTACGAAAAGTTGCAGAAGATAATTTATCGCAGAATATAATATATGAGACAATGTTACCTCATATTCAGATAGAAACAGCATTTGCATTTGCCATACCATCCTTCATCAATGTCTCTTCAGAATCTCTTATGACTTGTCTGATATACTTGATTAGATAGAATTTAATTGCCTATATGATCTTAAAACTGGAAATGTGGGCAAAATTTACCATATTTTTTCATAATAATGGGAATTTTCACGTTTGATAATAAAGTGAGAAAATAATGATGGAAAGGATGTGGAAAAAGTTTGGATGTCGGACTGGTATACTAGGAGCACTAACTGCAGGTCACATAATTTAGTTTCGGATTGTAGTAAGACTTGGTCACGGTATCTCGCCGGTACAATACAATCTGCATTGCTGACCGAGGCGGATCCGGCAATGCTAATGATAATAAATTCAAAGCAGCTTCGAAGCTGCCCCGAGTCCTTGGTTAAGAGACTGAATTTATGATCACGATTGCGAAATATCGTGACTGCCTTTCGGCATGAATCCTTTAGCGAATCGAGACACCATTTATTGGGGTAGATTGAAACAAATTGAAAACGACGAGTGTTCGAGATATAAATCTGCACACGTATACAGCTCCACATACTTATACCGCAACCTCTTCAGAGGCGGGGAATAACTCCACTTTGCAAACGATGCTCGCCGCATTCGGCCTGGACCTGGACCTGGACCTGGACCTGTTGCCAATATTTTAGGCAGCTCGTGGAAGTTTAAATGCAATAAAACTGTTACGTCTAATTGCTGTTTATGACACAACGATTGATAGACGATTGAACAAGCTCGTTTTCCATGCTGTTGTATACTTCAATACTTATACCAAGGCACGCCGTACCATAATGAAGAGAAAATTGTTTTTGATAAATTTGAAAATTTAAAGCTGCTCAAAATTGATATAGACTTTTTTTCTATCGCAATTTATAGGCAAAGGTAGGATTGTCACTGAAATTGTATCGAAACCGACTCATCTGACGATCATTGCATAATGAATCATCATTTACTTTGTTCAAAATCACTTGGATCTTGTAATCGTTGATTCCATTCAAAATATCGCTCAAGTGCGAATAAATCATTTCAGAGGCATTAAAATATTCATTGAACCGCACACCGATGGTTGGTATAACGAAAATTTAACTGCCCATCTCTGCCAGGTATACCTACTATCGATAACTGAAGTAGGTGTTACGAAACTGTTGTATCGACGTGAAGAGGAAACGGTATGAGAATTGAAAGAGCAAATAACCGTGATGTGTTAATATAAAAGGAAAAACAAATGAACTATTTTGGAAATAAGATGACATTTCTTATATTATGATCTTACGTTTGTCTTTTTATTTGAGCAAATTCCTAAATTATGTTTGGCAGGATCATTCACATAGTGCAATTTCGTGTCTACCTATATAAGATCGATGTTATTAACGATGGAAACGATTAACGATATTTGGGTAAATTGAAATTTAGGATACTGGTATTGGTGCGATTGAAGATACTACAAATATCCGAAGAAGTATCACCTAGAAACTTTGACAGTCCGCTTCCACATTTTTTACCGGGGTAAAACGTCTGCAGTGTCGTCACTTCCAAGGTACTGCTTCCAGATCCCATTGCTGCTCTATATTTCCATTGCAATTCGCGATTACTAGACCATCCTCTTTCTTCACAGCCAATTGAAGACACATATTCGAGGCAACGTGCTCCAGTATTTTTTTCTGAAATTTATAGTCACTGCATCTTCTTGCTGAAGCATTTCTGCTTTTTCAGAGACTCACAGTATGATGTTCTACATCAACTTTAAACTTAGGGTAAAATTTCGACTCACCTGTATATCGTATCGCCATTTTTGTCTCCGAGAACCACTGCAGGCCATTATCTTGGCCTTTGGTTTATCGTGACGTGTATCTCGCTCCGGAGCATCGAGACAGACGCTTTCATCAGTGACAATGACGCCGTCCGTAGTCATCACAAACATCTGGTTGAGACGAGGGGATGAAGTACAGCGCTCCAGAATCGCGGTACCAAACGGCTGCGTGAAAGTACCCTTAGCAGTCGGACGCATTAGGCAATCTTTTGTACCGATATGGATTATCTAGAAAATTGAGTGATTTGAAATTCTCGGAAATTCGACTGCAATACAAATAAGGAAGTGAGCATATCATACCTTTCCAAAAAAGCGATCATCCTTTGGAAAGAAATGCTGTGGCCAGACATTGTCCAGATACCATTCAAAGCCTTTGCACTGGAGCCGTTCACGCAGAGCTAATCGAGCTCGAATCTGTTGTTTATCTCTGACTCGATCTGCCTCTGGAATTGATTTAACCGATCAGTTATAGTTCGTAGAATTTAGAGATCTCCCGCGTGCAGAACAAACAGACATAAATGCTTTCAGAGGCTTTCAGCTCGTCATGATATGAACGGATGAAGAACGAAAACCTACCGGGATTAAACTTGAAGTAGAATTCTGCCCACTCGTCCATCCAGACCAAAGCAACCCTTGCAAGGTTTGAATATAGGGTCTCGCCAACTCCTCCAGGAAATGTGTACGGCGAAGATTTTCTAAATAAATGACCAACGTGAGAGCAAGGTGCGATTTCAACGCTACCACCGCACTGCCACGCTCTGAAAGATAACTCCAGATTCTCGCCACCCCATATTTTCATTTGATCATCGTAACCACCAAGTTCAAAGAAATATTCTCTATCCATGGAAAAGAGACCACCTGCCATTGCCGGGGTCTTGAATGGTGCTATCATGTTACCACGACGTTGTTCGAGCTTCGAACCACCCAAAGTTAGCCACCGGAAGTGTAGATCCCAGTTAAAAGCACCCCAGTGCAATTCGAAGGATCTGAAAACCCCAAAGTCATTGATTATGAATTCCGGGACTCTTATGAATCGGAATTACCTGGTATAGCTGAAGGTGTCATCGTTGATTATGTCGATCACAGGTGATACAATCCTCGTTCTTTCCTCAGCAACGGAATCTAAGAGAGGTTCAAGCCACCCTGAAAGATGTGAATCGGAAAGGTTACCTTTGATCTTCTTTCTATCAAAGGGCTAATTATCTCAACGAGATGACCTACCTACCAGCGGTGCATTCACAATGCGCGTCTAGGAACGTTAAAACTTTTCCTGTAGCATTACCAGCTCCTATAAGTCTGGCGTTTACTAAACCAACCCTCGTTCCTGACCTCAAGACTTTGGTAGGCACCTCAAGCTGTTTTACATACTCGTCGAGTGGTGCCGTCAGAAATTCTAAAACAATATAAAAAAAAAAAACGCATTGTTTTGAGTCGATTGATGAGACGGACAAAGTTTCCTAAACTTATATGATAGTACACCTCGATTGCTGAAGTCATCAACCAGAATTATTTCGTGCAATAAATGTCTCGGCGATCGACCTATGACACTGTGAACTGTCCTTAACAATGTACTCCATGCCTCGTTATGGAATACTATAATCACCGAGGTCGATGGCAAATGCTTTGACCCTGAATATCTCGAGATGCACCTAGAAGTATGTGATTCAATTGTCAATTGGATCAATTTGAGTGGCTTGTATACATAGATGTGAGATGTTGTTTAATACTGCAGATGACAGAATATCGTACATTTTTTTTCTCACATCAGGCAGTGATCTGTTAAGAGGGATTCGGTCACTAGCCATCAGGTTGAACCTATTGATTTGAAAAAGTTGCTTCATCATGAAGAAGTCCTTCGGAGGAATCAAGACCGGATTGCCATCCCTGCCTTCGTAAGGTCGTGGGTTAAACATATTTTTATTTATCAAATCTGAAAATAAATCTTCGATTAATAAGTCACAGAATAAATTCAAAGATCTAATTGGCACTTAAGCCGGCACCGATTCAGCAACAATGTTGAGAGGTGTAAATTATCTGGTAGTCTAAATTGCTGCGTTCGTGCGGTTTAGCCCACTTGACATTTGATATCTGACATTTGACAGCTAATATAATTTGTCTTCGCCCGGTGATTGTGAATAATACTTTTGTCTGCAAGTTTAATTATTCAGTGATAAATATTTTCACATTGGTCAACGATAATTCAAGAAGATTGAATAAATTTCTTTTGAAGACACGGAACACGTCAATAATTAAATTACATTCGGACTTTAGATTGTATTTGAATAATTACCATCTGTGATGTTCAGATTTTGCAGAGGATCCACGGAGTCGCCGATATAGTGACCGACGACCACTTGTATACCGCGATTTTGTACGTAACTATTTTGACCTTCCTGTAATCTGCAGTGTACGTAGTTATTTTTTTTTTTTTATTCAATTAGATTTGTCAGCGTTAATATTTACTTACCGTAGCGAAGCATAGTCCGAATCATCGTGGCGATTTTTTTCCCTTTCGCGTCGTGGCCATATAACAAATAAACTGATCAAAATTCCAACTGATAACAGAATCGGCCACGTGCGAAATAACTTTCTCAATTTTGGCAAGAACATGATTAAAACACGTACGGAATTAGTTTACCAACAATATTCACAAACGAATGTGTAATACATTATACAGATTGATCATCAATGATCATTTCCAATCGTATTTACGACTCGATGCTAATAACCCCGGAGCGCGGGCTTCTGATAATTTTTTAAAACTCTATCGCTATATTTCGATTCAGTTATCTCCCGGTGTTTCGCGGGTCATGGCCAAAGTGAACACATCTCTTTACGTAGACGCTGAAAATCAAAGAATCATCATTTTGCGATTAAGTATATATATATATATATATATATATATATATATATATATATATATATATATATATATATATATATATATTATAATAATACTAGAATCTGTGAAAATCTATTTTTCGTGTAGATTGAATAACGACTTTGACTGTAATTTTGATTTGATTTGTTTTCGAGGCACAATGTGGCAATATTTAATTAACTAATTAATTAATTTATTGTCTCTTTTATTACTGCTACAACGTTTTACGAGTGACACGATTTATGGATTACGTAATACACAGCATCCCGCGCAAAAGGAGATATTCAAATACTAGATACAATACATAGGTATACCGAAGTAAATTACGTCACGTTAAACAATTTCCAAATTTAATCGATCACGCTACCAAAAACGTATTGAGTATGATATAACACAATAAAAGTATACTCTTATCCGGATGGATGAGCTATAACGCAGCTAATAAAAATAATGAAATAATTGAGTTGATTATAGGATCCAAGTGGAATTTTTGACGTAGATTTCTCCAAGCACTATACCACTCGCTATACTTCAATAGAATATCATTTCTTACCAGAAAATTTTCCTTCGTTTTATCGCAGACTATCCTCCGCGCATTCATTTCTCTTCGTTTAGCTTTAACTCTCTAGTTTTAGGACCAAAAATCTTTTTGTTTGATCCATGGCTTCTGCGTACCTCAAACCGCACTGTTAACTCACTACGGTCTGCAGACGACCGTCAGCCTCTTATATCTTCGTGCGGTTTTTATTTTTTTATTTTATTTTTTTTTATTCTTCAACTTTTACTTATCCACGTCTTCAGCTCGTTATTTTTTCGTTTAATCGCCTTTTCGAAAACCACAATACCCAACAACGCTTCTAAAGCATATATGAGTAACTATAAAACGCTTACTTTCAGTAACTCGGATGCTCTTTACCGCGTGACTCGTATGGCCAGAATGAAAATGGCCACCAGTCACTTGCCTTGCCGCAATGACGTCACCAATTTACAGTTACAGTGAAAGGATACGAACAGACTTACAAAGGCTGTAGACACCGGCTGTTACTAGATACCTAGAAGCCGGCTGCGCGAGTACGCGAACCCTGGTCACTGCAGTTTGAACGAAAACCGTAAAGTGCCATTTCGGCAGTTTTTGATTTTTTCAAATTCACGAATTGAGTTAGAGTCATGTGGGGTAACCGTACGCAGCGGGTAAGTGTACGCAGTGAGCTTTGTGTGAGTCCTGTAGTTGACTGCTGACCGAAACATCATACATTTAGTTCGTATTTGAGAGCCGAGTATGCGCACTGCGCCATGCGTTCGTCATGTCATCCTGTGGCTAGTTACGAGACACTTTTGTTTCTGCACCGTTTTCTTATTTTTTTTTTTTGTTCAAATTCGTGAGCATGATGGAAACATACAACAAGGCTGAAGGCATCAGCAAAGTGATTGTTGATAAGATAAACTTATCAATATTTGATGTAAATCTTCATATTTTGTCTGAGGTAACGCATATTTGTTATTTTTATATTTTTATTTACTTTGACGGAATGGGGTAAGTGTACGCGGGTAAGTGTCCGCAGTATTAAGGTGAAGTGAAACGTTTGTCAGAACCTCGAAAACGGGAATTGTGAATTCTCCGAAACTACTGAATCAATCGCGATGAAACTTTGAGGGATTACACATCATTGTGGCAGAAAGTGGCTGATTATTTCACTTTTCCAAAATTTGACAAAAATTTTTACAGATTGACGTACCGACCACATAAATCGCGAGATTATTCACTGTTGACGTAGATAATCGCATTTTCCCGATAATTAGCCACTCCGAAATTAAAAACCACACACTTTGAGCCTAATCCCATGTCATTTGATGGAGAAATGACTGAGAATTGACGATTCTCCGTTACTCATAATTAAAAAACCGACATTCAGTTGAGATCACAACCCGTATCGACATTTAGTCGAGATCACAGCCATGTATCGAAATTGCAGCCAGTATACTTGCAAATAATCTAGCGGTGGACAGAGGTACCAAACGTTCGGTAGTTCTGTTTTACCGCGGTGCAAGGCACCCGGCCGTAGCCTTGAAACGTTTCACTTCACCTTAATACGAAGATCCACCTACTGAGGAGTGGATTGAGTGCAATACTTGTAAGTCATGGTGGCATGAAAACTGCTCCAGTTATGTGAAAGGCATTTTTACATGTGATGTATGTTTACAATAAGATATATATGTGTATATATGTTTATATATGTCTATAGGATGTTTATATGTATATGTTTATATTTGTTTAAAATATGTTTATAATACTAGTTACCTAGTAGTAAGTCCACTCGCACACTTACCCCATCGTGCGTACACTTAACCGAAGCCGTGCGGACACTTACCCCTCGATGCGGGTAAGTATCCGCATTTCGCTTCTTGATTAAAAACTTTAATAACAATTATAATAATAATTAAAACTAAAAATTTATGTTTTGTTGTTGTTCTTAAATGTTGAATAAATGAGAATAAAGGTTATTTCCTTTTAAATTTCATAAGAGTTTTATTTTAGAAGTAATTAACTAAAAAATGCGTACAGTTACCCCACGTGACTCTATCAATTTCGAGTATAATACAAAAATGTGCTGTTTCAGATTGTGAATTTTGAATGATTCTGAATTCTATTCGAATAATTTCAAATTAATATAAAGTGCGACTCGTTTCTGTTTAGATCAATCAATAACTCAAATATAAGCTTCATGAATCTAAATCCACAGTATGAACAATTACCGTGACTAAATTGTAACAGGATTGGTGATTTCATATGACATAATGTTAAAAATAAAAAATTTTGATAATTATGTGCGAAGAATTAAGTAATTTTGGTAGTCGATGTTTTATACAAGTATGAATAATAATTATTAATTGTAAATGCCAATTGAATGATAAATAAAATAATATTGAGATAATATGGATGAATAAATATATCTAGGTATTGTATATGATAACATTATTTTATTATATTTCAATTGAAATCGATTATAAATTATGATGAGTTTGAATACTAGGACTAGGACAAATGGTTCCCGCTGCTTTCACTGTATACATATTATTTCATATTGCATAATTGTTTGAATTGCCATATAATTTACGACACAAATTATTCACCTGCTATAGATTAATCTGCCCCTGCTGTCGGCACACTATTAGAGTGTTATATCGTTTCGGTGTGGCTAGGGGTAGGTATTATATATTTTCGATTTTTATTATTTTCTGAGTATATTGATAATAAATAAACTGACGCTTTGTTTTTTATCATATATCGATTCTTTCAATTCAATTTTCACCTCTCACTCTCTCTCTCTCTCTCTCTCTCTCTCTTCCTCTCTTTTTCTCTCATGCATGGCACCGCCGATCATCTGCAACTCGTTACTCAATATGTCTGACAATAATGGTCGACCAAATTCTTACACATTATTTATTTATTAATATCATAGTAGACGATATTGGAAAAGATGTGTGAAGATAACTATAGCGTTTTATTATCACCTGTAATATTGAGTATGAGTATTAAATTTCGGCTAACAAACAGATATAGGTATTTGCAAAGAAAAAAAGGACAAAAAAAAAAAAAAGATCAGATGCCCGAACGATTTGTCGTTCCATTGCGCTGGAGAAAAAAAATCAGCAAAATTTTTACAATTTCACTATTTATGAGAACCTCAAGCCGATTATGAGTTTCAAGAATTTGAGAAAGAATTTCTTTTTTCTCATTACATCGAAAGAAAGAAGAAAAAAAAACATATTTCCCTGCACCCTATACGAAACTTACCTGCTCCACAGTTATCACAATTCGGCGATAACCCAGGTAAAAAAAAAATTAACGAAAAAAAGTGAGGCAATAAATAATTACAACGATACGCTATAAAATATGAGTTCAGACACCTTGAAGATATAAGAAATCTTTCCCAAATAGAAAACTAGGGGGCCGGGGGGTTAATATTATTATACTACATTTAAAGTGAATTTAAAAATGTTTTTTTTTCTTTGGATGCTTCTCGATAAGTTTTGGGTAAAATTAATAAGAAGCCACCTAAAAAACCGACCCATAGATCACAGTGAATGATAAACCTCACAATAATGACAACATACGGTATCTAAAGTTTTGGAAGAGTTCAAGACTATATGTATGATAACGTGTAATAGCTGTTGTTTTGTTACACTTAGAAACAGCAACAATAAATATACTATAAATATTAATATACAAAATATATATATATATATATTTATGCATTATACATATACATATATATATATATATTTGTATCGCACCTCGGATGCGAAATAATGTTAATATATTACTAACTGCACAGAATTTCATTTTATTACGAGGTAAATGAGTAACGTAGGTTTATCACGTTACTCAAAATTCAAATATATGCACATATATATATATATATATATATAGTATATATATATATATATAGTATATATATATAATACATACATAATTTGTATAATGTTACAGTGATATTCCATCTCACTCTTTACGCCTTATCTATATCTATATATACCTATATGTATAATGAAAGTGAGTTTGCCGGGACGAGGCATAGGTGGTGTGATAAAGAGGATATAAGGAAGGAAGTATATGGGCTAGGAAATAGGAAAGTATAAAGGATGATTATAGTATATAATAATGTTGAGGATGCCGACTCCTTATTATCAGTTTATAATAATAACGCTGCGAGACATAATTCTGTTCGAATATATATAATAAAGAGACAATCAGCCGCAACCTTTTTTTTTTTTTTTTTTTTTTCTCATTTAGTTTCTTTGAATCACATTACATTAAATATTGTACGACACAACTGCAGCTACCATTCTCGTGTTATTCGTCATTCATTAGGTTATTTAATCTTAACAAGTCCGCCGATTATAGCGATACCATACGATAAACTTTCAATTAGCAGATCAACTGCTATAAAGTGCGAAGCATTTAAAGGGATCGCAAGAGCAGGCAGCAGCGCGATATTCGTATCTCTATAATATACTATATATATGCATATACATATAATATATATATATAATATATTTATTTATATATATATATATAAATGTATATGTATACACGGATATTCCATATCTATATACATAATATATATATATATAGATTCGTGACTCGCGATTCGTAATTTATTATCGTTATTCGAAGTAGATATTATATATTATATATTATATATTATATATGATATAATAGATATAATAATAATAATAGTTGCGGAAGCGCCTTATACTAATCTCATATTATCTAACGCGCGAAAAAATCGGATATAGCGTGATAGTTTTTTTGTTTTTGTTTTTGTTTTTTTTCTTTTTTCTCGGTATTAAAAAATAAACGTAGAAAAAAAAAAAGGATATATATACGATACCCTCTTGTATAACTTTACTTTATAGAAAATAAAAATAAAAATAAAAATAAAAATAAGAATAAAAAAAAAAACGAAAGAAAGAAAGAAAGAAAGAAAGAAAGAAGAAAAACAACGCTTATAGTATGTGGTGTATGGCTTATTATATATAGTAATAATGTATTATATATAATATGATTTGTAATTTGTGCACCGGTGCAGATATGGTATTACACACGATAATTAATATTATATATATAATTATGAGGATACTGGTGAGAAGACACGACCATCCTAATACATACCCCTCGCACAACAAACTTGCAATAGTTTATATCGGAAAGTTTTTTTCTTTTTCTTTTTCTTCTAATCAAATTCAATAGATATACAGATGCGAGGGACAACTAGGCTGGACGAGGCTGGTGATAAAAATAATAATAATAATAATGATAGTAATAAAAATGGTTATAATAATAATTATTATTATAGTCAAGATATTAATAATAATAATAATAATAATAATAATAATAATAATAATAATAATAATAATAATAATAATAATAATAATAATAATAATAATAATAATAATAATAATAATAATAATAATAATAATAATAATAATAATAATAATAATAAAATAACGTTAAATAATAATAATGATAATAATAATGATAATAATAATAATAGTTCAATACAAGCTATAATGATTTCTTTGCTAGGCAGTGCTGCGATTTGCGAACCATATCCGCTACTCAGACAACAGGAATAATATGATCATTAATAGTTTTTTTTTTTTTTTTATAATCTATTATAGGTATTCCATATTACACATAATAATATTAGAGCTAAATATAATATATAATATATATATAAATATATATATATATATATATATATGTGTGTGTAATAGATATATATATATATATATATATAGATATATGTATACACATTAGGTAAACTTCTGGTAGTCAGTATAAAGTAAAAATTACATAATATAATACATTGGATTTAGCGTGTAATTGTCGGTATTTATATATATATATATATATATATATATATATATTATTGTAAACATATGTATATATATAAATGTGTTTACAGTAAAAATACAAAGCGCGATAATCAAGATGGGTATATATTTAGAAATTATATATATAGTAAACGGTGACGGGAGATTGCTGCAGACGCTCGGGATTTAAATTAATTAATTAATTAATTATATAATTAAATTAATTAATTAATTAATTAATTAAATAATTAATTAATTAATTATTCAATTAATTCATTGATTTAATGAATATCGTATGTGTTTTTTTTTTTTTTGTTTTTTCTTTTCTTGATGATTTTTCTCTTCTATATATGATTAATTAAATAGAAGAATGCGTAATTCTTCAGTAATCGCTCGGACATATTTTTTATACTATATATATATGAATATATGCATTTGTCACGCGGTATAAATGTCTGACGAATAAATGATATCTTACTTGTAATTAATTATATATAAAGCAATATAATAAATGTACTAGTATATAATTTAATCCCCATATATTTAATATGCTGCGTCAACGCACGCACGCAAGCACGTATATAATATACAGTATACACGCGCGATATTTATTTTATTCATATTAGATATATAGATATATGTATATAATATATTGTTATATTATTTAACAAAGATTTAATCTTCAAGGGTCCCCCACTTCCCAGACCGCACTGGTTATTGGAACACTTTTTGGCATCCTTATATAGTTCTGCGGTGATTTTATTATTTTATTTTTTTTTTGTTTTCTTGTTTCTTGTTCTTTTATTTTCTTCTTCATTATTATTATTATTTTATTTTTTTTCTCTTATCTGTTTTTTTTTTTTTTTTTTTTCTTTCTTTCTTTATCAATCCTTGTTTCTCGCTTTGTGTTTAATTCTTGTATTCTGGTTTTACGCTTTATAAACATAATAAAAAACACTGTTCTTCATAATCTTTGTCGTTTTTTCTTTACCATAATTATACTGTACGATCGTTAACTATATTATGTCGTATTGACTTATATATTATATTTCGTGGTCATATTTGATTTCTCTTTATTCTTTATTCGCAGTATAAGTATGTATGTAGATATTTAATATTTCAATTGGGCTACAACACGTTTCCACGTATTCGATGATATAGTATATATTATAATTTTAATTGGGTATTCATTTATATCTATTCATTATTAATTTTTCATTTTTCTTCAATTTTTCCTAATATTTATTAATTTTTTTTTTTTTTTTAATTTTTTTAAATTTTTTTAATTTTTTTTTTTTTTTTGTTCGTTTGTTTTCCCTCTTGGCACAATTTACATATATTTTTTTTTTCCTTCTTTGTTTTCAGTAAAAAAGGCACTGCTTTTATGCTTATAACACATGCGTCTATACACTAACATAGCAATACATTGCGTATAGTAATATATATATATCCGTGTATACACGCGTTTATAAACATCATAAAAAACGTTAATTAATGGAATCCTAGAAATAAAACGATGTAGAAATAATCTTTTAAAACGTGAGAAAAAAAAACCGCACAGACTTAGTGGAGCTAATTCAACGATATATCTATACAATTTACTTAACTACGTTCGTAATCAATTCGCAACAATTTCGATGCGCGTGTATATATTTTTTTTTTTTTGTTTTTTTTTTTTTGTTTTTTTAACGACGCTTATAGAGTATACAGGGTGACCCAAGACCCCCGGACCGGAAGGAATTAGTGAATTCCTCGTTGGATTTTGAGACGAAATTTCCTTTTCGAAAACTTCGTCCGATCAACGGTGTCCAAGTTATTAAAGATAAAGAGTAGCCAATCAGCGCCTCGCTTTAGGTCCGTGCCAGTGCCGGGTCAATAGTGAACGGCGGACAGGGTCCGTGGTTTATTTTACATTTGGCTACTTTCTTCTTCACTTTACGATCGACGCGTATTATTATTATTATTATTATAAACCACGAGCCCTGCCCGCCGTTCACTATTGACCCGGCACTGGCACAGACCTAAAGCGAGGCGCTGATTGGCTACTCTTTATCTTTAATAACTTGGACACCGTTGATCGGACGAAGTTTTCGAAAAGGAAATTTCGTCTCAAAATCCAACGAGGAATTCACCCATTCCTTCCGGTCCGGGGGTCTTGGGTCACCCTGTATACGGCGACAAGTACAGCCAATGAAACTAAATAAAATTAAAAAAAAAAAAAAAAAAAAAAGTATTATATAATTAAAAAATACTGAATTTCTGAAATTGAAAATTTTCTCTTATTATATTTGAAATTGACTGTACCGAAATCCGATGAAGTTTTCCGACCTTTTAAACGTCAACAAAATCATTAGCTACATGTCGAAAAGTCTTGTAATTGGACTTATTAGGGATTGAGTAGACCCCTCGCTTGTGGCGGTTTAAATTTCTCGATTTAAGAAACTTGAGACGAAATTTAACTATTTTTTTTTTTTTTTTTTTTTTTCATTTTTGTTTAATTTTCTATAAATATTATCTTTTTACCGCCTATAGCCGCAATGCCGTGTCTCCATTTATTTATTTATCTTTTTTTTTTTTTCTTTCTTTCATACCCGAAGACTTAAAAAATTTTGTTATAATATTGTCTAAAAATGTAAACCAAGTTCTGCAGCCGTAACTATAAATTCTGACATAGTTTTTTTTTTTTTTATATAATCGCTGATTTATATAGTATATCGTGTATACATATCTACTGAAATGCGATTAACAATAAGCTAAGTCTTATTTTTCCCTCTGTTGTTTCTCTATTTACTTTCGAATATTTTAATACGGTTCAAACTTTAGATTTCCATCGAACTCCTTAACTCATTCCTCACTCGCTCTTTCTCTCTTTTTCAAAAAACAACAACGCAGTAGAGAAAACAAATTTCATGGTATTTTTACTCGCAATACCATAAACGAAATGCAAATGACGCAGGACCGCAAGATTTAGATGGAAAAAAAAAAATAAATACAATCAATAAAAATTAAAAATCGCAACAAATATCACAGACACGATTTTCGTCGATGCCTTATGGCGTCGATTTGTCAAATACTGACTGAAAAAGTCTGTCTATTCCATAATATTTCACTGAATTCCATCCAATATTAATAGATGGATAAGTAAATTGTTTATATAAAAATTGGCACCTTGTGTCGTTTGCATTTCGCGCAGCCATGTTTTTATCATATCTTATATTTTTTAGTTTGGTTTTTTTTTTATATATATTATATATATATATATTAGGGTGTGCCAAAAAAAAAAAAAAAAAATTCAAACGCACATCAGCATTCCGGTAGAGCATCTCAAATAGAATATCTCAGCCAAATATGAGCTCTTAATATTGATATTTAGAACTGCCTAATTTCGTTACCAATTTTAGTTACTAATTTTAGTTATTAAAATTGGCAGTTTTAAATATCAATATTAAGAGCTTACATTTGGCTGAGATGTTCTATTTGAGATGCTCTACCGAAATTTTGATGCGCGGTTGAAAAATAAATTGTTTTTCCCAGAGTCGTATGACTCTATGACGCTATGACTCAATGTTTATAGGCGAATATCTCTTAATCGGTGAGAGTTAGGAAAATTCTATCTCAGTACTTTTTTGTAGAGCGTGAAATTTCCTATAAAAATCTATGTTCAGAAAGTTTCTAAATCAAGCCGGTTACGAGAAAAAACAATTCGAAAATTTTCCGATTTTTTTTCACGTGTTATTCAAATCAAAAATGGGAAAACCGAGTTAGGCAGTTCTAAATATCAATATTAAGAGCGCATATTTAGCTGAGATATTCTATTTGAGATGCTCTACCGGAATGTTGATGTGCGTTTGAATTTTTTTTTTTTTTTTTGGCACACCCTAATATATATATATTATTTTTTCTCATTCGTATTATGTCACCTGGCTCAATAATTATGGGCAGTGAAGAAAAGAAAAAAAAAAAAAAAATTGAAAGAAAATGTAAAGGAAACAAATAGAATGAATTGAATGTAATTTATTTTAATTTAATTTAATTTAATTGAATTGATTGAAATCCGATTCTGAATAACACGAATCAGGCGAAATCACACGCCGCCACTCATCCATCCCCTCCGTATAGACAACAACACAGTTAGTCCGGCCGAAAAGCCGAATTATTTATTTATTTAACCAACCACTCCCTTCTTATCAAAAGACCTACTTCTTCACTGTCGACATTCACTCGCTCGATAATAAAAAGCAGTCATTTATTCTCTCTCTCTAAATATTTAAGTAAAAAAATGATAAAAATCAATAATTATTACAATGTTGACACAGCCAAATCTTTGTTTAAACAATTATTTGTTTGTTTGTTTGTTTGTTTGTTTATTTGTTTCGTTTTTTTTTTTTCTTTTTTTTTCTATATAGTGTTCGCGCATTTTTCAAATACAGTATTTATGTTCAACGTTAACCACACATATATATACTATCATTTATTCAGATATTTTTTTTTTTTTTTTTTCTTTTTTTATAATAGTTTTTTTTTTTTTTTTTTTTTTAATGAGTGAAAGTGAAGTGAAAATGAACTTTTTCAGATTTTATTCAAATCAATCCTATTATAACGGACCTCAAATAATTCTCACCACAAAATTTTGTATGATTATTTTTCTCCAAAGTCCCAAGTTGTTTATTTATTATTTATTATTTATTTTCAACTTTTTCAAATAATCATAAAATAATTATCATGTGATATCTGCTTCTCGTTTGTATAAGATTGATAATAAATTTAACCCAGTTCAATTATGATGATTAAATTTGTAATATATAAATTGTTAAATATATAATACACGCGCTTATATAATAATATCGTTTAATTTAAATTTAAATTCACGATAATATTCACGTATATAATATATTATATTATAATTGATTATACTAATATAACACAATATGCAAAGTGATAAGAATCGATACTATTGTTAAAGTTGGCAGCATAATGTTTCACTAACGCTCTTTCGCACGTCTTATTATAATATTATACCTATTATACGCTTATAGAATTATTAAGCCTATCCTAAACTCATTTATAAATGTTCATCGCCCGTACAAATTTCAGTCGTTTTTCCAGCATTATTTATTTTATTTATTTTATTTATTTTATTTATTTTATTTATTTTATTTATTTATTTATTATTATTATTATTATTCTTTTTTTTTTTTCAATTTTTTCAATTTTTTTTTTTTTTTTTTTTCTCTCATTTCTGCCATGTCAATATTACTATACCCTTCTTACCGCGAAATAAGTGTTTTTCTGTTTTCTTTTTCTTCTTCATTTTTTTTTTTTTTTTTGCTTTTTTCTCTCTGTTGCTCTTTGTTCTCGTTTTTTTTTTTTTTTTTTTTCAACTAATTCGTCGGCAGTAATATACATATAAGCTTATTTCTCTACCACCGTAGACCAGCGCTGATTTCTTACTACATCGTAAATCGTATTGCTGAATACTATATCGCATTATTATATTTATAACAGTGATATTATTAATATAGTGATAAAGATTCGTGAAAACTTGTGTACAAAATTGGATTCTAGGTGGAGCTTCGGTTTTCGCTCACTTCGGTACGCGATAATATCGTAGAACAAGGTAACCAAGCGTTCTGAATACTACGAGGAACGCTAAAAGAACTGCGGTATTCGCCCACAGTGGTAAACCAGGGCCTGCAGCACCACCTGGACCCTGAAGAATCGCAGATACTGGTATCGTCGTTCCGTTCTCACATTCCGGAAACTTGCTTGGCTGAGCGCAGCTGGAATAAAGAAAAAAAAGAAAATAAATAAATAATCAATTACATCCTCAACGAATTTTGATTTTTTTGTATTTTTTTTTTTTTTTTTTTTTTTCAAAGATATTTAGAATTTATTGAAACAAGATGAAATTAGGGGTTGAAATTCTATGGAAATGTGTTTGATTATTAAAAAAAAAAAAAAAAAAAAAAACGTTCTTTTGGATTTTTGGATTTTTTTCAGAGTATAAAATATGGAAAATGAACTTACAGGATAGGATCTCCGACGCCAAACTCAAGTATCTGCATATTTTGATACGCGTAATGAACCATGCTGGCATATCTCGCCCATGCTAGCCAGGGGGGTACAGCAGTAGCTAGATACCCGCCAAGTAGCTGTGTCCCCAGAGTGTATAACGCCGATGCCGTTATACTCACCTGGAGGTCGAGGCAGCAAGCGCCCACGAAGAAGCCCACGCTCTGTAGGACAGGATAGGATAGAATTAACAAAGTTGTAACGATTAATCACGTGTATATATATGTACATATATATATACATATACATATATATGTATGCAAAGAAGAAGAAGAAGAAGAAGAAGAAGAAGAAGGTGAAGAAGATGAAAATAAACGACAAAAGTTGTACGATTCGCTACCACGCACCTCGTAATCATATTTCAGGGTGATCCTTATTTTTATCATTTTCGAATTTCAATGCTCTCATGGTCCAGAACGTCTCGAAATATATACAAAAAACTGTAGTTCAAATCCCAGGTTCTTATCTCAATTCTAAGTACTGCCCCCAAGCCTTCGAACTTTTCCATTTGAATAACACACGATTTTTAGTACCTACTTCGGGTTTATTTTTTACTTCCTATCGCATTATCGCTTCGAATAATCTGAAACTCCGCACACTTCGTGCCTATATAGTAGTAGATATCCGTCAAAAATTTGCAGATTTTTAACGACAAAATTTTTGTTCATCACAATTTGGAGATAAGACATTTTTTTTTTTTTTAGTGCGTTATAGATTCGAAAATTATATCGTTGAAAATCTGTCGAATTTTTATGAAGTGCCTACTACTACAGGTAAGGAGTGTACCAAGAGCTGAACTGCGATAGGAAGAAAAAAATCAACCGCGAAATGTAACAAATCGCGCGTTTTATTAAAATAGGAAAATTCGGAGGTATACTTAGAATTGAAATAGGAACCTACGGTTTTGGCTACATTTCTTTTTTTGTATATATTTGGAGACATCCTGAACCATGGGAAAATTAAAATTCGAAAATGATAAAATTAAGTACCATCGCTATTAGATCTATAAAACATAAAGGGACTTGTACTATACCTGAGCGACTACCGTGTTGAGAAGTAGAAATGCCAGAAGTGTAACGAATACTGCTGGACTCTGAAATCCCAGCATGGGATAACTAATTATGTGATAAACAGCCGGAAGGGTGATCGTCAATGGTAATTCGCCGACCATTTTTGCCAAATAGTATGCAGATAGGCGATACGATCCTGACAAACGTTCTTTGTTTATTACCTCGCGTTCGGGAGGAACTGTTAAAAAAATAATTATTAATTAAATGAAGACATTTAAATATGAAAGATATGGGGGAAAAAAAAAAAAAAAAAAATGAATAAAAAAAAAAAAATTAGTCATTTATTTAATATAAAAGTTAACTCACAGCTAGAGAGCGCTCCGAAATGTGCGAACAGCATCCAATAAGTTGTGCTGAAAAACATCCAACCCTGAATGTCATGGAGGGCTGCTTCCGTTCTTGGAAGACGAAGCCATAAAAGACCTGCTAAAAGACCTAGAGCTACTGTCTGGAGCCAATTCAACCGCGACAACATCCGCGGTCTAGCCTCCTGGAAATTTCGCTCTGAGAGTACCTGTTTAGTTGAGGAGATGAAAACGAAAGGTAAATTATTCGGTTGGATACAGTCTAAAAAAAAAATTGAAAAAAAAAAAAAAAATTCCAAATATTTGTGAAAAACGAAAGTTTGGATATTAATTATGGAGGTATCAGTATACCAGTCTCTTCTCTTATACTCACTTTAAACTGAGACCAAAAGCTTGTTGGCCAATGCCAGGAATATTCATCATCCGATGAACTTGCACTACTACTAGCATGGCTTTGAGTATCTAGCCAAAGTGTCCTTCCGTCGTCCTCTTTAACTGTTAAAATAAAAATGATAAAAACTGATTACTTATATGATGAGGACATGTTGATTATTTTCAATTATTAATCAGCAGTTGGCATAGAATTGAATCGTATTAAAAAATATAACAAATAACGATAAGTGAAACAAATATGTTAAACTTTTTTTTTTCTTTCTTTCTTTTTCTTTCTTGTTCTTCGTTGCGAGAAGACGATATTTATATACGATGAAATTATTATACCCACGCGATGTTACGTAGATTTATATTATAGTATATGTATAGGTAGGTACTTATATATACGATAGAATAATTTAAACGTTTGGTTATTCCTCGGACTTCGGATCACCGCGGTTAACGATGTCTGAACCATAATTCAGATTCGTGGATGGCATAAGATAATTAATATAAGAGAGAGAGATATGGTTATATATGCTTCGTCCAAGGTCTAGCCTATGTTAGTAAGTACCTAGTTTAATTTTTGCAAATGCATTTACCGATCGCAGTGTAAACGTGACTGTTGGTGTTGTGGTTTGGGGTGTCAATTACCACGCACATATCCAGCTTTCCTCCGTTCGTAATGTCCTTGCATTCTCCGTTTCCTGATATCAAAATTTGTCCCAAACGAACTTATCATTTACTATACTGACCTCACTCGACCATATATATAGGTCTATATTAATAGCATATAGAGCTACGAGTCGAATTCTCATTTACAAAATAAAAATAAAAATCAAAAAAAAAGTAAAAGACAAATCAATCAATCTCTCTCTTAATTCAATTTTGGTATACTACCAAAAAATGAAAGATCGATGATAGTGTAGCAAAAAAATTTCACCGAAAAATAATATAAGAACAAAAATGATGAACAACTCTGAAACTGTTTCGTCACATTTGATTTGGATCATTAAAGCCAAGCCAAAGTCGAAGCTCGCAGTATTTCATCATTAAACATATATTTACCGTTGTGGGTGATATGGTGTTCGTGATAATGGATTAGGTGGTCGCAAAGCGGATGCTGGCTGGGATTATAATCCGGTCGAAGTTCCAGAGGACAATCGAGTCCCTGTCTCGCTGCTCTAGCCGCAGCCACTATCCTCTCTCGTACCTCTTCTGGTCCCTTTATTTGTTCGACTGTAAGGTATATATGCATGTAGATAGAAGTATAATAACAGCGTTTCGCAATTTCAAAAATCTGCGAGGAAATGAAATTTTCCGTTATTTCTTTTTTGTCACTCACGTATAAAATCAGCAGGGTTGTAATGCGGGAGTAAAGTGAGGCCGATGGTCGAAAAGAACCTTCCAATATTTGCTGTGGATCCGTAATACGCGACCTGGCCTCTACTTAAGAGCAGTAATTTACTAAAACTGTGAAACATTCGGGAACTTGGTTGATGTACGGTGACCACAATGCTCTTTCCCTCCTGTTCGGCGTATTTTTTTAACCGTGTGATTAACGCCTGTGCTGAATGAGAGTCCAGTCCACTTGTGGGCTCCTGTTGAAGGAGTGAAATTTCTCGTGAAATTTTTATATTGAAAAATTGAAATTCTGTACGATTTTTAAGCAGTGATTATTAACGAAATATGGGACTTGTAGGTACACTCAGAAAAAGGTCTTGTTGTCACAACCAAAATTTGGGTTATTATATGCACAATCAAATTTTTTGTTCAGTCAACCAAAAATTTTGTTGGAATAGCCAAAATTTTGGTTGTCTCAACAAAATTTGGTTATAACAACAAAATTTTGGTTATCCGAACGAAATTTTTGGTTGACTGAACAAAAAATTTGATTGACTGAACAAAAAATGTGATTGTGCATATAATAAAGAAATTTTGGTTGTGTCAACAAGACCTTTTTCTGAGTTTATATGTATAAAAATTCGGAACTTTGACCTGGCCCCTATCTCGTTATATTTGTTAAATGTTAATTAAACATAGATGTTTGACTAGAACCGTTGTCTACATACAATTTCCCCCTGTGAATGACACTGATTAATCTATTCGTGAGTGTATCAATCGTATAAGATATACAGCGTTCAATCTACCGTTCTAAATACCAAGAGAAGATCGTTGTACCGGATGCTTGATAATTCATCGATACTAAACACTGTACTATTCACCCACGCGCGATTATCCCTTATATATATGTTAGTTTCGGTTTTATCGTTGTGTGATACCTATATACTCATATAGTATATATACAGGCGTTTATATAGTAGAACAGCTAGAGCTACGCGGAAGGAGATCAGGAATGCGTTCAATCTCTAACGGTAGATCTACGCGATTGTAAAACTACGTACGCATTACATATATCTATATACCTATCTATATATATGTAATATATACATATATACAGCCAACAGCTTACAAAATAGAACGAACATTTATACTTTCGGAACAATCAAAGTAGGAATAGACATGTATGCTAATTCAATATACCGCAGTTGTTACTCAGAGCAGACACATTTTTCAACCCCTATTTAGTTGGAGTAAGTATAGCTGTAACCAGTATCGGTCACGGAAGGTAAATTCGTATTATTATAATGTCAGTTTATCATATGTAATTTTAAATATTGAATAAATAATTCAAATCTTCTCTTTGTCCTCTACTTATATAAATTATATATATATAGATATATATACAGAAATAATATTTATTCATGATAAATAACGAGTGTTATTTAAGATGTTGGATATTTATTCGTAGTTATATTATCTGTTATATATCTTCAACCGAAATGATTAATTATATAAACAAATGTAATATTATTCTTTATTTCCGTCGAATAAAAATGTACGGTTTTTTTTTTTTTTTTTTTTTTTTTTTTTAATTCTTTAGATCGTTGTTCTTTATTTGACGCTGATATAAATTTGGATATTGTACTTCAATTTTGACAACTCTGAGTATTTCCTTATATATTGAATAAACAATTGACTCTTGTTAAACAAACGCATAAGTTAAAATAATACTTGCATTGCCATACGATGTATGTTTTACTTTTTTCGTACTTTTTTTTTTTTTTTTTTTCTTCTTCTTTTCTTCTCTTTTCTTTTCAATTTTTTTTTTTTTTTTTTTTTTTTTTTTCCCTCTTATTCAAATGGAAATATTTGTTCAGAACAAATAACCAGCTGTTAGGTTAATGTACGAATGAATTATTTATTTTGTTCTAAAGTATATTTATTTATATTATATATATGAACGAAATAAAGTCTTTTCTATATATGCGCAGGATGCGTATATACTATTATCATGAGTCTTCGTATATACGAACATCCCTCAAATTTTCTCGAATTATATGAAAAATCATTTTTTCATACTAAAAAATTCGAATAATATTATTCGATGATACGAATTCGAAATTTCGATTAAAAAAAAAAAATTAATTTTTTTCAAATATTTCTAAAATATTTAATATCATAATCTAAAGCTATATCGATGTTGCGGTTGATTTTACCCCAAATATTATAGTAAACCTGATATGTAGAGTACGAGATATATATGAAGAAAAAGGAAAAGGAATTTTTCAATGTTTTATAAAAAAAAAAAAAAAAAAACCGAGAATGGTAATAAAAAGCGTGAAAACTCCACAGGGAAGTATGAAAAATAAATATCGAATACTCACGTCAAGTAGCATCAAGGAAGGATTGGTGAGCAGCTCGCAAGCGATACTTGTCCTCTTTTTCTCGCCTCCTGAGAGTCCTCGTTTCGTATAGTCTCCAATAACTGTGACAGAGAATGAGATGAAATTTCTGAAGTATAGTTCGGAGAAAAGAAAGAGAAAATGTATATAAGGTAGAGGAGTGATGGGAAAAGAAAGCTAGATTCTTAAGAAATTGTATATACATATATATATATATATATATATATATTGTAACGTTGACCCTTGAGGAAAATTCCCGTTCATTAATTTCAATATAGTACTAAGAAATGAACTGTACAATTTTTAATATCATTTATAAAGGTCTTATATCGCGTCACTAATGCCATAAGGTCGTAAGTGGCAAAAAATTATTTTTTTTTGCGTATATGCCCTAACGTTGTTATATCGCATGAAAAAGATTTTGCCATCAAAAAGACAAAATTTTTTTTTTTTTGCGGTTACGACCTTATGGCATTAGTGACGCGATATAAAGTTTGCGAATTAATCAAATTATAGAAAAGTTTAAGAATATGTATATATGAGATTTTTCCAAATTTCTTGAAAAAAAAAAAAAAAAAAAGAAAAAAATGTTCAAACCGCATCGCGAATTACACGCAGATTATAGAGACTCGCGTTTTGTTTCGCACGTATAGTCTATTATTTCATTACAGTCGTAATATACTTACTTGTGTCTTGGCAGGCTGCGAGGTCAAGAACCTCGATGATGTGGTCCACACACTGCATCTTTTGAGAGTGTGAAAGCGTGTCTGGTAGCCTAAGTCGAGCCTGGTACTAAAAAGTTGGATAAAAACCAACAAAAAAAAAAAAAGAAAAAGAAAAAAAAAATCTCATTATTGCATAATCGACAAAATACTGAAGAAACGATAAAAAAAAAAAAAAAAAGAAGAAACAAACTATTATTCTCTTTTTGTACATTTTTTTTTTTTTTGTTGTCCTTTTTTGTAATTTTTTTTTTTCTCTTTTTGCATCAATTGGGACGAGTATAGGTGTGAGTGCATATTGCATGAATAATGATCGCCGTTTAAGAGATGCGGTGTAGAAAGTGCACCGAGGCGTGTCGCAACGAACGCTGCAATTGTACCGTTCGCGGGGTCCATGACTAGCGCAAAGTGAGGAGGAGGCTCGTTGAAGAGGTTGTGCGAAAGTCGCGCGAGTAGAGAGAGAAACGAGTTAAGAAACGTTAACAGCTGCTTTTGAGATCCCGTTGCAACTCGGAACAACCGCGTCATCCTTTACGCCTGCACTAAGTGAACAGAACGGAGAAACGCGGCGCGATAGGTTTTACGAAAAAAAAAAAAAAAAAAAAAAAAAAAAAAGAAAAAGTAACCGCAATTTGTATGTCAATAATTATCTGCATATAAAAACGATAAAAATTTTTACATTTAACAATATTTTCACCCGCGTAATTCCGGTTCAACGCTATATACTCGCATTTATCGTTTCGAACTAAATATAAAATTCTACGTTATCAAATTCCTCGATGAATTAATTTCATTTCACTTTATTACATTTTATTTAATTTCTCTTCTCTTCTCTCCTCGGTTATTTTATTTTTCATCATTATCGCTTATTCGTGCTAGGATTTATCACTCCAACTATATAATATGTATAACAACCACGAAACGCTGATATAATCTGAGTGAAATGAGGGTACACAGCAATAAGTGATCGTGAGCGTTATATGTTAAATTGAAAAAAAGTGTTAAAAATAAGATCGAAAGAAAATGAAGCGATTAATTTCAACTCTTATACTACAGCTATCCTATCCTATATAATATGACTTTATAAACATAGACTATCTTTCTTACGGGTTTATGATCCGTGTGAATTATCAATTAATCGGTATCTTCAATTCCCCATGTTAGTATAAGCTAGCCCGATTAAAATAGCTACGAAGCATAACAACCCGAGTCAGTCAGTCAGTCAGTCAGTCAGTCAGTCACTCAGTCAGTCAGTCAGTCAGTCAGTGTACCTACTATAGTATATGTATATACGTATCGGCAACTGGACGCGTTATATACTTTCGCGGCACACTTGCGGGCCTCTTGCGATGATGCCAGAACTTTTTGAAACGCGTAATATATGCGGTTCACTGACCGAGTTATGACGTCACTATACAATTCCTCAACTACATCCCCACTTCACTTAACTTTATACTTCACCCATCATATTATCGTCCTCCCTGGTCATCATCAGTTAGGTCGTTCGCATGCAAAGATTCGCGTGTATACAATATATACCTAATGTCATAAATAAATTAAAAACTGTCTTCTACGTTTTAACCCGGCATTAAAAGAGGCCTTGTTCCTTTTTTTTTTTTTTTTCTTTTTTCTTTTTTCTCTTCGTCATCATCAAAATAGTTAGTCGCGGTGTACCTCTTCTTTTTTTTCATTTTTTTTTTTTAATTTTTTTCATTAATGCGAGAATTGAATCCACGGGGTTGATGCTCAGTGCAAACACGTAATTCTCACATATATTCATATAATATTATATAAGCTGGACTTGGAAAATTATGAAACAAACTTGATCTTTTCGCGGGGTGAAAAAAAAAAAAAAAAAAGTAGAAATTTGACTTTTTTTTCTTCTTTTATATATACGTGGATGTAGAACGTATAACATGCCACAATGTTACACGTACTTATTATAAATGGAGAAGAATTTATCGATCACCTAGTGTGCAATTCGCGTTGTATGTTATACCTACCTACCAACGAAGCATGCGAGTTATAGGTATAATCAGTTGCGCAGTTTGTTCCTGCACTTTCTCTCGAATCGATCGATAAATTGATATTTGACTTTTCCCGAGTGCAATAAACCGGATATTATGTTTGTCCGTTGAATTGCAAAAGGTTTTAAAAAAATAAAAAAAATTCTTTAAACAACCGGAGCGAACTTGCGCGATGCTTTCTAAACACTCGACTTATGAAGACGTAGTATATACCTACTTTATAAAACTATACGATAAGTGCAGATAAGTGCACAGATATGTATGTATAGGGCAAAATTCATACGTTAAAAATTTTATGTAAAAATTCATATCTACAAACCTCGAGAGTTTGTCTTAACGTTAAATCCGGAAAGAAGACGTCCTGTTGTTGAACGTAACAAATCCGTCGACGCCATCTCTTGGTAAGACGTTCTCGATTCAACCAAATTTCACCTCCGTCCAAACCGACACGGCCAGATAAACAATTGAGTAATGTTGTTTTTCCACAGCCTGTAAAAATAATATAGTATACACTCAATTTTTAGAATTTTTATAACAAAACGCAATTCGTTACATATTATCATGTAATTCGGACGTGTAATCAAACTGGCGATAAAATTCTTTTACCTAACCAGACTTATAACGACCTGATCATATATATATATATATTAGACCGGTTCAAAAAAATCGACTATTCTTTTTTTTTTCAATTTTCGCATTGAAATACTTTCGGGGGGGGGGGGGGGGGGGGGGGGATGCCTGTTAAAAGCCGAGCTCTTAATATTAAGATTTAGAAGTCGCTCATCGCGGATTTCTATTTTCCATTTAAATAGCATATAGGAATTTTATTTTTTTTTTCTTCAGAATTTCGTAGGTCACAAACCAATGAACAAATCCAAATGACTCTTACATATTTTGATAGGGGATTGAACACTCTAAAAAATGTATCTATCATTGTGGAAAAAAAATCACAAAAAAAAAAAAAAATAGTTAACTCAACTATAAATTGAAATTTGAGCTGGAATAACTTTGGAAGGAGTGAATTTATCAAAAAATGATAAGAGAAGCTTTTTGTAGAGTGTTCAATTTCCTATGAAAATATGTATGAGTCATTTAGATTTGTTCATTGGTTTGTGAGCTACAAAATTATTTAAAAAAAAAAAAAAAAAAAAAAAATTCCCATGCTATTCAAATGGAAAATAGAAATCCGCGATGAGCGACCTCTAAATCTGAATATTAAGAGCTCCGCTTTTAACAGGCATCTTTTTTCAGCCCCCCCGAAAGTATTTCCATGCGAAAATTGAAAAAAAAAAGAATAGTAGATTTTTTTGAACCGGTCTAATATAATGTATATAATATATTTATATTCATATAAAACGTCCGCGCCGCGGCAATTCATTTGAATATACCATAACTGTATGAAATATGATAAGCTCTGGAAGGAGGCGATACCCAATTGCAGATCGCGGACTGTATTATTTTCAAACCTAACTCAGCTTGTATAGATTTGAAAGCTTGAAAGAGGGGTTAATCGCGGTGTAAGCTCAGATTACACACAAGCTAGACGGTGCCTTGAAATTTGGGATCACTATATATATGTATACGATCGCGTTCAATTTTGTTTGAAATAAAAATAAAAAAAACTAATAAAATAAAGTAATAATGAATTACGAGGCCGAATTGTCCGAGAATCTTTTTTATTTTTATTTTTTTCCCTTTTTCTGCTTTCTTGTTTTTGCATATTCAAATGCGTCAAGTTGTCCAGTTCATAGGAGATTAGCTCCACTGGCCTCGTTAGCAATTCAAGCACACCGACACACATGATAAGCTGGTTTAATTGAATTACCTGATGGTCCCATGACGGCCAAAAGCTCTCCTGGCTTAACGACGCCTGAGACGTCGCGGAGGAGAGCTCTCTTCTCTTTGACAACCTGCAGATTCCGAAACACCAGCTGAACGGGTCGTGATTCCAGTGGACATACCAACTGCAGCGCCGAACTTTCCACTCTGAAAATACAAAAAGTAAAACATCGATAAAGGAAATTCATAATGATCTATCATTTTTTTTTTTTTTTTTTTTTTCCCCATTGATATAAAAATGAGTCAACACACGTTACGAGGAGTTTCTTCAACTTGGATAAATCGTTGATTAACATCTCGTAATGTCTAGACGCGAAGCAAAGTCACTCTTGAATACAGAGCAAAATTCTTACGTCACTGTGAAACGAGACAACTGTGACGGAATTAGCATAAATCTTATTCAAAATCAATACGATATAACGCAATCTATACGCAAGTATCTTTGTAATCGATTAAACAATTGACAATTGTTATGGTCTTAAAGGGTATCGTCGAAGACCTGTCATCTGCACACAACAATTTCAACGCAATGCTTTTTCCGCATCTAACTCGACTAGGTAGAAAGTAAATTCGCTGTTTTGCGAGAATCCCAAAATCTATTATTAAACCTGTCACTTTCACGATCACAATTTATTACTGTATACTCAAATCTGGCCACTACGAACGCGGCGTCTACAAATAAGAGTAATTATTTCAGAACAAAAACCGTCGAAAACGATGAGAATGATCTAGCGTATAACTGCGATAAATACAAGGTCGGTGAAAATTCGTCTGTAACTTCTTCACTACCTGCGCAGGTATAAGATAGGTACCTACACGTGACATGTGTATATCTCCGCGTGTGATATAAATGTTGCGCCCGATGCGCGTTACGTTATCTCAAAGCGCTCTTCAGTATAAATATTATAGATGTATACCTGTGGAAATCTTTTCTTCCGTATTCGAATGTGAAAAAAAAAAAAAAAAAAAAAAAAAAAAAAAAAAATGACGAAATACTCAAAGCTATAAAAAAATTAATCACAAAAAATTCACACATGCATGCATATAATATATGGTATATTATGGTATGTTAACTACATAGTTTATTCTGAGACGTGGGTATACTAAATTCTAGTACCTGCGGGGGATGACCATCGCTACTATTCGGCGGTTCGTAGTTGAATAAAAATGAGGAGTCTGTCGGTCCATCAACGCGTGTCTCCCGTCCCGTCCCATCTCGTCCGTATGGATGAATGCAGTTAATTGTTACGTATTTTGTTTATCGTCAACGAGGTCGGGTACAGAGAAGGCGGAGGAGGCGGCGGGTTGAAGTTATAGACGTCGTTGGCGTCGGCGGGGGCGGAGGCGGTGGCGGTGGTGGAGGCGGTGGCGGTGGCGGTGGTGGCAGCGGGATACACAAAAAGCAAACGGCGCGCGACGCCGTATGAGACAATAAATTCACAACGTGAACGCGTCGCGTCATTCGATGTGGGGGTCGTCGAACCCCACGGTAGTACATGAACTTCAACTTTAAAACACTTGCTTGTCCCGTGATGTTTATTACTGCACGACCTGGAGCTCTGGCCCGTCTGATTACGAGACACATATACTACATAGAAACTAACGCGAATTTTGGTACAGCTAATGCCTGTATGCACATATAACACCGATACCAATACCAATATCAATTCTAATATAGTACCACCAGAATAGAACGCACGTATCTCCGACTATTTGGTGTCAAATTCATGTTGACCGAGACGAGGACTATACAAATATGACATTGGTGTAAACTCCAGCACGGAGTAGCGATATATAACTACGATATCATATATAGGTATACGATAAAGATAAAACTATGCTGCAGTTATAAATTTTCCACCGAATGGTCAAATTTCTTTGATGAAGGACTCGCTGCGAGGATGAAAGACGGTATTGAACTTATAGGGTACACACTGAGAAAAAGGTCTTGTTGAAACAACCAAAATTTTGTTGTGCTAACAAGAAATTTAGTAGTATCAGCAAAAATTTTGGTTGACCCAACAAAATTTTGGTTGACTGAACAAAAAAATTTCTTTGACCGTATATAATAACCAAATTTTGGTTGTGTCAACAAGACCTTTTTCTGAATGCATCGTTTAGCTAATGAAATAAAAATAATTGATCATTTATTTGGGATTGTAATAGAATATGAACGGCGAGTGCAGGCATGGTCATTTTTACACGACCTTGTATCCTTGACCGTTAAATATATTCTTCTGAAATATGTAATCCCTGTCTCTCTGGCATTCTTCGTACGAACGCGAAACCGCGGTTGACTCGCGAGTTTTTTTGGCAATTACGTAACTCGGGTGATAAATAGCCAGGCTCGATCACTGACCGTTTACGCGGTGTGAAAGTACAAAATAGTACACGACTCCGTACTGTTCTGTTACTCTCAGGTCTGTTCTGTTCTGTTCTCTCCTCTTCATACGCTGCTATATAGAAGGGTGTTTTACAAAGGCGACTCCTCATGTCAACATTGACAAATTTTAATGTCAAAAGTCATTGTCCGCGGTTTGGCCCGTGCAGTTTCTGAACTGTGATGGCGCCAAGGAGTCGCGTGGCCGTGATAGCGGTGGACGTCGGGACGCTGGGATACTATGACGTCGGGACGTCGGGAACCATGGTCGGGCTACTCGCCAACGGTTGGCCTACTCTCCTCTCCCTCAATTAGGAGCTACTCACGTCTAACCCGATACAAGCGCACCCGCGCGATTCGCCGAAACGGTCAATTAATTTGCATAACAATTCGCTGCAGACGAACCTTCCTTTTTTTTCTGTCTCTCTCTCTCTCTCCCTCTTTCTTATTTTTCAGTCTTTTTTTTTTCATTCATTTTTTCATTTTCTATTTTTTTTTTTTTTTTTTTATTAGCTAGAAGTTACGTCACTATAACAACTCCGAGGGCAACGACTCCCGGACAAACTCTGTTCGACAACGGCACGTGCCTGCAAAGAGGCTAGGTATCTATCTACCAACGTTATTCAAGAACCAGAAGATAAGGGTGTTTGAAGAAAAACAAAGGAAATATATTATATCAAAGTTTCAAGAACACTATCATATTATTTATTTATTTATTTATTTTTTCTTTCTTTCTTTTTCTTTCATCATCATATAATCATTTCGTGCAACAGAATTCATCGTGCGAAAGTCGACATCTGATTTGAATAAGAAATTTCTTTCAAGATTTATTACAAGTCAAGCAGATATTTTCAAGTTTTGCCAATTTTTTGCGAAAGATGAAAAAAAAAAAAAAAAAAAAAAAAAAAACGTTAGACTTTACTCCAAACTGTATTCAATAACACTGCACTGATCCTTCGGAGTGAAAAGAGTTAGATTGTCAACGAAGAAAAGTATATATATATATCGTACCTATACACGTGTAATTGAATAAATCTTTGGATAAATGACGAAGCTCAAACTTTAAAGTTATATAGGTATACCTGTATGTGTATATTTATGTAGAGTATATCGGTATAAGATAACGGAACAAATTGAAAAGATAATTGCTGAGAGAACGCGGGTAATTAAAACTACGCGGTGGTCAAAATGAAAAGAGTTTTCGTTAACCGAGGCGTTGACGTTGCTGGTATATTATTGTGCATATATCTACAGCTGGCAATCGGTGATAGCCACACGCGAACTGTAACTCGAACTTAAAATTTAATTAGTTTTTGTAACCTGATAGTTGGGCGCGCACTGAAGTTCGTTATATAAGTGCTTACCGCGTAAAAGTATTATGTACTACGTATAAGACCTATATATGTTTATATTAAAATAGTGCTACCCAACCGAGTCTCGAATAATAATTATCGCGATGTAGTATGTACCTTAGGGTGGTCGTTAATATAGCTATTTCGGAATTAGATTCATTCATACCCTTCATTCGAAAGTAAAAAAAAAAAAAAAAATTTTGACCCCAAATTGAACCCTTTATCTCAATTAGAAAGGGTGCCTGTAAAGGCTTACTTTTTTGTATTGATTTTCCATTACTTTCGGCTACTTTTTTATAAAATAAATATTTCGGGACCTCTTAAACGGCTTAAAAATCCATCGATCATACAGATAGTTCATAAAAACAACAAAAAAAAATACAAAAAAAAAAAGATACAAAAAAAAAATAAAAAAATACAAAAAAAAAATACAAAAATACAAAAAAGTAAGCCTTTACAGGCACCCTTTCTAATTGAGATAAAGGGTTCAATTTGGGGTCAAAATTTTTTTTTTTTTTTTTACTTTCGAATGAAGGGTATGAATGAATCTAATTCAGAAATAGCTATATTAACGACCACCCTAATGTACCTATACATAATAATATATTAATTGTAATAATAATCGATGACGATCGAACGGTCCTCGATATATGAAAAAAAGAATCACCAAGGATCCGGCAAAGTTTTTTTTTTTTTTCTTTTTCATCTCAGCGGAAAAACGATAGATCTTTGTTTCTTTCCGAAAAAGATCGGTGTTCCTAAAATTACTCGAAAAAAATCTGGGTCAGTCGTATCTTTTATTTACCCCGAAACTCCCCACACCGTATACCTTTTTTTTTTTTTTTTTTACTCCGGGGTCTGCGATTTATGCAGAAAAAAAATATTTCACCGAGTTTTTTTTACGGGCGTGCGTGAGCACTTTATGTTTCTCCCGATCTCAAGCTGCGTGTGAATATGCCCTCCTTGCATCGTTCAGAGTAACACGTACACGCGCGTCGAGAGAAACGCATATTTATTTCACAGCATGTCATCCGCAATGGACCTGCGGTAAGACGCAGTAGAAAAGAATTGCCAAAAAAAAAAAAAAAAAAAAAAACGAAAGAGGGAAGAAAAAAAAAACAGGAATTGGTAAAGTCTGTATACAACGAACGATGATGATTCGTCTTCGTTTTCACATTTTATCCTTCATCATAATACCTATAGCATATATTGTGCATAAAAAGTATATATCCTTAATTGGTCGAACGCCGGCTACAAGAAGAAGTGAAACAAGTTTAACCGGGTTAATTAATCGATTACATTCGACGACGAATTCGAACCCGAGACGCGTAATTGCGTATGGTAGCCAGTTAAACTACAAAGACGTAAGAAGAAGAGTTGAAATCGTTTGAGTTCATAGTTGTGTCGTATATACAATATACATATATGGTACCTACCTACCGTCGTCGAATCAAAAAAAGTAACGAAAAAAAAAAAAAAAAAAAAAAAAAAAGGTGAAGAAAAACCACCAGAATCGTATTTATCCTGTGCACGCAGTGCAGTGTCTACAAAAATTGTCGGGTATCTATTTAACCCCGATTCGTCAGCTGTAACAGAGTACAACGAAGAAGATACGAGAGACGTTCGCTCTCACTGCTCTTTGCGAGGTTGTATTATATATCGACGCGGATATGCGAGCGAGCGAGCGAGCGAGCGAGCGACGATGAGTAGGTATATACGAGGAGAACTGGCGAGTTGATAAAAGTAACGCGGCACCCGTTGCGTGAAACGGTGAAAACGTAGTACGTGTAACGGTATTCCGAGGACCTCGAGAGGATCTCGAAATAAAAAAGAAGATAACTTATTCGTCGTTGAGAAGGAGAAGAGAAAAAAATAAAAAAAAAAAATGAAAAAATGAAAAAGAAAAAAAATATACGAATTATCGATATCTCTTTAGCCTCAATTCGCGCGTATATACTCACGGGCATTATATAGTATAGCTGTGGGACTCTATCGTTCGCTTGGCTATCGGCGCGTGCGGGATGACAGGCAAGCTGATAAACGCAATACAGTGAGTGCGTATAAAGAGTCGCGGGTTTGTCGTAGGGCGGATTCGACGATTTCATGCTTTCGTGTTTTTATCGTGAATCGTAAGAATATATATATTAGGGCTAACCATTTTGGGGTCATATTTTTTGATTTGCCCTCGCACCCCTCAAAATGTGAGTGTATGAGGTCAATATCAGTACCTATAAATATGACCACGGTGTGATTTTTTTTGGCGTGGCCCATTGCAAAAGTATTTTTCCCATTTAAATAACACGGGAAATGTTTTTTTTTTTTTTTTTATTTGGAATTTTATTTCGTTCTAACGAATCATCGTATTATAAAAATCAATACATATTCTTGTACGAAATTGAACGATCTCCAAAAAAGGTCTGCTAAGATTTTTCGCTAGGTCGAAAAAAAAGTCGTCATATACCGTTTGAGGTTGAACTTTAACCTTCAATAACTTTCAAACGAGTGGACTTAGCGAAAAATCATATTAGACCTTTTTTGGAGATCGTTAAATTTCCTACAAGAATATGTATTGATTTTTACAACGCGATGATTCGTTAGGTTGGAATAAAATTTCAAATAAAAAAAAAAAACATTTACAGTATATACTTATCCCTATCCGATCGATGCCTACGTGCGATTCGCACGTGTCTCGACCGATACGGTTGAAATTTTATTTAGCAACTGTATAACTTGATTGCGAATATAATATCCGTCAAAAATTGAGTTTCGATTTTATTGCAAAACTAAATATAATCGCAAGGTGGGGCCCACCGATTGACGAATAAACATGCGCAGAAATACGGGTTCAATATTCTGCTTAAATAACAATTACTAGATCTGGGTCAATCGCTTTGCTGCTAACCGATTCCTATATACCTATACCGAACTACACAGCAGCCGAGTGGATCGAAATCGTTCAACAAAAAGTTAATCGCCTTCGAACACTATAGTCCATTCGTTCGTTCGTTCGTTCGTTCGTTACGCCCGGCGATCAGAGAGAAGCGGCTATATCCTACCTATAGTATAACGATCAAGATCGAGGAAGGGAGGTGCAGCAGTTTCTCGATAAATTACACAGGTGTCAGAGAGAGAGAGAGAGAGAGAGAGAGAGAGAAAGAGGAGTAAAGAATAATACAGGCATATTGAGAAAACAGAATTTTCTTTTTTTAAAAACAATAATTTTTTGAGACAAAAAAAAAACACACACACACACACACACATAGATAGTTATATATGATAGAAAACGATATAGAAAAAGACATCGACTCTTCTGCCAACAAAAACTTTTATAACTATTATTAGATAACGGTCATGAGATTCAAAGTTTCGTATATCGAAATTGGGAGAGTAGAAGAAAATAAACTATGCAGCATAGGTTGCTTATAGAAGAGAGGGCATCGACCTATCTACCTGAGTAATGTGAAAGAAAACTAAACGGACGTCGCGGCGACGGCGACGAACCGACTTTATACCGTCTAGCAGCTAGCTATATACTTAAAACGCCTCGGAAGTAGCGTACTTACACAGTTCTTCAAGACTAGTGATATTTCCAGGTTAAACTAGCCTAGCCTATTTTCCTCAAGCAACAAGTTGCGTTATTAGCTGCTCCGTTTGACCTATGAACTCGATGTATAGTCACGCGAGCCTGCGAAGCAAACGGTAACTTCCTTCGACGGTCTACGTCGTATATAACGATTTAGTGTGAAACTATGATATAATCGTTCGTGCCATAGTATGAATTTCATATCGATATGAAATTTATGCATACCTATACCTACTCCCGTAGGGGAAAAAAAAAAAAATAATAATAATCTGACTATACGGAGAACCGAATCGAACGACTAATCAATAGTTCGAAATATCGAGCGAAAGAGAACGGAGAAGATCGAAGGGTTGGGGAGAGAGGAAAGGCCGAGAATATCTCGGGTACATTGACCCGGCGCAACTATATACACCTATAATATGACCACTCGGTTCGACTCAGGCTTACAGACCGTAGAGCGAGTCAGTGAGCTCCAGCCAGTAAGTCAGTAAGTCAGTCAGTCAGTCAGCTATATACGAACAACTATAAGTTATAGCATACACGTAGGTATATATGTGTGTATACAATGAGTGACAACTATGAAACGATTATTTGTCCGAACGCGAATCGATACCCTACTCTGTGCTGAAATTGATCTCCGCAGGCTATAGATTCGCCGAAATTTTTCTTTAACGTGGAGAGAAAATATTTGATATAGTAGATAAAAACAGGATCTAATTAGCAACCGCAGAGACTCCGTGATGTCTACGAGACGTAAATGTCTCGGACAACAAAGTCGACAGCCAAATCCGTGCCAACTGGGTATCTGGGTCCATATACTAGCCGGTAACTAGCCGCTACCTCATACTACACCATGGGTGAACCTATACACCTCGGGCGTTATATAGAACCGCGATGTTGATTGAGGACGTAGTGAATAGTCGGAAATTCTTTGACAATCCAATGTCCAAAAACTGGTCTCAACTCTGAGCGCAGCAGCTGATGGTTTGTCAATTATATGTATAATATGCAAATATGAGCGAAATGTATTTAGAGAGTTTAGGCGTTTCGTGAAACTTTGTTTACTTCTAAATCTTTTATGGGAAGTAGTCTTCCTCGCGGTCTGCGATGATGAACCGGCAAGGTGCACGACTTCGGATTACGAAGGCACCTTGTTGCATAATCGAAGGCGCCAGCTCTATCGAGAGAGTCGAATTTCGGTCCAGGAAGTCCTCGCGGGACCCGATGGACCACACTGCCTTACCGCGCCGCACGCCTCTTTCGTGGAAGGGAATAAAATGCATTCCTCTTGATTTAATCCACCGTGAAACAAGATCTGATTTATGAAGCCTATTTTTATACCAACAACACGACATCGGGGGATGCGGGACGCGGGACTCTCGTCGCTGCATATTATTTTTTTTTAGGATTTATTAAAGTAACGAGTATTCGAGAGATCGATGTTAATGAACGCGCATGTTCCAATAATGTAGAATTTAACATTTTTCATCAATTATACCGAACGACTTCATATAGTCGTTATAGTCTTACTTGGGTGGAAGAAGATTCGGTCCCTGCAACAATCCTGCTAGCAATTCCTCCATTTATCGAAACTCACATTCACGAAACTTTTTTTGTTTTCCTTTTCCTCACGTTTTTAATTCTCCTCTGTTAATGTCCGACCGTGTGTTTCATTGTTTAATTTTTTTTAATTAACATAGCCAAAGCATGGATGAAAAGAATGTGTAAGTAATGCAGTGGAAAAATGTCCCTTTTTTTTTTTTTAATAATTTCGGGGAGAGTGTGTCACAGATTTATAATAAAACGCCACTATATACCCGAACGTCGAGAGAATTTAATCGCAACAGAGTTATCACAATGGAATGATATAGATATATAGTGGACGTCGTTATAGTTGTGTTGAAAACAATCCATGCGTATCTCTCGTTGATTATTACACTCACAGATCATTTGATTATTATAAAAGGAGTCATTGACACTAAGTTATAGCGGCGTTATACGTATAATATACGTATATGTATAAGCATAAGCAAGAAACTAACGAGTCGCGAAACGAGTTGCGAATGTTCGCGGTCACGCTCCGCCGTTTTCATTATACAAAGAGCCGAAGTAGTCGATAGATAGAAAAGTTCGATTGGTATAGTATAAAAGAAATACTAAAACTGAAACAAACACGCGAGTCGTTGTCGGCAACCGATTGGACAAGGCTTTTGGTCACTAGGGCACTGGGGGCCTCTGCGTCGGGACACGCGGCAGCAATGACCGCTGGCTCGACAGTGAGAGGAGCACTCCCAACTTTCGGCACATCGGTAAAATTCCCGCAAAGCCTACCGAGTCCCGAGGTCCGGTAGAGAAGACTAAGCGTAAGCGTATAAGCGTAAGAGTAAACGTAAGCGTACGTGCGTGCGTATGCGCGAACGTCGTCGTCGTCGTAGTCGTCGTAGTCGTAGTTCCCTTCGGTATAACAAAGCTAACGCAAGCTAATCAGTTTTTAAGAAACCGCTTGAATCCTGACCCGAATACCATGACATTGTGAGCCTCTGCGGAAACGGAAACAACGTTTCAAACAAGAAAACAGAAAAAGCCGAGGCGATCATAAAATCAAGCGGAAATACCCGTATTGGGTTTCTCACGCGACTAAACCGACACTAGCACGTAAACCCGACGCAAACGAGGTCGTCGATTCCTTCTATCGTTGAACCTAATAACGATGTGTGATATGTATCAGGGATTATCACGAGCTCCGTTTTGTTCTTATTGATCCATATCAAATTAAACAACTTTATGACTTATTATATTATAAGTTGGGTTTCTGCCGAGGGGCTATTCACTGCCAAATTTCGTCACACAGTGATTGCTGATGTCAGGATGATTTCAATCATTTCTTTAAGTCGCCAATTTGTTGGTGATTTCACGATTTCAAATTATTTTCGTTCATTTCAAGTGATTTCAAGTGATTTAAACCTTTTGATTTCACCTATCCGCGGTGCAATAGAGCAGGGGAGAGTTGGGCACAATTAAATCCCGGGGTAAGATAGAACGCGGGGCAAAAGAGGTGACGTATAAGTCATGTAACTTCTTATGACGAATCGTATCGTACAATAGGGACATGGCCTTTTCTATTCATTCGCTGATTTCATGATTTCACTGATCGCATAATATAAGTTCCTTCGAAATCATCTGAAATCAATGAGATTTCAGGATTTCACTGATCTCACTCAACGTCACTGGATTTCATGGGATTTCATATGATTTCCAGCACAACTTCATCCGACAGTGACCAATGATTTCAGGAGTGAATAGCCCCTCGGGTTTTTCATTATATGGAATTGTAATAAGGTCACAAGTTGCCGCGTGCGTGTGTAACGAATCCATGACACGCACCACAACATGATATGCATGTTTGATGTGGAAATGTTATATTAATAAATTGCCACACACGATCGTGGTGTAGCTTGGTATAGAAATTCATTTTTCCCCTATATATTGGTAGTATTAGCATAGTTCTGTCGACTTGCGACATATTGGTTTGATAAAAAAGAAATCTTTTCTTGCTCTCCGCGCTCTCATGCAGCAGGCTTGGTTATAACAGCTACCTCCCGCATCCGTGCGGTTTCACTGTGCAGGCTTGTCTATTGGAACGCGCAAACAGATGAGGTTGTTTCTCATTAACTTCTCTCTGTTACTCATTAGTCATTATTTCTAGCAAACTCACGATATAGAAATAATAAATAAAATAAATATCACGACATATAGTATATAGTACCTACCTACCTGCCGCCTTGAGCTACTTTCAAGTTTTCATATTTTGAAAAATTGCAAATGCCATTTAAATCCGACCTACAGTTCCTCCGTCATCTACGATCTCAATTCCCATTCTAATTGCTTCTCAAACCGGACTGTTCCTAATTAGATAATTTCGTACCTTCTTATATCCGTTATGGTGAAACGGGAACGAAGAGCTATCCCATCCATAGATAGATATATGGATACAAATGACTCTAGAATCAATTCAGTTATAGATAAAGCGCCACCGCAGATCTTTATGAGCTTTATACTACGTACTCCACACGATACGTACTATACGTGGTGCAACAGGTCCGCAATGCAAAGACGATATAAAACACGAGTATATGTAATATGAAAATAAATTTCGGCAACACGTAAAAAAAAAAAAAAAAAATCTTTCAAAGAGAATATATGTAACGTCGGTCTTGATATTAAAATTCTCGTGTTGTTTAAAAAGTATAACACGTATTGCACAATTGGGCAGATGGCTCGTTCCTTCGATCAATTATTGACAAAAGGATTCTCCTCATTTTCCTCTTGCCATTCGTTACGCTCCTTATTCTTCTTCGCCCGTAATATAGGTACAGCGAAGCCTACTTAAACGACGATACTTATAACAAAGTGTCACTGCTGCAGTGACCCAGTTCAACGACAATGGACAAGGGGTGTCTGTAGGACGACTGACTGCAGTTGCAGTTGCATTTGCAGTTGGCCCGTTCTGTGCATTGCACCGTTGTATCGCACGCACGCAGTTTGGCGAGATGCGAGTACATCCGGTCTCACGCACTGCGTTACAGTGTACCGTAGGTACGGCGAGGCTCTTATATGAGACGAAGAAGTCGATCCTTTGCACTCTACGCACAAACGCATGAGATATACCTATCTCTGCCTACATGTAGTATATATATATATATATGTGCAAGTGACCTGAACTCCTCGACCGGGACTTTACTGCTGACTGAACGCTTTCCTCATTTTATTTAATTTCATTTTATTTTATCTTGTTACAATATACACACAAAGGCATATAATATATACGTAAAAAAGCACGCACTTTATATAATATTATATTATATATACACACGCAAGAGTTATTTTAGTTCACTTTACTTTTTTTTTTTTTTTATTTCTTTTTTTTTTTTTTTTTGTGTCGTACATTCGTGACAAGCGTGTAATTGGTGTGAAAATTGACCTCGGTCGAGTTTCTGTACTTGACATTATATTATTATGCCGACGTAATTTTTTTTTTTTTTTTTTTTTTTATTTATATTTATTTGTTTTTTTTTTTTTTTCAATTCAATTTTCCTCTTGTTTATATAGATCATTCTTGTTTTTATAAACTCCGTCAAAACTTCCTGTATTTCAAGTTTCCGCTTTTTTTTTTTTTTTTAACATCGCTGGTGACTTGTAGAAATAATGGATAGTTCTGTGTATAGTTCCTATATACGTATATACTGCAATATACGCATATGTATCGCGTAAAACGTGCGTATAATTAACAACCACTCTAACACGGTTGAAAAATGTTTAAACGAATGACGCAACACATACCTCTTTACATACATACAATATACAGATATATCGCGTTTATTCAGGTTCAACGACACAATATTTTCGATTTATTTACAGTATTTAATTCACCAATTTGAAGAGGTCAATTTCCGTTATTAGACAGTGTCATATTGATATTTTAACGAAATCAAATCAATTACAGAAATATCATATCAATATATTCTTCGGTATATATTATTATTCTCAAGTTTTTGTCCGATTCCTCTCATATAGGCTATCCTTGTATCTTGTATCTTGTATCTTGTATCTTCTCTCTTCTCTCTTCTTCTTCTTCTTCTTCGCTTCTCCTCTATAATCTTCTACAAACTCAACCGGGAAATTGAAAGCTTAATTAGAATACACTAGACTAGTGTATGCGTATATGTATCTACAACTAGCCTAGTTCATGCATCGCTGCTTGAACTAGGGCGTACTTTAAGTTTAATATAAAGTTACAGTAGCGGCTTGCCGCCGTATGTTTAATATCCATAGTTGCGGCTTTAGGTACTACCTATACCTACCTATCTAACAACCTGCGGGGTCTAAGTAATAACAACATATTTATATGTTATAGTTAGTGAACATCTTCGCAAACTATATACATATAACATAAATTTAAATTTTTTTTTGCTAATATTATTCGAAAGGAAAAAAATTTAAGTCAATTGATCTAATCTCCATACAGAAAAAAAGGTTAACTTGAGCCAAGAAAATTATTCTTGATTCAAGATAATTTTGCGATCCAAAAATGAAGACCGAAATTTTTGATTTGATTCGAGAAAATTTCGGTCTTCATTTTTGGATCGCAAAATTATCTTGAATCAAGTCAACCTTTTTTTCTGTGTATATAATATCCGCGTATCATATACCTATACTCATTTCTAACCGATATACATATAGATGGTGTTCGAGCATGTACCTATCTACCTTACTTAGCTTCAGTATAAATTAATCAATGTAATTTACGCACCCGTAAATACTATAGCGATAATATTAAGTGAGTAATTCTTGATCGGTGAACCATATAGACTTATAGCACGGGTGTGCCAATAGATGGTTAACTTTGTAAGATGTAGGTACTCGCTGCTCGATATTCACCAGTAAATCAGAACGAACGGGATTTAGATTTTTTGTATTATTTCTTTTTTTCTTTTCTTTTTTCGTTCAATATATAATATGTATATGTATATGTATGTATGTTACCTATACCTACCATAGGTAGTTCGATCAAGTGGTGAAGTGGTGAGGTGGTAAAGTGGTGAAGTGGTGGTTAAACGTACGCTTGCATTCTCGAGTCTATACCCACGCAATTCCATACGCATTACGCACCTATCTAATAAACCGTTGCGAGATGCAAGCTGGTTATATATATATATAGGAATCTGTACTATACCTATATGCATAATCTCGTGAGATCTATCATACGCAATCTATAAGAGAACCGATATATATCTGCCCACTCGGGAATAGAGGTCGATACTAACCTAACCCAACCCTAACCCCAACCTAATATAACCTGATCGAAATTCACATCGACCAATCCAACCATAGGCTAAACAGAGATAAGTTGATCTGACTGACTGAGTGATCGACGAGCGAATGTATATTGACTGTTACGGACGCGCACCATCGGAGCTCCTTCGTATAGTATCGAAGTGGGGTAAGTATAGTTGAGACTACATACTACTAGAGAGGCCTGAAGGAACGAAATAGGAAACCAGGGTGCGGATTAAAAAAATGAAAACGGGTCTGCAGCGCGCGGAGTAATAGCAGCAGCACCGCGGGTTGAACAATCGCGACGTTTTGAGGGCGAAAAACCTGGGACCCGGAACCTAAGAGGAAGGGGATAAAAGTTGTACGGTAGAGAAGTGATCGAGCCAGGCCACGCGGAAGAGAACGGCGTTTCTGCAATTTTTCGGCCCAGAAAACCGGCGTGGGTGTCAGCCTGGATACTTGCCCCCTGGGTCCCTGGGTCCCTGAGCCCCTGGGCCCCTGGGTCTCTGGTCTCTCTACCTGGTATCCGTTACCGCCACGCTGACGAGTACCTACAAGTAAGGTGTTCCCACTCACTTCTATATCGAGGGAGAGAGAAGTATGCATCGCATAGTCAATGCTGACTATATAGTGGGCGACCGCTTCCTCGCCAAGTATTATATACAACACTGACAATTATCTTATCGACGTTGCACCATTGATCATCACACTTCGTTGAAATGCTAAAGTGCCTACATACCTTGACACAAGTGTCAAAATTTAATCTATAGAATGAATTATCAACGATAGCGAATATTAACTTATAGAGATCAGTATAGGTATGAATGAAAAATGAGAAGAGATACACTAATCGTACCCACAGATTGAAATGAAAGAATTTTTTTTTTTTTTTTTTTTAATGGTATTGAAACAGATTATGCATAAAATTCTGCACTCGTAGTTCTTGAGACTGAATGATATACCTAATCTCGTAGTTATACTGTAGTATGTATATATTCTGTCTGCATCCGTGTAATCTAGATCGATAAACATTAGTCGTTGGTGTTTATTTGTTCAATTTCATGTTTAATACTGGTGTAAATTCTGTCCCAACTTAAGCGTACTCTGCGTGCAGGACGGTTGGCGGTTGGGAAGAGTAACTGCCGGACCGTTTCATTCGATCGTTCAGTTCTCAAAACGGGGTACGAGGTGAAGTGAACTAGACCGTAAAGTCTACTGCGCCTCTAAATTTTAATAATATATTATTACTATCCGCGTAAAATGAAGGTTTTATGGGATCCGATCCGATGTGAATGTCGAGAGGCCGTTGCGCCCGCGCGATTTCCCTATGTGAAGAGAGACCCCGAGCCACCGAGACCAAGCCGTCCAAGTTATGTCCGCCAGATTGTAAGTTTTGTTGACGTCTTACAAGTCGTACGTTCAAACATTTTACGACCGGTACCAACTGATCGTACTGACCCTCATCAACTTCCCAGAAAACGGAACAGAGAGAGAAAAACAGAGAAATAGATAAATAGAGGAAGAGAGGTAGGAGAACAGTGCAATTGATCCGTTTGAAGAATCTCTGACAAAAAAGTAATAACAATAATTACTAAAAACAAACACGAAGTAAAAGAAAAAAATCGCATCGATCCATAAAAGCAGAAACCGCTTCATCATTTCCAGGATTTCACCATCCGCCTTCGAAATTGAACCACTCCAAGACCTGGAATTTCTTTCCTCGAAAGTTTCATCTTCGGTGTATGACCGTCCGCACGTAGTATTACACATCGATGTAGTATTTTCTCAAGCAATAATATTGTCCACCGCAAATTATATTTTTCCTATACAAATTTTCCAACGACCTAATTTAAATTTCCGATTTCAACTATCATATGTGTATATATGCATTAAACGGATACCTTAGGACACTAGAATTACCTATGTGCACTAAACCGGCGCTATAATAATCCGTAGAAAGTCTAGATACAGCGGGAGATCACGTTCCACATGTAACAACGAAACGAGGGCTATAGGTACGGCCATCATGAGTTCACCTCGTCATTTTTGGCCCTAACTAGTCTATAAGTTGACTCAGATTTTCCCGATTGTATCAAGTTTGTATATACGTATATGTAGATGTATTATATGGCGATATATGAGCGTCGGAGAATAAGAACGTAACCCTAACGGTTTCGTCGTAATTCCGCGTAGGCACTGGTAAGTACGCGTGTTCATACCTTCGACGAAACTCCCGCAAGACTTTAGGTTGAACCCGAACGGATCCGTAATGTGGGTCACGAAGCCCTCGTTTTTTGGTAAAACGAGTATCGTTAGCTGGGGGATTAAATTTCGTATATTAAATACCAATATTCGAGTTCACCTGCGGTGAGTATAAGATAATCTTTTATAATGACGATCAGTGAATGAGACACGTCGATCCCTGTAATAAATCGCGGTGAATTATCGTCGGAGAAACTTAGGGGTAAATGCTTTGCCCTCGTGGCTTTGCGGATGGATCGAGAGTGCGAGGATTGCGACAATAAGCCACTTAGCATCGTAACCAATAGTGGCATATGGACATGGATACCAGTCGGCTATACACGCAGATGAGGAGCAGCAATACGATGCACCGATGCACAAATGCTGGACAAATTGATTATCATCTTATGCAACCGCAGGCCGCATACCTACTTATTACTATTATTCTGCGTTAATGTGTATTGAAGTATGCAATATATGTGTGTTCGCCATGCACCTCGAGTATTGAACGTCGTAGCCTTTTCGCATTTGCTCGATTGAACATAACATAACGTAACGTAACCCAACGTAACGTAACGTAACGTAACGTAAAGTTTATCTCTATAGAATAATGTAATGCTATTACTGCCCGGAAGACTTCGACACGGTCCATTGGCATCGTGTATAATTATTTTTGTAACCATTTCCAAGGTATAAATGCTACTTGCTAGACATGACCATACGTGATTCCGTGGGTTGATTTAAACCGTACTTAGCGATATACTACGCCACATTGAAATGGATGTAGGTAACATATTCATACACGGCTTTCCCAGTGTGATCACGGTAATTGCTGGGAACAGAAATATACCTGCGCGTTAACGATTTAGATGAGCTATTCCCCAATAGAAATGAGGCTGGGAGAGCAATCCATGGTGTGGTTGTAACTATCGCTGCAACAGAGGCTTGAAAAAAATGATGAATCCGTCTATCGACTCGGGGGGAATGAAACTAGACGATGTAATCCACTTTCAAAATGAGTAACTTCTCTTCAACAGAGAAGTGCAGAGGCACAGAAGCGTATTATAGAGGCATCAAGAAAAATAGCCCTTGGGCAATAGCTGCTGCCCACTAGGAAAGGTTGACCTGATTTAAATACGGCAGGGTCGTTGACATCGGTGTTCTCTCTGTCTTCGTGAGTATATCTCCTTCTCTCTTACAGTCCTCCCCCCATTTCCCCTTCTTTCTCTCTTCATCTCTCTCGCTCTCTTTCACTTTGAATTAGTTAATGAGCAAACTGATATATTTTCAAGGGCACCTCGGCCTTGGACGGTAAATTCATGCGTGCATCCGCCTGCAGAGAAGGTTTTTCTCTTTTCTTTTTCTCACTTTTTTTTACTCTCATAGTCGAAAGTCAACCGCTGAAGGGACTCCGAGGTAGAGGCATTAACGCGAGAAGTTGGCCCCTCCGAACGTTCTATAGAGCGCATCACTTTGTTCGTTCTTCGTCTCGGTTGAAACGACTTACAAAAATGAAATCCTCCAACGAAGAGTAGGCATAGCAGAAGTAACTAACATAGAAAACGAACAGGCGGTGCGAACGAGCCACACATATAATTAATCACTGTCATCTCTCGTAAATTAACAGGTACTTAACTCACCTACTATGAGGTTTAATTTTAGTATAGAAAATAGAAAAATGACACAAATTAGCTCTACAATTATATACTAGACGACGTTTCATACTTTACTTGAATCTTTTCCAATCTATTTATTATAGCAATAGGATTACAGCTTTTCGTTGACAACAATCAAATACTAAAATTACATGTACGTACATGCTTTGCAAGTACGCAGAACGGGCAATTACCTAGCTGTACGTACGTACGGGGCCAGCTGTCGTTGCATGCATGCATGCATGCATGCATGCAGCAGCAGCAGCTCCATAGATTTAGTCGTCGTTGTTGAACGGCGCTTTCTCCCCAGTCTCCATACCGTGTACACATCAATATAACATGCACTTACACCCTTTCCTGCATACCCTACTTGCCACCACTCGACCACTGCTTGCATCTCGAGCTCGTATTGCACGGTACAGCAAAGTTCCGCGCTGGGATTCCCTGGAACTCGATCTCCCTTTGCTCTGCAATGCACCCTGAGCTAACTGAAGCATCATATCCAGAGCACATAGTTGTATGGGTATATCTTATGGTATAGTGCCTATTAGCTAAGGCGAAGTTCTACAACATGCGTCGTAGTTCACCCTATTGCTGCATACACACATAATATAATATGTATATAGATATATAGAACGACAAGGCAAAATGGAATGAAGTGGTTGCTTATATAGGTATAAGTACATACATATATGCATACTATATCGTGATGCAGCCGTAGGGAGTGCATTCAGCCGATGGGTTTGGTGAGGGAGAGGAAGAGGGATCGCAGTTGTGACGGGGGTTCACGTGTGGCTCAGCGTCAGGAAAATAAGTAGGAGGAGGAGAATGAGGAGGATGAAGAGAAGGAGTATGAAGAGGAGGTTGCGACGGGGTCAACGGCTTAGTAATCTCGCTAAAATGCCCTGGTGCAAGCTCGAGCCTATTACCACAAGAGGCCCACGCGCCAAAAATATACTTTCAGTTGCAGCCGTAGTGAATCTCTTTCGTCCCGTCTGTCTATCCGTTCGTCTCTCGACGTAACGCCTGAGCAAACGACCGAAGAAGATTTACTCTTGCGGCTTCTCAATCATGGATAGATACTATACATGTTCCTATACATAATTTGGAACAGCTGCAATTTCATAGATGTAACCATGCAACTGAAACTCCGGGGTAGGAGCTATCGCTTTATCATTATACCATTATCTCATCACCGTGAAATGCACTGATGATCGCAAACAGCTAAATGTTTGCACTTTGATTAGATCAATGATTGGAAGAAAAAAACATGTATAATTTTTTCCCAAATTTATATCTACAGTCTTGAGGGACGCCTTGTGGGGGGACCCGATGGATACTATTGTTTCGGCAACTCAATATCCCTCTTTAAATACATCCGATACGGTGTCCCACTTTGGATTTGACCTTGAATGACCCCATGGATGGGACGCACAAAGACGGGAGAAGATTGCCCGGAGGGAACGGAATATCGGTGCCTTTGGGAACGAGAAGATATGAATGTGGATGTGGACGCAGACACAGACACGGACGATGGGCGTCGGTGGTTCGAATCTTTGAGAAACTTTTGAGTCGAATGGGGATCTCTTTGGAATGCGGAGACAAGCACGCCTCTCCATGATGTCGAGTTTTACAATATTCAAAGTGACGCTAACGAATATCTGAGAAACTGAATCCCTTCATCGATACCACGATCCCCTTTGTTGGTAGCAATGCTTGTAACGCTTTGCTGAAATTGCGCAAAATTCTGATACCTCCGTGAGGTAGAATTGTCGAATCATCGATTCCCTCCAAATCAGAATTACTTTCTTATACCGGAATAATAATTTTATAGGATCCTTTCGGAACACTTTCAAAAAATAACATTTCTTTTAGAGAAACAAAGATTCGAAAACAGCAAGACCTGGAGGTGTTATATGAACTTTCATAAGTCGATTTATCGAGGCTTGGCTGCAGAGTAGCAGCTGGACCGATGGTTTAAATTGAAGGGTTTTAGTTGGCAAATGAACTGGAATTTTAGAGGATAATAATTCCAACTAGTTGGGTGGAGAGAAAGTGTTAATCTTGAAAGAATAAGAGTCATCACCTCCTCCAGCTCCCGTCTTTATCCTTAATCTTGTAGTCCAGACACGTAGATACATGACGGTGGGAAAATTTCCTTGCAAATTATGACGTCACTTGAGAGAGTGAGTTCATTTAAAGGAAAAACCATTACCGTAAATATACTACCGCGTCTCTCCCTTTTAATCTCGTCCCATTTAGCCGAACAAAGTGCGCGCTGTTTTGTTTTCAGTAATTCAATGCTCCTTCTGTTTGTGCTTGTGCTTGTGCTTGTGCAGGATTGCTGGATAGGTGTGCAAAACCCCGAGAGTCGAGAGGAACGCCGTCCGTGGAATGTTGGCAACCCAAGCCGGGCTCACATTTGCCCAATTTTGTTAAATTCGTTAAGTTAAATTTTGGAACACCCAATTACGCCGTTAAAAGAAGTAATTAGTAAAGTCCAATTAGTTCGTCGCTTCGTTTGCCCGGTTAAAAACGTGTAAAACTTTGTTAATCTCAATTTTTTATTTTTTTTTCTTCATTATTTTTAAAGAAAAAATTAGAAAAGAAAAAAATTTGAAATAATGAAATAATGAAAAGGCGAGAATTTCGCACTGCTACGTTTTAATTTAAGGACCACCCTGTACGTAGCCGAGTAAAATATCACCGGGATTTTCCCCTAGGTAGCAAAACGAGAGACCAGTGAACCTCGGCTGCACTCACGGAACCCTTCCACGCGGTTTGTGGATCGATCGATTCAACCCCGTGGTACGCGAGCCCGGTCTTCCTTGAAAGCAAGAGTCTTGCAGAGATTCGATTTTTATACAGCCACCTTGACACCGAACGGGTTTGACCCTGAGCAACGTGCCTGCAACAACAATGACTCATCGCCGAAAGATTTCCATGGTGGACCCTGGTGATGCTGTGCCGCAGTCCTCAACTAAACTAAACTCGACTCAACTCAACTCAACTCAACTCAACTCCCTAAAGCCGTAGAGTGTGATATAGCTTAAGGATATTAACGAGGCTCGAGAATATATAGAAGATTTACGGTTTTTTTTTTTAGACCTATGTAAGTTTTGTCGACTAGGCGACGTAACAGCGACCTTAACTTTAAATTTAGTGAAAAAAAAAAAAAAAAAAAAAAAAAAAAAAAAAAGTTATACGAATCAAGGAATCGGCTAGAAATAACAAACAACGGTCTGTGGCCAGGACTGGTGACTCGATGATGGCTTCACGGTCGTTGTAGGAAAGATAGGCCTACCGGCTATTCTCCCGTCAGTCTAATAATATCCCGTGAATAACGCAACGTCGTGGTCAATGCCACGTGAAAACCCTCGAAGTATATATCTTTCTCTCTATTTTTCACTCCTCTTTTACGAATATAATTACCTCCCTCTGCAATATCTCACAACTATCGTCACTCTCATCGCGATTTCTCGTTCGTAGAAACAAGTATACACACGGGTTAGCTATAAGAATGATTCCGCGACGCAACATCTAATACATACCTATATATATATATTTATATAGGTATGTATATATACATATATATATATATACGTAAGTAAGTACGTGGTACATACGTACTGCGGCCAAAAGAACAGCCGGGAGAGAAAAGACCAGGAGAAACTGGGAGAGCAACCAGTTCGGTGACTACATTCTGTACGACGAGATGCTGGGATGCCTTGGCTTGCCTTGCCTTACCTTGCCTTACCTTGCCTTACCTTACCTTGCCTTGTCGAGACGGTTACAGGTAGGCATATGCTGCGCAGTGCAGTTTTACTGCTGAACTATATACAGTGGGTCAAAATAATTCTTACCCAAGAATATTTCGAGAGTATATCTTATTGGCTGTGTACATACATACTAAGAATTTCCTCAATACAATCTTAACAGCGATCACTCACACGTTCAAAACATCTTTGGTACCAGCCGCGCTGGGCGCTATTACAACTCGGCGACCTTGAAATGAAAAGGACACCTGTCATTTGTACAATTATTTGATTATTTAGTTGTCGATTTCTTTGATCAGTCGGTCGCGTCAATTCGAGATAAAAATAACTAGGAATGAACCGTCTCGGGTTATCGGAACACAAGATTTTCTCATTTCTTCGAATTGCGAAGCGTTAATGGCAAGAATGGGTTTATGGGTGTTTATCGGAATTTATAGACGATACCTACTCGAAGTCGAACAAACTGTATTCGTCGTTGGTTTCAGACAACGAACGTCACTCGGATACGCGCAAGTAACAACGTGAATATATCTAAACGAGGCCTGATGCAGTTGGCGTTCTCTGCTGCGTACGAAGGCGTTCAGTGCCTATTACGGTCGCTACTCCCTACAACATATTAAACCAAGCGGTGCTTGACCTCGGAGAAATCGGCCGTACCGGGCCCCGCAACTCTATTCGACCCTCTCTCGTTTGTTTCTCAGTTGTTTGTTCTTTTGAAAGAATCCGAAGGTGAAATCACGACGTTTTCAAACCCCGTCAATCACCGGGTTCGTAAACTTCGAATCCGGAAATACTAAATATGCGATCATTTTCATTTCCTCTGTACCTATAATTGCCATCCGATAATTTTTACCCGCGAATATCGTATCTATACCGAAGTCACGGGATAGAAGTGGGAGACAGGGCTGTTACTCGTCTCTTCGCGTTTCTATAATCTTATATATGCGAAATTAATTGAAACTAAGATAGCGATAAACGAATAAATAATTAAATAAATAATACGTGGGCAACCTATACGTGAAAGTGCAGTATATAGGTATATTATATGCACACATAACACGCGGTTGCACGAGAGAGTCGTGGAATTTTCCAGCATCGTTGCACTGTACCTCGCGTTGAGGGTTGAGCTAAATCCACTCATCCGTCGTACCCGGTCATAATACGCTGTACTTACTTAAGACGATAATATTAATCCGTTTTTTTCTTTTTTTTTCTCAATAAATACAATTAGAGGTCCAGGTCGAGAATTTTATAAAAAAAAAAAGAAAGCAAAAATGACAAGACTAATCCCAGGAAATGGTAGATTTGAGACAAATTTTGACCGATGAAATTTTTTTTTTTTTTCAATTTTTTTAATTTTTATTCTATTTATTAATAACCGCAGATCAACGTTTGTCCGTGAATCTTTAATGAGATGATTATCTCAGTTTAATATGTTATACCTATATACGAGCCTTCAGTGTCAAGGATTTGCAAAGAGGCCAAGACAGAAATTAGACTTCGACGATCGCATGATGACAAAACGTCGTCAAACGGAATGACCTGTTTTTATTGAAGGCGTTAAATATGTCGCGCAAAAGGTGCAGGAAGATATATAATACGTCCAGACGCGTATATAGTATATATATGTGGGTTTCTTTAAGAATGAGGCGTAATTTTAAATAACTCTAGAGACACGTCTTAGAAGCAGATAATTAACCCCGTCTTGTATATAAGATTCTGAATCGTTTTGATGAAATTTTTTATTAGAGAGGTTAGTGACACGGAGTATGAAATTTTAGCCAATTTATAAAGAGGCGAGGTCGACTCGAAAAGCGCGTGAAAAAAAAAAAAAAAAAAAAAAAAAAGGCGTTTAAAATCCCTTTTGGATCTACGATGTATATGAATTACGTAAGCGAGAGTACGACGGCCTTAACCTAACCCTAACCCTAACCCAAGGACAAGGTTAATCGGGGTTAAAAGAAGAATCAAATTGTTTTTGGACCTTCGAGAAGATATACGCAATTATGATATAGGAATTAATGAATCGTTCAAAGAAATTACCTTACTCGATTAATTTTAATCCTAGAGATGAAAAAAAAGTATTTATCTCTCTATATTATAAAGATATATCGCCGCCGCCGCCGCCGCCGCCGCCGCCGCCGCCGCCGCCGCCGCCGTGTCAGACTTTCCATGGCCTCCTCAACCCCGCTCGCTACCTCCCGCCCCCCCCCTTTCCATGGCCTCTTCGACCCCGCTCGGCTCTTTTCGCCCCTCCCCTCCCCCTTACCTTTAGGATGGGTTAGGTCGTTTCAGGTTAGGTTAGGTTGCCTTGGTCAGGATAGAGTAGGTTAGGTTGGTAACCTAACCTAACCTGACCTGACCTTTGAGGTGTTAGGTAACCTAACCTAACTCAGCTAGGTTATGTCAGGTCAGGTTGGGTTAGGTTGCCATGGTCAGGATAGAGTAGGTTAGGTTGGTAACCTAACCTAACCTGACCTGACCTTTGAGGTGTTAGGTAACCTAACCTAACTCAGTTAGGTTAGGTCAGATCAGGTTGGGTTAGGTTGCTATGGTCAGGATAGAGTAGGTTAGGTTGGTAACCTAACCTAACCTGACCTGACCTTTGAGGTGTTAGGTAACCTAACCTAACTCAGCTAGGTTAGGTCAGGTCAGGTTGGGTTAGGTTGCCATGGTCAGGATAGAGTAGGTTAGGTTGGTAACCTAACCTAACCTGACCTGACCTTTGAGATGTTAGGTAACCTAACCTAACTCAGCTAGGTTAGGTCAGGTCAGGTTGGGTTAGGTTGCCATGGTCAGGATAGAGTAGGCTAGGTTAGGTTAGGTTGCCTTGGTTAGGATAGAGTAGGTTAGGTTAGTAACCTAACCTAACCTTACCTAACCTTACCTGACCTGACCTTTGAGGTGAGGTTAGTTCAGGTCAGGTTGGGTTGGGCTGCCTTAGTCAGGATAGAGTAGGTTAGGCTGGTAACCTAACCTAACCTAACCGTACCTGACCCCTAACCTTACCTGACCTGACCTTTGAGGTGAGGTTAGGTCAGGTCAGGTTGACTTAGGTTGCCATGGTCAAGATAGAGTGCGTTGGGTTGGGTTGGGTTAGGTTAGCTTAGGTTAGGTAATCTAACCTAACCTTTGTCAGTATCCCAGCGATCTCGGCTCCGCTCGGCTTTTGTTTATCCCTCCCTCCCCTACCTCTTGCCCTGGGCCTCCTCGACCCCGCTCAGATGTTTTCGCCCCATCCCCCCAGCCCATTCGGCTTCCCTATCGAAAACTATCCTGGATAGCCGAAGATAGCCGAGGACAGCCGAAGAGAGCCAAGGGGAGCTGAACCCGGTCCTCCCCTCGGTCCGAGCGCCCAGGAAAGGGAAAGGGGGAAGCAGAGCCGAGGAGAGTCGAAGAGAACCGAAGAGAGCCGAGGATGGCCGAAGACAGCCGAAGATAGCCGAGGATAGCCGAAGATAGCCGAAGATAGTCGAGGATAGCCGAGGAGAGCCAAGGGGAGCCGAACCCGGTCCTCCCCTCGGTCCAAGGGCCCAGGAAAGGGAAAGGGGGAAGCAGAGCCAAGGCAGCCGAGGAGAGCCGAAGAGAACCGGAGAGAGCCGAGGATAGCCGAAGATAGCCGGGGATAGCCAAGGATGGCCGAGGATAGCCGAAGATAGCTGAGGATAGCCGAAGATAGCCGAAGATAGTCGAGGATAGCCGAGGAGAGCCAAGGGGAGCCGAACCCGGTCCTCCCCTCGGTCTAAGGGCCCAGGAAAGGGAAAGGGGGAAGCAGAGCCAAGGCAGCCGAGGAGAGCCGAAGAGAACCGGAGAGAGCCGAGGATAGCCGAAGATAGCCGGGGATAGCCAAGGATGGCCGAGGATAGCCGAAGATAGCCGAGGATAGCCGAAGATAGCCGAAGATAGCCGAAGATAGCCGAGGATAGCCGAAGATAGCCGAAGATAGCCGAGGATGGCCGAGGATAGCCGAGGAGAGCACAAAATGTCTGACACGGCGGCGGCGATATATCCTAATAATCTATACACACGACTTCAAGAGATACGAATCCGAGGACCTGGACTACGAGAACTACGAAGCCAAAGACCTGGACACTGGAAATACTTAGCGAAAGACTTGGACAACGAGGAATACGAAACGAAGGACCTGGGCAACGAGAACTACGAGGCCGAGGACCTGGACTACAAGAAATACTTAGCGAGTGACCCGGACTAAGAGATCTACGAAGCCCAGGACCTGGACTACGAGATATACTCACTGAACGACCTGGACAACGAGGAATACGAAGAACATAAAATCCACGGATTATTTGAATTTTAGAAACAACTGATACAAATTAGAATATGGGGGGTTGGCGCGCGTAGCGCGCAGGGGGGCGAAGCCCCCCTAGTATATATATATATATATGTGTATATTATGGAGAAGAAAAAGAAGAAGAAAAAGAAGAAGAAGAAAAAAAAAAAAAAAAAAAAATTAGGATAAGAAATCCGTGGAGATAATTGAATAACATCGAAAATCATTACAGCAAACTAACGTGATGCGCGGTTATCAACTATTTATAGCAAGATGTTGTAAACAAGAAGTAAGTTATTAGTTGTTGGAGAAGTATATAAAGTTCGTTAACCCTAAAACCGCGTACTAGTATCTTTATGAGTATTAATTCCGTTCCTTAACACACTTGTCATGAATTAAGATGATTTCACGACTATTCGTTGCAGAGAGCACGAATCTCCGCACTAAATAAAATTCGTTCTAGGTTTCTTTTCTGCCTACTATTCATTTCGTCTCTGTCTATCCATCCATCTATCTTTCTCTCTCTCTCTCTGTTTCTTTGTCTCTCTTATATATTTCATTTGCTCGTCTTCTAAATCCCACTGAAACTCAGCTAGCAATCAACGGCTAAAGTCACGGAAAGCAGAGCAGGCCCCAAGAGCACGAGACTGAGGCAGAGCACGTTCCTTCCAAATACCCGTAAATGTTGCTTAGCCTCTACACGGCTTACTTCCCGAGGAATAATACCATCCCACGTGTGACTTCGTGCAGATATACCGTTGATTGAAACAAACTGCTTCTTACACGGTCAACGTAATCTTCTTCTTCTTCTTCTTCTTCTTCTTCTTCTTCTTCTTCTTCTTCTTCTTCTTCTTCTTCTTCTACTTCTTGTTCGTATTTTTCTCTCACAAACCAGGGCTCGTCTTCTTTCAAACGATCCTCGCCCTTTGTCTCTAAGGAGTAATTTCTCAGACGTATACTACTCTATTTCAATGAACAGGCTCAAATAGGTATGAAGAATTGGCGCTGAAACCCGGTCTTGTGTTTCATATGAAATCTAAATCACGGCTTAAAAATTTACCGTTCGATGAATATAATATATCGCATATGGCCACCCGCCAACGTTCCATTATTTAAAACCACCTTTATGATCGGTAATCTCTTTCTCTACCGCCATTATAAGACCAGGTCTAACGACCACAATCTCTATAGGTGGCTATATGTATGTGTAAGTAAAAAGGTCGTCTCTCGTCGTCAGAGATGGTATAACGATTCCAAGAAGCTCCATCGCGTTTGGAAGACGGATTCTAACACACCCATGATGGCCAGAACACTGGGCAAACTCAATTCGGTCAAATCTCTAAAGTTAAGTTCGATATCGAATATGTGTGGCGACCCCGTCTATGTCTAGTGAAGTAAATGCATTCGACGGTGCAGATAAACGCGTTTATGGTTAGTTACAGGTAAAAATATCAACCGAAAGATAAATCTTTCTTGCTGACGCAAGATATGTGAGGGTCGCACGTCATATATATACGAGTTTCTCGACGAATTGTAAATCATTTTAGCAAAAGTCTTCAGTGCACGAAACGCACGTCACTATATGCTGCACAAAGCTGTTATGTACGAAGAGGAGGAGGAGGAGGAGGAGGAGGAGGAGGAGGAGGTTGTCGCACCCTGGACAAAAAATTGCACATAGTTTAACGGGGGTGAGACCCGGCTGTCTTTTTATATCTGCGTAGAAATGTTCACATATAGCTGACTCCTCTCGCATCCCTGCAGAAAGTACTCAGGTTTTCTTGACGGTCTTAGGTACATATCTACTATACGTGTAGATAAACGAGGCGTTTTTCCCTCGGGCTACGAATGACATTGAAAAAACGACCACCTTGACTATGGAGACACGCTGGGGTTACGAACCCGGCCTCGTGTTTGCTCGCTTGTTGGCCTTAGGCGACTATAACCGACGAGCGACTCTATCAAGCAAAATTAAATATATTTTTTTCATCGAATTTATATAACGGGTATAATAAAGTAAGATACGAGTGAAATGGCTAGATATCGAGAGTTTATACAGAGGGATGAGACCAGGAAAAAGAAAATCGACACCCTGGTCACGCGCGGCGAGGTCAACGGCTTAATACTAGTTAGGAAAGAGGCTCCTTCAGGGAGTGTCCAATTACTCGGGCACTGGCTTCTCTTTCTTTCTACCTCATCCTGGTGCAGAAGCAGAAGCAGAAGCAGAACCAGAACCAGAACCAGCCGCACCCTTAACGTACTAGTATCCTCCTCGTTCAGCACATAGTCAATCTGCCGAGTCAGAGAAAACCCCCAGGGACGTGAACCACCTCGTTTTATATACCTACCCACGTTTCTCAGATCTCTCGCCTTTCTCCGGATTTTTCTTGATATACACGGGGAATCTAGGTGCGCGAGCTGCAACGCGAACGATGCCCAAGTTATATTGCGTTGCTATCCGGTGCACATCTGACATCAATAAGGCAACTAGTCCTAACCGCATATGCCATATAATTATGCGTTTAATCTCTAATCCTGCGCATTTACCTATTTCATTCAATTTCTCATATTCTTCTTATTTCTTATGCATTTTAATTATCGTGCTCAGTCGATCGGAACTTATCAACGAAAGAAAAGTCATTTCCAAAAGGAATAATTTAGAAGTCGAAAACGTTAATTGTCAGACAAATTAAACTGGTCAGTTTTCGTCAATAACATCTTATCAGACTTCTCACTGATGACGCGACGACTCTGTATTGTTCTAATAGAGATTTAATGGTTTAAGGTAACGATGGTTACTAAATTCATTTCATTTTTCCTTTTATTATCATATACATTCGACGCGGCTAAACTATCGGCAATAGCTTAATCCGACCGAGTATAAGGTTATATATTCTCTGTAATATATTTCAATCTTTTATCGACATTAGATTTGCATTTCAATAGTGTCTAAAGTCCGGTTTTAGAAACACGATTTAGATCGCTTTCATATGAAAGCAGTTTATGAATTTTTTTTTTTTTTTTACCCGTTTCTGATACATCGATTTTGTCATTTTTCATTACGAATATATTTCCCGGTATGTATAGTGTCGGTATTTAACTAACGTCATTCGTAGGAATGTAGAAATTTCAAGTTTACAACCTTCACGAATACAAGCATATAAATATAATGTACATACATACATACATACATGATTCGATAGATACAATATCAAGCGAGATACGTTTTTTTTTTCTTAACTACAAGCATTATGGCCCGAAAGAAAGGAGAACCAATCACAGATACATTTCTATCGATTGACTAACAATTTTCACGGATATCGACCCCAAAATAAAATAAAATAAAATAAAACGATATAATTACTAACGCAGGTACAAGAAGCACGAAAATATAATTTCTTATAACACCTCCTTCCTTTCTCATCGCTAATCGACAGCTGCCTCGTATTCTAGTCCCACGTAGATGGGCATAAGCATACATCTAATGTATAATCTATAAAGTACGGAATTCATCTAATGAGGGGTCGGAGCCGGGGCGACGAGGAGAAGAAGAAGAAGAAGAACTGAGGTGGGGGCGTCGAAGGAGCGGCGCGAAGGCGATGGCCTCGCACTAGGTCGTGGCCTTGACCTCGTTGCCGGAGAACCTCTCGAGTCTTCGCGTTGTATACAAAGCCGATGTATGCTATACGGGCGGGTGGAGACAGAAACGGGAAAAAAATAAATAAAAATACGTGCTAAGATAATTTACTCGTAAATATATAAAAAAAAAAAAAAAAACAAACAACTCTTTATTCAAAGCTCGGGCTAGGATATATAGCAATATATGTGCAAATCTGAAACCCAAAAGTCTCAGTCAGCCTCGAGCGCGGAACTCCGTACAGCTATATCTTATACACGAACAACGCGCAAGGCAACAGTTCAAACTTCTCGTGCGAAAATATTCGAAAGCTGTTTCACTGCGTTCTGGGCCGACGCGGACGAAACTAACGAAACAATATAAAAGTTACGGTTCTTTAATGGGTCTCGAACCGGTCTCTGCACCAGTCCCAAATGTAAACGCTCTCCCTTCTCCTCATACTCCTTTCTTCTTATTCTGCTTCTTCTTCTTCTTCTTCTTCTTCTTCTTCTTCTTCTTCTTCTTCATCGCGAATGCACCGCAGCTCAGTATCCTGCACGTACTGCACTGCACACATATAAGTACGTAAGTATGTATATAACTACTACACTCGGTTCTACCCAGACTTGCCCAGCATACAACAAGTAACTGCATCGCGTCTTGGATACTCGACATTTATACCCGAGTCCAGAGTACAAGATATTATTGCCTGACCCGTACTTCAAACTGTTCTTGTACCTGATTCAGGCACTTCAGAAGCACCGTTTCGGAGGGCTCTTGTGAGTATCAACATGAAAAGAAATAAAGGCAAGAAAGAAAGACAGAAAGAAGGAAATTAAGACTCGAGAAGAAGAGCTGCTGGGCCTGAACTTTATATGATTAAAAAAGAAAAAACGACAAGAAGAAGAAGAGATACACGCTCCTTTCGATATAACGAAATTTCTTTCTTATACCATATATTATGTAGGTACTTTTGAAAAACTAATCGTTTACTAAAATCGTCTTATTTCTATAACAAAGAAGACACGCATTTATCTCAACTTCAGCTCTGCACTTCCCAGTTGCTCTGTGGACCACGTAAAGCAAACAATTCGCATGCAGCCTGCATACAGCTAACCCAGCTCTCACCCGAGTGTTGCGAGCTGTTAAGTTGTTGTTTACAACATAGAGAGTAGAGGAGCGAATATTTTTCCGTGCATAAATTAGTGAAATAGAAAAAAAAAATAAAAGTTCTTTTTTCGACGTTTCAGCCCAAGAAATCTTTACCCCGTTAAACGTTTTTGTTCTAAAATCGAGAATTTTTTAATTTTTTTTTTTTTTTTTTTTCGTATTCGTAAATTTGATTTCTAAATTAGAAAAACAAAATTACATGATGTTGAAGAAAAAAAAGAAGGGTTTCATTCGAGTATTTACGTGAAACATATACCAGGGAATATCTAGACCAATGTAAATTAAAAACAAGCCAAGATGATGATGAGAGATAGAATGTATGTATTTCTGTATAAATGCAAGTTATACACATGTATCTTGCGTAGAATTTGTGTAGATATATAGACAGACAGATGCGCGATGGAGTAATAGGAAATATTTATTTGACGTTTTAATGTTAATTTCTCGGGTGTGGAATTATTCAACGTCGTGTTTTACTCCGTACGTTGATCTCTGGCATCTCGCATAAAGGACCTTCGGCTCCTGCTATAGGTATACTCTAACACGTTGAAATTAGAAAGTTTCTAGAAAACGATTTCTTATAGCTATACAGGTAAGCGCGCGGGATGCTCCAATCCCTTCCATATATACCAAATTACACATTTTTATTTTTATTTTATTTTTTTTTTTTATTTTATCATTGACTTTTTATCCCAACGAGAATGAAAAAAAAAAAAAAAAAAAAAAAAAAGAAAAACCGTCGAACAAGACTCGTATAGGAATCACCTGTGTCCAATCAAACTCTTGACCGTTTCAAATGATCAATGATAAAAACAGAGAAAAAAAGGGGGAAAAAAAAAAAAAAAAAAAAAAAGAATCTTCAAATTTCACTATAAGAACAAGAGTAAACTTTTTCGCCCCTTTCATTCAGCTGATTTTATCGTACAACGAGATAAACTCGGAAATAGAATTTGGCTGCGGTAGTAGGTACGGAGGACAAAATATGGGTATATAGTAGTATATATATGTTATGTTATATGTGCGAATGACCGTAGCGTATTTGTCCAAGTAAATATAGTGGGAGAACAAATCGGTCGAAAGCTAACATAAGTTGAAGCGAGGAGACATTCGATGCAATGCAAAACGAAGCGCAAGCCGTTAGGTAGACGACCTTCCGAAATCGTTCGTTGACTTCTCTCGTATACATAGCTTCTCTGCCTTATCACTAAAACGAAGAAAACTAAATCTATTTGAAATTCTCGCGGGTGGGAGTAGAAAGATCGCGCGAGATTGGAGGCTGCGGCGAGAGCTGCGAGAGAGAAAGAGATACGTTCGTTCGTTCGTTCGTACGTTGCCAGCTAGATAGAAGATAGGAGGCGCATTATGAGTTCAGAGACCCTAAAGCTCTTACGCGTTCTTACGCGCTGGCTGTGCTCTCTTCTGTATAGCCGATATACCAGTTCATGTTTATATACACATACGATATACGATTATGTCTTTACCACATATATATGTTATTATTATATATATATAAGTATATATATAATAAGTGCGTATAAGTTTGTCTCGTAAAGTAAAAGTCTCATCGCGTTCTTTGACCATCCTAGTATATAGTAACAGCTCGACAAAGTTTTTGCCCTCTTTCATACATATATATATATATATACCTATATATACAAATGTTTGACTACTATTTTTAACTTAAGTATCAAAACGTGACCGAGCAAGCGCCACTTTAATTATTACAATCGAGTTTTCGGGCTGTTTATTTTTTTCTTCATTAGCGATATATGCATATATGCATACATATATGGACACGTTATTCCAGGTCAAGAAAATATACGGTTAAACAGGTTGTGCGTAGTACTACTATACCTATTACCTATTAGAATTCAAAAATCACTTGTTCATTAGATAGTTAGGTATATAATTTTTCGAAAAATTCAAGAATTTACGAACACAGTTGAAGAACATTCACAATATTTTCTTCTCATTACGCGGGTTTACCCAAAGACAGTATTATCGCGCCTCGATTGTCAAGAGAACCTACTATATTATTATATATGAATTCAACGCAGACTGATTATTTAAACAAACATGGGTATATACCTACTGGCCACATAAATATGCATTAATAAAAGGTTTCTGACAAGCTCAAAGTGTAACGGTTACCGCGTAGATCCGGCGCCCGGAATAATAAGTAGGTAATGGGTTCTCGGTTAGTAATGAAACGATCCTCACTCGCGCACGTACCCATATAATTTATAAAACCAAGATTATAAATCAGAAAGATATCCTGGTTCTTATGTTAAACTATAAGTATAAGTTCAGACAGATATACGAGAAACGTTTCGAATTCACCGTTCGATTATTATCAAAATAAATTAGTTCAATCATCCCGAGTCTGCAGCAGCGCAACAGGGCAAAAGTCATTTTATTCCATATTACGATATAAGCGATCCAAATAGTTTCACTAAATCTTGTCTATAAATTGTAATTCCAATACTAAAAATCGTTGAAAAAAAATTAATGAACCAATAGATTCGAGGCTATAGTACACATCGTGCGGGAGTAAGGAATAAAGTGCGGGGGTATGCGGATGAAAAATTATTGCAGATTTTATATATATATGATAAACCGTTACGCAAACCGGTAATAATTATAATTATATTTAATCGGTTCACATCCACGCAGAGACATGAGGACCCAGCGAATGCTGTAGGTAGGTATTCGACTAAGAATTCGCCTTAGTTCATCTGTCTGGTTTTAGTCCCGGTTTGCGCTAAGCTAACGGTTAATTCTTCGTATTTTAGCTAAAATTCGATTCTATACGTTGATATCGGCGACCCGCGGCACGATATTGTATAAAATAGCGTGCGAGAGACTTATGGCTTAGTTGGAAATCTTTCAAGAATTCATAGCTCCTTTAACTGCGACTTGAATAAATCGTGAAAAAAACAAAAAAAATAGAATAAAATAAAATAAAAGAAGCAACGACGTCAGTTCGCATTTACGTTAGTGGGTTAAATCAGTCGGCCCAAATACCTGAGTAATTTTCAAAAAAAAAAAAAAAAATGTCATTATGCACTTTATTACTATAGCTGTTATAAAGTTATGTACGGACATTTTTTATCGACTGCATTCGCACACGCACACACGTTCGTATACCTATTTCAATTCTTCGTTATACGATATCATGAATAGTAGATTATAATATATGTAATTATTTCTCTTTAAATACTTTATTATATACTACTGAGAAATATAAGTTCCGGGCCACGAATTCCAAAGTTAGGAATCAACCAACAGAGAGTATTCCTTCATTGCGCCCGATGGCCCCATTCATAAGAACTGTGGCCCTACTATACAGCGTCTCGCTGTCCTATGATAATGTAATATCCCCTATCTGTAGTAGGTATACAGATAAAATTTATGTGTAGTATCATGGCTAGGCTAGTGTTTGAACGTGGCTTACAATCTCCATTAACGAGTCTATCCCGATAAGAGGAGAAAACACAAGATATTAGTTGCTTGTAGCTATCGACGCCCTTACGTTAAACACTTTTCTATATGGGATGATGAAAATTCAAGGATCTCTAAGCTTAGATCGTAAAGATATTATCTGAACGATAATCACAGGTCTGTGAATAAGCTACTATGCAATTCGTAGATACGGGTTAGCTGTTGAATAATTTGATAAACCGTTAATCGATTTGACGAAAACGGTAACTGCGAACGTTAGAGTTCAAAGTTCATGCGGAACAGGATCGGTAAGTCCGTGCAGCATAAGGCTTATGCCTTAGATTTGCTAATTTATAAAGGGAACTTCCACGAATCGAATTCGCCTTTCTCGTCCAGGTAGTTAGGTAGGTATAATAAATTTCAAAATCTCGATCACCGAACTATAAATGTCCATGTCTTATATTTCTTTATTTTTATATATATATATGTATATATTTTTTTTTTGTTCTTTCTCAGTCAGTTAGCTCCTTGTAAGATCGTAAGAGATTACGGTTCTGCGCGATCGCGTAGGAATCAAAAATTCGGCACTAGGTTCGAGGATCGGAACTTTTTTTTTTTTTCGTTTCTTTTCATTTCATTTTTTTTTTTTTTTTTTTTATCGTTTCTTTCTTTTTCTTCTTCTTATTTTTCTTTTATCTTCTCTTATTCTTTGTCGTTTATAACGGCCCACGATCGACTCAGTTTCTCTCTATATACTTACCACAAAAGCTATGCTAGCTAGCTCGCTCGCTCCAACTCAGTTTTGTAAGAACGTGTCTTAACTGTTTCATGTGTATACGGAGCCAACGGGATATCACGTAGGAATTAACTACTTCTATACTATACCCTACTATCTCCGTACGCGAGCTCAGCGAATCGCGCTCTATACGGACTATATGTTGCTACTATCTGTGCAATCCTTAGCCTGCCTTTCGAGATGGATGAGTTCGTGCGTATCCGCACGCACGCACTCACGCTAGTCTGCTTATATTCAGATTTATAATAGGTATACGCGTTATCTTTAAGAGATGAACACGTCGCGGATTAAATTTTGCAAAATTTTTTTTATCCAAAGTTGATTTCAGCTTGAAGGAAAACCTATTCGCATGTTTAATACACCAACAGTCGCAAGGCTAGTCGAGTGTTATTAACTTTAGAAATCAAGATTTCATCTCGAGAGAGTTTGCTGTTCAGCCTACTAAATTATTCCGTTATAAATCCTATTCTGTTATATATATATATATAATATATAACGAAGAAGTTCTATAGAAACGTAGGTGTTGCGATATTATTTATTGATCAGAATTTGGCGAATTTAGAAAAATTGCGATGAGGTCTGATTCTTTCCTTATTTATTCGATTGATTTCCAGCATAGATTTGACGTAATTTGAAACGTCAGAATGAATTTTGAGGTCAGCTACGACAGCCTACGTCAATTGGCTCTTAGTTCCTGGAGATCGAGTTCTTGCTGTGGTTTGAAATTTTTCATCAAAAATAAAGACTTTCAATAATTATAATACGTATATGTAGGTATATATGTACTGCATACGTGGATGTGATATGCGAATGGGATGCGTTTCTTTTGAACGCAACTATAATGTATACACAGAAATGACACGAGCTAGCAGGCTGCATAATAACTCATATACGTTATCACATGAACAACAGCTATAAAACGGTGCAATCCACATGACATAAAATATATGTTCAGATTATTAAACACCGCGACTTTTACTCTCCCTAATGCACATACGGTATAATATGCAGTTCCTCGATTCTCGCTACGTATAAAATGCGTACAACGTGTTCCGAACGGTAAAAATTCTGAATTCGTTTGAGAGGATTCCAAATTTTCAGAAACGTTCAAGTTTAGAATATTAAAATCCCGAAAGGTCGGAATATGCTGCAGTGAGCTAAAAGCTCCGTAATTCCAGACGTATAGAAAACTCCGAAAATCCAATAATGTCGGTTTATTTCACAGGATGTGAAGACAAAAAAAAGTTCATTCTAATCGAGACCCTAATTTACGAAAAGCATTTTTATCTACTTCAATCGATATAACTTCGATGTCATAAATAATTTATAGGATTTTGAAACTATCTTTTCGAAAAAGTAAATCAAAAGACGATAATATTGGTTTCGATACGATCAATACAGCCCGAGTTGTTAAACACATGAATGAATACATGCGTGAATTTCAAGTTGCGAAGGTTTGGGCCTTTCGGATTTTTGAACCATTGGTGTTCTTCGTTTCAAAGTTTTCCAAAATCGTCCATGTGGGTTTCAAGGAAAACACCCTTTCTCCAAAACTTTGACATAGCTAATATTGAAATTCGGAATATTGACGATTCGAGACTTATATAAAATTCGGAACTTCAACCCAACCCGATAATTTCTAACAATATTGGGAACCTTGATAACAGTCATAATCCCTAAATTCGAAAAAAAAATAAAAATAAACAAAAACTCGAACAATACATCCCGCGAGGTTTGAAACGCATCGGTACCTATACTATCTGCACCACCCGTCTCCAACTCATCACCATCATCCCGTGCATTATCTTGTACCAACATGTATGTATACTGTATATATATATATATATATATATACACCACGATATATATATATATACACATATGTATTATACATAATACCTGCACCTGAAATACACGTATAGACGAATCTCTCCCACGGAAGGAAGTTGAGAGGAAGGAGACGGTGGTAGCATTTGCAGTAGCATTGGAGTATGAGTAGGAGGTCTGGGGTCCGGGGTGGTTGGCTGCTTAGTTGGTTGGGTAGTTGCCGTGCTGGCTATCGACCCAGGGGTCGGCGACCCTCTCTCTGCTCCTCTTTCACTCCCTCTCTCATTCTCATTCTCTCTCTCTATCTCTCTCTCTCTGTCTCTCTACACTACCTCGACGAGTCTCTCCCGCGGTCCACGCGGCGGCCCCTGCAGCACAGCAACGGTGCCGATGTTACTGGGTGCTTGCAACCCCGCCCGCTCACCCATCCCTTTCGCGTAGTGGCGTACATATATACATTACCTATGTGTGTAAACATATAGGTATATATATATAAAATTCACGTATGTATTTATGTGTGCATGCATATATGTATAGTATGTGAATCATATACTATACACGGTGTCCGGCGATATTCCAATTGGACGAGGCATTAACGCCCCATTCGAAATGATTCGCTATTACACGCATTAAACTGCGTATATATATGTATATCTATATGTATACATATTTTACTACATATACATATACGTAGGGGTATAAGAGAACGTTTTAATACCGTTGATGAGATATTTTCATCTCAACTATATCCTCTCGACGAGATTAGATAAGAACTGTTAAGTACCTATATAAGGAAAAGAGATATATAATTTTTACCTGAAAGATCAGTTTAATTTTACCGAAGAGTTGTGGGTTTATATATACCGCGACAGCTAGATGCGGACGTAATTTCAACGTTGTCTAAAGATGAAGGGAAATAAGATACGAATTTCTTCTCAGGATTTAGGGGAATCTATAAATAAATACGATATTATACGACTGATGTCGTATTTATTAATAACTCGCAAATACGGCAATACGGATAAATCGTTAACTCCGCAGTACCTCGTATTGGATAAATTATATACGTAACGTAATATCAAAGCGGATCATTTTAATATAGAAGGAAATAAATTGTTTGTACATTTTCCTCAAATTTCTTCGCTCATCGTTTCGATTATACATATATACTAAATATTGAATGACTATGATAAAAATGACAATTAGGAACATATATGAAAATATTCGCTTTCTCCCAAGGTAGTGATAATTATAGTATAAATTTAAATGTACTTGTCAATTGTCGACTTAGCGCATCAGATGTAAAAGTCCATTAAATTACGTACGTTTCTAATCAATCATCCTTAGAACGTATTTTTCTTATCCTCATTGGGTATATAAGGTACGACGCGATCGGTGATGGGCAGAATTTAATATTCGTAATTTTGTTAAGCGGGTGCCACGACGGCAGCAATAATATTAACATTAATAACGACGACAACGACAACGACGCCAACAATGATAATGATAATAATTATTATACTAGAAGCACGAGCAAACACCCCGCACACTCGCGTGTATACCTCGCCTTCCTATTTCTACATATATATATATATATATATATATTACTCGTCGAGTAGACGTTATAGCGACGGAGGGACGGAGGGACGGAAGGACGGAATGACGGAGGGTAGCGGAGGGTGCGCTGAGGTCGACGTCGGGGATGGGACGGCGGCGGTCGATACAGGCAGCCAGACTAGGAAGTGGACCCGGGCATCAACCCCTGGTGCCTGCCACTCCCGCCCCGAAGCTCCGCGCCCCCGCCGCTCAATCTCACACCCACGCGATATATGCGGTAGTTGAAGAGTAGAATTTTACGGGTGTCTCGTGTCAAGAGAGAGAAAAAAAAAAAAAAAGTAACGATGATAATAATGACATCCGAATGAGGGAAAAACCGAAAGACCAAAGAACAGAAAAATAAAGAAACATATACAGGAATCGGAAAAAACGATATTGATAAATCTCCCAGCGACAAAATACACGGAGAAAAATTTATAGTAAATTTTCTCATACTCATATAGTAGTTGTGTCATATACTTTCAATATGACGATTGTTCCTATACTTTATACCTATTGTCACCATGAATATAGGAATGTCTTTCTCACATTCATGGAACATTGAGTATAATGTATCGGAACGATCGTCATATTGGAAGTATATGACACAACTACTATATGAGTATGAGAAAATTTACTATAAATTTTTCTCCGTGTATACAGAATACGAAATACGAAATCATTGTGCGAAACTTTTCGCAACTGTATAACATCGGAGCTCGCGTTTATTCCAGAATTACATTAATGCAGAATATTTTTTTTTTTTTTTGATTCTTTTTTCGTTTGGATTCTAGAAAAGAATATTACAGAATTATGTATTAACTCTTAAACTTATGACGAAGTAGAAATTTATTGCAAGTAACTATACTGCAGCTGTTGCAGAGAGTAACGTGCGCTCACATTATTCATTAATATGTTAACTAATTTAACATATTATTTAATTTATTTCAATTATAAAGTGACTATTTTAATCACTTATTATCTAACCTTTAAAAGAAATTAAATCTATCGATAAAATCTATTGCTATAATTAAATGTATGTAATTAAATATGTTATTTCAGATTTTCATTATTATCACCCAACAGGACATGATAGGCCATGGGCATGAACGCTGTCACGCTGTCTGGTATAGTTTACGAAATTGCAAGCTGGGGTGCGGTCTTGATGCGGTATACTCGGTGGACTATCAGTTGAAACTATCGTAAAAAGAGTTCAACCTGTCCCTATATTCGTGCAGGGAATTTAAACTGTGAAATTAAATAGCTTTTTAAAATGTGGGAGTAAAGCAGTTCCGCACTTTGTTTAGTCTAATTCCATTAAATCAGATCCGATCTAACTTGCGCGGCGCTCATAAATAATTAGTAAATTTTTGTTTTTATATTTTGATTTCCTAGTCGTTTATCTTTATGACGTATATACTATTGCATATTATTTTCTACGAATAGAACATAAGCGTTTATTTACGAGTATGTAGTACAATCGATGGTGGGTTTAGTAAATCGAGAGTAATATTAAATTTCCTGTCCGCTCAATTATTCCCGGGTCCCCTTCTCCGTCTAGACTGTCTCTCCCCTATACGTTCCGCAACGTACCGGAGAGAGTCCAATTCGAATTGAGCCTCGTCCTGCTCCGCCAAGTGGCGAATGGTAAATAGCGAAAGGAAAGGAAAGGAAAAGAAAGGAAAGCAAAGCAAAGCAAAGGAATGGAAAATAAAAAAAAAAAAAAAAAAAAAGGAAAGGGGTTGATTAGTCGAGAGCAACTCTGTAGTGTCAGTAAAGTTTGTTTTACCGCAAGCCTAGCCGGAACTTTTCACGATATGAAAAACCATCTTCCTGCGAGAGCGAGTGAAGAATGAACCCCTTTTTTTCCTTAGCATTGAAAAAAAAAAAAAAAAAAAGCTCATTAGCCACCGTAAGACGTGTACGTCGTCGATTTTATAGAAATAAATTATAATCATAATTTTTTGATATACGAATTACAAAAAAAAATCCAGAATCGCATGCTTATCGTATTAAAGAGAGCTGGGAAGAAAAAAGGGCGTTGAACAAACTACGGTGATTGAGCGTCAAGTCCCTAAGCTACGATACGGTTAGGAATAATCATGCAATAAAAGAGAAATAAGTGTATATATATACGTTGGTTAACGGGCGACAAAGACGATCGCGCGCGTGCAGTCGGTCTCCTGGAGTAACACACCAAGGTACCTACTCGGGTATGGTATGGGGTAGGGTGGTGGTTGCAGACGATTCTATCTCCATCATGAGCTATAGTATCGGGTACGTTGCACCGCGCACCGGGAGAAAATGACGCGGACGTATGTCACACAGTGTGCAAGTGTGGTACGTTAGGTAGTACCTATATAGCGTCTCGACGTGGCGGCAAAGTTTTAGCACGATGAAAGAGAGAGAGAAGGAGAAAGAGAGAGAGAGACATTTGTTAAAATAAGAAGAAGGGGAGTAAATCCGACGTCGTTACGTCCGTCAGAAAAGGGTCCAGCCGATTATTCCATGGGTTAGAAAGAGAAGTGAAATACGAAATCCAGCGAAATCAATGCGTTGCGCATTCGAGGTACCTACAAATAATCGAACGATTATCGCGCGCCTAAGATGTATAATAGCGCAAAGTTACTCCGGAATAAATGTTTTTCCGTATCTCTTTCCAATTTTGTGTAAATTCTTGTTTTGGTTATTTTTCTTATTTATTCCCGGTGAAACGGTACAGCGTCAACTTTCACATGTAACGATATATATATAGATATACACAGTATGTGATTAAGGTGTTGCAACTTGCAGCAATTAGGGGATAGTGAGAAAGGTGGGGTTCAAGTTATTCGAGGAAATCTTCGGGAAGGTGTCGTGTACCTAAAAGAGTCCCGAGGTGTTAATCTCATGTCAGAGACTATTAAAAAGAACCTTTTGTGACTAGGTATGTGTGTTAAAAAACATTGAAGTCGCATTTTGGGTGTGAGCATGACACCCATCTATACATACGGCTAAGTATTCGTTTAACTCTGGTATTAACCCGAGGCCGACTAGTATATATCTTTGATTTTGATTTGTGTTAGACATGGATACCCTGGCTATGTTAAATGGTAAAGTACCGAATTTGCGCCGGCAATATCTCCTAAATTACTATACGAACGAGTGTTCGTTGACCCGTGCGGATCTTTTTTCGTTCTAGGGGCTAGGCACCTGACAGTGATTGACGTTCTCGCGTGTGCCGAAAGTATTTACAAAATTCCCACGAAAAAAAAAAGAAAAAAGAAAAAAAGAAACTGCGTGAGAAATGACACCGAAACAACCCCATTCGGCTATACCTACAACTGACACTGACAGTTCCGAAACTCCACCCTTGTACTTCACCCGCAGATGGGAAGAATAACAGAAAATAGTAAGAGAAGAAGAAAGAAAATAAAAAAATAAAAAAAATAAGCGAAATAACAAGCCAGGTACTTCGTGCCGAACTGTTGTTTGGTCAATAATCCCTAAATTTCCGCAAAATCTAGCGGAATAAATCACGATAGAGAGTCGATTGATTTCATCTGACTATATTTTTGTCGGCTAAGAATAAATCGGTACGTTCTTCTTTTTTTTTTTTTTTTTTTTTTTGTAGTTTTCTTTCTATAGTTCGTTTTCGTGCTAAGCCCGGAGCTGAACAACCCTTATCGAGTACGATGCTACGAGAGTGAAATTAAATTTACCTTTTTTTTTTCTTTTTTTTTTTTTTTCAAAAGATACGTAAACGCCTATCGCGTGACTCGTCATGAATGGCGTGATCCAATTTATTCTTGATATATGTACAGAAGTAGCTTTAGCGAATCTTACATTATTTTCAAAGTAGTTTTATTGCGCTAGATATATGGGTATAAGAAATTGGTTATATTTTAGATCGTTTCCTCTAGCGCTTTAATATACTCAGACACGTATAAAAAAAAAGAAGAAAAAGACGGAAAAAAAAAAGGGTAAGCTACAAATTCGAAAATTACCTTGTTATTAGTATGTCACGATGTTATAAAAATAATATAAGACAAAAATGACTAACCCTGCGCAGACAAATTATACCCGGTAGTGAATCGTTCGCGATTTGATAGATGTATAATTTATTCGCCGATGACGACGCGACCTTCGCGAAAGTAAATTCAACGTAAAAGTTTGTTGACACTAAGAAGGATGTTTTTTTTTCACTATCTGAACCTTAGATTTATTCTTTTACCTATGTTCACGAAAATATCGAGACGGCGAAGATCAAACGTATAAATTTAGGTCAAAAACAAATTTGAATTTCCTTTATATAGTTTCGTCCTTAGATTAAGTGAAATGAATCGTTTTTTATAGAAAACTGACGTAATAAGAAATTTTATTAAACACTGCATGAATTAATTCGTGATTAAAAAATTGAAAAAACAAAACTTCGTTAACTATTCAGGAATTCAATTAATTGTCATTACATACATCCACGATCTAACTCTCCATATTAAAAATGTGAAGGGACATGAAATGAGGCAAGGTACTAGAAAGTGCGGGAGGATGTCCTAACCCGGAGTCGACATATTCCATTGCCTATACTAGGTGTGTTGACTCGTGAAAATAGGGCCATGCCCAAAGTACAAACGGTGTTTAAAATTTAAGGCTGCACCTCGCCCTGCGTACTTAAACGTACATATTTGTAACCAATTGGCATAGATATATCGACTCGTTGCAGGATACGTGCACATCGCGAGCAAGCCCATGGCGCCATATCATATGAGAAACCTCGAAGTATGTGAGATGTATATATATTATATATATATATATATGTTGAACTAAAATATATACCGAATACGTAATTAGGTCTTGATGCAAAAATAATCAACTCTGATTAAAAATCCAAATAAGATATTATATAGTAGAATTATACTTACATAAGAGTAACTGCTTCCAACTGAATACGTCGTCTCTTCGTTTCTCCGCGTTCGTTATAGACGATGTTCCGTAATATCATTTTGATTCTTTTAACCAGAGGACCCCGAAAGATTATTAACGATGATAAATTAAGTTCATCGTTGCGAGGTCGTCGTATTATTATAATATAGTAATACAAAAACAAAGTTGATTCAGATTTTTTTCATCGTCGATATAGTCGCATAACTTATCCTTGCCGGGTTTTTTTTTTTTTTTTGCCAAAAGATCTTCGCGTAGGTATAAATCTCGAATTATTATCGCGTAATTATTTTACGGTTAAAAAATAATTGGACTCGGATTGGTCCGAAAAAATAAAAAAAAAAAATGAAAAAAAAAAAAATGATCGAAAATACGAAATACACATCGAAAAATGAATTTAGTCGTATTATTGGTAAACTTTCGTGATTAGTTCGACGAACTTGATGGTTAATTTAACTCCCATAAAAGCCAGTTGGCCACCCCTGGCCTGGATACCATCTCGTGTTGTTCACCTCAGTGTGAAAGTACTGGCACATATGCTCGCACACTCGACAAAGTGACTACTACCCAGTCACCATATTATGCACACTACAAGCTCCTTCTCACACTCTTATAGCAGCTCGGCAAGTCGAGGCTTCGGCACGCAAACCCATGCCTGTCATAACAACGTGCAAACCGAGGCTACGATTTTTCTCGTCCTCATATTTCTAGCCTCTTAGATTCTTAGCTTTAAATATTTGCAATGCCCTTATTATTAACCGGTTCACTGGTGGACCCGAAATCAACGTTTTGTGCCAAAACTGGTGAAAGGAAATAATTTCGTATTCAACATGAAGCCCAAAAAACTTAGGAACATCAAGTTTGATGCAAATCCGTTCAAAACTGACAGAGATATCCACGTTGCACATATATGTGCCATTACCAGTTGTGGCACTTTTTCTTTTTGCACATATATGTGCCCTTACCAGTGAACCGGTTAATTTACCTTCAAAAACCGATAAGAACATACGAAAGATTCGGTAAATACCATCGTGGGGTATAAAATCAAACGTCAATCAATCAATGAAATCGATATATTTATTGCGTCAAAATTATTCTCATCGAACAATCCTCCACATTTTGTTTTGCCAAGTTTTACACATCCTAATTTTTTGGGAGTGACAAAAATTGAAATTATCTTCCTTAATAATTAGTCATTTAATGATTAGGATTACATGCATGAGACGGTGTCATATTATAAGTACTAGTGCTTTTATATCGAATCGGTAAATCATATTCAAAGTGAAGAATATTTTTTTCATACCGAATTTTGCAGCTGAGAAATTAGTTCCTTTATTTACGATTGATGTTGAAAAATTGTAGTATATCTTAAGTATCTGGTTATTTCTGTGCAAAAATTTAAAATTGAATAAGTTAAACTTATATCTTTATCTCTTCTGGGCTCTAAACTACCGCAAGCAAAGCCCTAGGAATGGTGATAGCGATGCCCGGCCGGTTTACTGCGGACGTTTTCTACTTAGCGGGTACTTTATTACAAACGCATATGTAGGTTGGGTCACATGTGGCACGAAGTTGACTGAACAAGCTGGGAATAAAAAAAAGATGAAAGAAAAAAAAAAAAGGAAAAAAATCACAGGTTTATTTTCGCTGCTTTCGTTAAGTTGAAAAAGACACATTCAAAGTCTGGCAAATGTCGCTCGGGGCCTTCGATCAGTCTAAATTGAACGTTGAACGATCTAAAAATCCGTGCGAATAAAACAGTGTGAAAATTTTTCTGATTTTATTATTCAAAAATTTTTATCCATATTTTCTCATATCAATTTCAGAACCGATGATTTTTCGACTATTCTGAAAATTCACTGACGAAACCGAAAGACTAAAATTTGCCGAAGTAAAGTATTTGCCGATGTATTAAAAAAAAAAAAAAGAGTTGAGAATATGAAAAAAAAAAAAACTATTTGAAATATCCATTACAACCTTGACAGCCGCAATTCTTTGAACGATGTATCATTAAATTAGAACCTTGCAAGGCTAGTTTTAATGTAGTGTTCAGATAAGCTGAAAGGATATGCGTGACGGGTAATTCATAACGTCCAAAACTATATTTAACGCAATTTGTTAATTTTTTATTTTCATATATTCTGCTTTTTTTTTTTTTTTTTTTTTTCCTTTTGTTTCGCAAAAAGAAAAAAAAAAAAAAAAAAAAAAACCAATCGCTGACAGTTCCATGATGGTATATCACAACGTGATAGATATTATATGTATACATCATAGTTTGAGATAGATTTCTAAGGATCGTAAATTAGAGATCGCGGCGGTACTATAATATATATAAATCTATACAGCTGCGTGACTCTTCGCCGCAATGATTACCGTAGCTCATTTCTATTCTCAATCGGGTTAGCTTATAATACTAATAATTTGTCGACCTCAACATTCCCCCACACCATAGCTGACATTTCAGATCAACTGTCTTCTCATTTTCTACCTTTCTTTGTTTCACATAAATAAGGCTTGGCAAAAATCTAGATTGCTTTGGCCATTAGTCGTTGCAATATAATATTCTTTGCTTTGGCTTACATTAGGTGCAGCAACGCAGCAGCATCACCTTCAGCGGTTTTATACTCATACCTATATTTACATATAGGTTTGCATAAGGATAAAAAAAAAAAATAAAAATAAAAATAAGAAATTATCGAATAACTAGATATATATCTTTTAATTTATTTTTGAGTAAATATTTGAAACTTTACATACGGCGACGTGATAAAAAGAAGAAAAAAAAAAAAAAAAAAAAAATTGAAGTTCAAGTATGCATGCATGCATGAATGTATACGTATATTATATAATCCATTACATACACGAGATCGATAATACGCGTTTGGCCTGTAAATTGAAGAGAAAAAAAGGTTGGAAAAAAAATAAAAAAAAAAAATAATAAAATAGAAGGTTTCTCGACTCCGTAATCGCTACTGGCAAATTATATCTACGCCGACACATACAACCTCTGATCTGAGGTCATTCACGCGAGATTCCATTAAACAAAGTATATGAGATCATCGCAAGTACTTTTCGCTATTCAGAATGCGAATAGTATAACAAGACGTATGTGTAGTACAGCTCGTGCAAAGATTGACGAGAAAGATTGGAAAACTATTTTCCCGGATCAAAACAAGTTCAAAACATAAAAAAGGAAGAAAAAAAATTGTCCTCTCTTCTTTTCTAAATCCGCACTTTTACACAAAAATTCGCTTTCTCCGATCGCATGTCCCACTTCCTATAATCGCGAAATGGCGAATTACAAGCGGTAGCAAAAGGCGAGGATACCGTTGCTGCTGCTGGTGCTGGTGCTGCTGGTGCTCTGCACCAGAGAGACATGAACCATCGAGGAAGCAGCAACGGAGGTCGAATACAAGTCGACGGCGTCGCGTCGTTAGTGTGGCACTGTGTTAGCCGGGCACTCAGGACGACGGCGAACCACCGTCTACCGGTCGCCGGTTTCCTACCACCACGTGGTAACCTGGCTGGCACTTTGCAACGAGAACCTGTCCCTACAAATCTTAAACTCTGTCTCTATATCTTCGAAGAGTCTATACAGCAAGAGCGTTAGAGCGTAGGAAACTATATGGCTAAAATTCGATTCAGCTAGGCGACTATACAAAGTGCAACGCGACTCGGTTTGCGAATGCCTACGCGATACGTCGATTAACATTAACAGCATACCGCCGATCTGCGGCTTTCTTAAATACTTCAAGTCAATGTAATCAGTGATTACGTAGGTGCGGGCGTAGGTGCAGCCAGAAGCCAATGACCAACGGCTAGCTCTTACTAGCCTCGCGATAAAATGAATTATACAAAGTTTATATACGATCGAGTAACTATAGAGTCATTCGGTCAAGAGATGAAATTCCGTTTAGTTTCTTCAACCTTATTCTTGCGTTTTCAATAATTTGCGATGGATTAAAGATCATTGACTGATTTTTTATTTTTTATTTTTTTTTATTTTTTTTTTTTTTTTGCATACGGTATATATTCGCGCGACTTTCGCGGTTACGTAAAATTGATTTTTAGCCTGATTCGGGTCTATAAAAGGTCGCTTTAAATTTATACGTATGCAATGTATATATTTATCGTGTTAGGAGAACGTCTTTGCAAATTTTTCGATACAAGATAAGTATATATTCGCAAATCTATGTATGTTTGTCCATTACGCGATTACCTCAGTAATTTCAGCTCGATGAACTTAAACTTTCACCAAAGATAGAACCCCGTGTCAAGAGAAATCGAACTGGGTTATTAATTATACGTCGCTGATCACTCGGCTCCATTTGATGAAGCAAAAAAAAAAAAAAAGAAAGAAATGAAAGAAAGAAAGAAAGAAAGAAAGAAGGAAAAAAAAACGTTTGGCAAATTTGTTCGCAAATCAATTCCGCTAGAGCCAAAGTGCTTTTAACTTACGCAAAAGATATTATAATTATAATAGTTGATCTATAATGACAGTGATTTGAAATGATACTTAGCAAATGATCGGGTATTTATTAAGATCGCGAAGTTGTTAAATTTAGTTTCACCTATGTCTCGCCACCTGCGACAACGATCAATATTTCGCAAATGATTACAATAATTCTTAATTTCTCTCTTGGCTCTAGTTTCGTCAAAGTTCAACGCCACTGTACTGTGAGACCAAAGTTGCGAAGTTCGAACCTTGCAATAATTGCATCCTTGACTTTCTACTAATTGACAAACAGAAAAAAAGAAAAAAAAGATGCACGAAATTTAGCACAATAATTACTGAAAAAAATGATAACTGAATTGTGTTTATAAAATACGTGTATTTTAAATAGTCCAAGCGGGTTAGACAAAAAATAATGCTGAAATAGAAAAAATTAAAAGTAGCAATTTTTCTTCGCGAATCGTCGGGGGGGTTCACTGAGAGTCTAAATCTCGATTTTCGGGAATCCACCCCGTTTGTGTTGGTCGCCATCTTAAAATTAAGGGTGAATTTTCGTTTATCAAATAACTCGTTCAGTTTCAATTTTACACTGAAAATGACAATAATGAAAGTTGTTGGAAATTAAATTTTCCACAGCTTTAGTCCTTATCATTTTTTCCCTAGAATCGATACTTTTCGATTTGAACCCGAAAGAAGGGGTGAAATTTAATTATTGCATTAGCTCGTTTATTATTGATTTTTACGTATAAATGGAAAGGAACAAACTTATTGGGAATCGAATTTTCTACAACTTTTGTCCCTATCGTTTTTTCCGTAAGATCGATATTTAGTGATATAGACTAGAAACATGGGGGGTAAAACTTAGTTATTGCATTATCTCGTCTGTTATTGACTTTGATGTGTAAACGGTGATGAACAACCTTATTGGAAATTTAATTTGCTACAACTTTTGTCCTCGTCGTTTTTTACGTAAGATCAATATTTGTTGTACTAGACTAGAATGGAGGGGGGGGAGGGGGAGGAGTTGGTTAGTCATTGCATTATCTTGTTCTTTCGCCCTATCGTTTTTTCCGTCAGACTTCTGGTATAATGAAAGAGGGGTGTAAACAATAGTAGATTACGTAACTAGTGCGCAAAATAGGTGAATCCCGCACGAGTCGGATTTGTCGCCCGAGCGTAGCGAGGGCGACAAAAGAGACGAGTGCGGGAGACACCTATGCGCACTAGTTACGTATACTATTTTTCCTAACGAGCTACGCAAAATTCTACAACATTGGTATCTTGTATGAAATATTAAATTTTCAAGTATATACAAATTATTGTATATAAGATGGATGAAGTGTCCGCTTAAAAGAATTGGTAACGATGCCGATCCTGTTTATTTACGTTTACCAGCTTTATCTCCCCGCACCTTGAATTCTCTCTCTTTCATTCAACGTTACAATACACAAAGAAAAGGTGTTGCGTTTCAATTATATTTATTTTGCGCACTAGTGCGGGAAAGTACTATTTTGCACACTCATTTGCGTGCGCAAAATCGAATTTTGCACACTGAGTTAGGAAAATAGGTTTTCGAACCATTTTACAGCTGTATGACTTTTACAATGAAAAAACTGAAGATAAATTTTGATTCAAAGTACATTACTCTTTGGCAAAATCCGAGTCATGCATTTTTTTTTTTTTTTTCCCGTTTCGCTGATGGTCCAGCCCAATTTTCGTCGTCTGCAGATTCTTCTCCACATGCATCTTCGTCTTGAAGCTCAGGTCGGTTACTGAAGGTTTGTTCCGACAGTATAGATCATTGATGTTAGTTTCGTTGCTATTTTGGCGTAATAATGAGCTTTTTGGCGTATACGTCCTGTTGCTTTTAGTCACGCGAATTGATTCCACTTCAGCCCCCCCCCCCCCCCCCCCCCCCCCTTTCTAGTCTGGATCAACAAATGTCGAAATATCGATCTTACGTGAAAAACGATGGGGACAAAAGTTGTAGCAAATTAAATTTCCAATCAGGTTGTTCATCATCGTTCATCATCGATAATGCAATAACTAAGTTTCACCTCCCATGTTTCTAAGTCTATATCACCAAATATCGATCTTACGGAAAAAATGATAAGGACAAAAGTTGTAGAAAATTCGATTCCCAATAAGTTTGTTCCTTTACATTTATACGTAAAAATCAATAATAAACGAGATAATGCAATAATTAAATTTCACCCCTTCTTTCGGGTTCAAATCGAAAAGTATCGATTCTAGGGAAAAAATGATAACGACTAAAGTTGTGGAAAATTTAATTTCCAACAACTTTGATTATTGTCATTTTCAGTGTAAAATTGAAAATGAACGAGTTATTTGATAAACGAAAATTCACCCTTAATTTTAAGATGGCGGCCAACGCAAACGGGGTGGATTCCCGAAAATCGAGATTTAGACTCTCAGTGAATCCCCCCGACGATTCGCGAAGAAAAATTGCTACTTTTAATTTTTTCTATTTGAAATGCTAACCCGCTTGGGCTAAAATGGGGAGATCCACCCTCTTGTTGAGAGGGTCTAGATTTGAGATGAAGATGAAAAAAAAATTAGGAAATTGTTTTTGAAATATTTGGAGCCGATTTGCGGGGGCGCCTGATAAAAAATTCGTCCAAGCCCTAAATAAGGACCATGTGTATAATTGTATGAGAACCGAATGCATCGATTTGTGAAATGCAATTGTAAGCTAGACGAAAATGATGATTAATGATACCGATGGTCATGAGTTGCAATACTTGATTGTATATGGCTGACATCACGTACGTATACCAATGTCACACGTCACGTAATACATACAATTCCATTCTTAAACTCGCGTGCGATTGTGAACTAACCATAAGTTAAAATACAATTAATCTAAATAATTCATTCTATTCGTTCGGGATTTCGCGTCCCAGAAACATAAAATAGTTTGGCCTTTTTAGGTCGAGACTCTTCGCACTATAACTACCAGTAGACGGTAGAAACGTCCTTGGACTGTTCTCAACATAATTACCCGATGACCCATCGTAATCAATTCCTCCCTCATTCGTATTTGCCTTTTACGCGTTGGCGAAGAAAAAAAATAAAACTCGCTTAATTCCATTCGATAAATTCTATTTCATGTCACATTCGCAATTTGCATCAGACTATTTAATTAACCAAATTTATCTACTTATAAATCGGATTAATCCGCGTCATGAAACACAAAACAAAAAAATAATAAAGAAAGAAAGAAGTAAGACATAATAAGCGATCGATAAATTAATCAGAAAAATAAATTAAATAGATAAATTTTGAACAGCCTCACCAATCCCGCTGCAATATGCATAAAGGAGAAGAATCAACGCTAGAAAAAGTATCGTATTATTCCCCCTATGTCCCATGAGGGAAGGCAATGCGCTACCAGGAAGAGGAGACGGGAACGCAAAATATTCCGGAACGCGTTTGAAATTGTTGACATTCGTATGCTGGCGGAATGCCATCATGAACGAGACGCGTGGCTGGTTAAAGTCGGGGTACGTTCAAGTTGTCTGTATGTATAAACGGCCTGGGTTAATCCCGCGCACTAATTAACGACTAAAACATATCTAAGACATAATCGAGAAACTAATTTTATAAAAATTATGAAAAATTAATCGATTACATGACCTATAGGTACGAAATAATCAATTGTATAAGTAGGTATGTATGAGGCTTTTGATTGAAGCCTCAAAGTATGATGCCGTGCTCGTATGGTTTTGTCATCGATTCGAAAAATCGTATAACGGAAAGAATATTTGAATAAAAATCGAAAGGATTCTTCGAGGGGAACTTCGGTTCTTAAAAGTATTCTTAGGATGGCATGATTTTCCGATTCGATGAAAAAGTACGGATTACGTATAGCATCACATTAAAGCCAGTTTTGCCGATGCCGTCAGCCGCCTTATTATATAGTTAGGTATTATGTAAAAATAAGAATATATACGATCAGACAGGATCTACGAAATTGCATCGATAAAAACCGGGTTTAACGTACGTATACAAATAATAATCGGTTTTTTTTTTTTTTTTTTTTTTTTCTTTCGTATTATTCAATCGGTTAATACTAGTGAATGAGTAAAGATTGCGTTATTCAATTGTAATTTTTACACCACTGATATACCCACTTGCCCTTTGTATATTATCCTCTGATTAAGCTAATCGAAGCTTCTGACATCGTCTATCTGTAGGGTCAAGCACTAACGTCATTAAATTTATTTTCAATGAGAATCCAAGACCCTAATGATTAATTAAGAGCTTTGAATCCGATTTGAAACCGTAACTGTCACGTCACATCACGTCACGTCACGTCGGATAGACTCGACATTGGACAAATTTGAAAAGTCATAATATCATATCATATCCCGCTGGATGAATCATACGCCGTAATTTACTGCTTGCGTGATATTTGGCTATTCCGTAATTTCGCTTCATTTCGCTTCGTTGTATCAATTAAGATCTGACTCGTAGAACGTCTAGTATAAGATATTGTCGACTATCGATACCAGGGGGGACCGAGTGACCCGAGGTAGTCGTCCTAGACGTTGCAATAAATCTCACGGTTTAAAGACAGGATTTAATTAAAGCTTATATAGATATTAATTGTTGGATTCAATAATCTTACCGATTATCCGGTTCTGGACAGTCGAGCGACAGTTTCATTGCAGTTAATCAAATGAAACTACGTAAATTATAGATGAAAGTAGCGAAACGTACCTGGAATCAAAAATAACAGGATTAAAACACATTAGCTTATGATAAATAAAATATATATGATTGAGAAAATTGCAGTTACTAAAAATTGGAAGCTTGTAATGAAATGACTATAATACTTGTATAAATAAAGTGTCAATATTTCTTTTCTTTTTTTTTTTTTTTCTTTTTTTCCTAATCGTGGGAAAAACGATGCGACCGCGACGTTGCGTGGGATCAACAACACGATATTGTCACGAAACTTGATTTCGCCTGCACCGCGCGAAGGACAATGGGAATTTCTTTGGCAGACGCATAAAGATTGGCCGTGAACAAAAGTGTCTGATGGAAAGGTAAGGCACCCGACTTCCCTAGCAACTAGCTTCCAAGTTTGTACATAACAAGCCAATATGTATTCATAGAACGGTGTATATAATATTGACGTCTGATTAGTAGCGTCGGTGGACGGTGGTTTATACCTATATGTATTATGCACGTCCGTAACATTGTGCGAAATGTTCAGCCGGCAATTGGCTCCAGCAATGATTGGTCACGCGAATCCAATTTACAATATTTGCGGCAGTAAAAATTAAGACGAGGTGGTCAGAGTGTCTAAATTGCGTTAGGCTATGGCCAAAGGAAACCCCCCAGCTCGTTTTCGACGATTGAAGGTCGTGTGCCGCGGACATATATTGCAGAAATTTCGTCTACTCGGCGGTTATACTGGTCGCAAAAACCCGGTGCGAATAAAAATAAGAAAAAATTATAAAATAAAAAAAAATAAAAAAAAAAAAAAAATACAATCTTCGATACCATACATAATATATTCACATATTTATATCTACTCGAAAATCGTTTCTGTATAATAATTTTAGAATTTATAAAACTCGATCTTTCTTTATCCTAAAGAGAGATGACCGCGGACTTTCAAACGTCCGCACGTCTAGTGTACCCAAATATATTTGAAGGTATCATCTGTCCGTCAAGGTCAGCTAGTTCGCGACTCCCCGCTCCGTGGTGGGTTATTTGAATTTCGAATTTCTACGGAACATCGTCCGCGACCAAACCGTGTCTGCCGTTCTTATCGAGAATCACACTAAGCTACGTTTAACTTGTTTCAATAAAAGTTCCGATCTAGTCTCGTCCGATATTTACATTAGCTCAGGAGTTGAACCGGCAAAATGAATTCAAAGGATGCAATATATATGTGCAATAGGTACATCAAGAGCATGATTATGAAAATTCTTTCAATCTCATCATATCATAGCAAGAGATAATATCACAAAGAAATAACACGAGGAGGAAAATAATTCTGGGTAATTAGAACCTCGTCCGTTTTTTTTTTTTTTTTTTTTCTTCGTTTTTCTTAATATTTTGAATTAGAAAAGTCGGCGAGCAAAAGCGATGTAAATTTAAAGTTAAAACATACTAACCGAGAGACATTGACCAGGTAGATGTATATCGTTAAGTATATATATATACTTAAAAAATACTTAAGGTTGTATATATATATATATATATATATACAACCTTCGCACACCTGTGTTTCAAGTAACGATTTAAGTAGTGACGCATTGACCGCTGGACAGTTCGGATATAAAGTGAGTAGTAGTGGTAGTGGTAGGTTGTCAAAGTTATAAGAAAACTGATGAGAAAAACCCAAGGGAAGGAAGAGACATGGTGACCAAGACACGAAATGAAATGAAATGATATGAAATGATATGAAATGAAATAAAACGAAACGAAATGAAACTAAATAATCATCAAGGATGAATTTTTTAATTATTTAAACGATTCTAAGAGCCTCTGGCGTCGGAAATTCACGCTGTAGGTATAGACAGTATGAAAAGAACAACTCTCCGAGTCCAGCCACGTTGCTGACATGGACCCGAGCCAACAATCTTAATGCTGAACACGTGATAAAATACTGTCGTCGTATGAATCCGGCCTTATCCTCGCACATATACACGGATATACCTATATACTAGGTATATATAACTATACGTATATATAAATATATATATATGAATCATAAAACGGATTAAATAGTGTATGTAAAAATCTGTATCTAGATGTATAAATGCATTCAAGAGCAAGATTATGTGCTCTGACTTTTAGGTCAAGTCCCCATTCCAAATCCAACAAGGTACCAATGGCGTACCTCTACTTTGCCAGTAAAACCTGCAGCCACCAGCCACCACTTCATATGTGTGGACATATTTGGTTATAGTTCACGGTCGATTTCTGTCTGGTTATTCGCGTGGGTTTATATACTTGTAGGTATATAATATATATACACACACACATGTACATATGTATTATTATTTTTAAGGGTATGGCTAGGTTTAGCTTGTACCCTCGTTGAACGTGGCATGAAATAATAACAACGGTGGAGTAGAATTCTAAACAATTTTCTCAATAACCACAGCCAGTGGGAGGAACAGGAACAGCAAAATAAGAAGAGAAAAAAAAAAAAAAGTGAAGAAAAAAATTGAAACTTTCTTTCAAATTAAACCCTTCCCTGAACCGCATAGCGCCCAATTCTTTACAATAACCCCTGCAGTCTCGAGTCTGAAGACTGAAGTCTGAAGTCTGAAGCAGCCTGATGAGGCGTTCGCTACTTTGTTCGGACATAATAGACAGTCTGGTTTTTTACTTCTCGGTGGAACTCTTGAGCCTGAGAATTTAAGCGGCGAAGGCTTCGTGACGCTTCAAATGCATGTGTGACGTCATTTTTCGATATATTATAGTTCTGTAATTGCCCATGGTATGGATATAACTGAGATTTACATACATATGATCATGCTGATATGGACTTATGGAGCAAATGTTCTTAATTTGTGGAAACGATTGAGTTCTCATTTAACGGGTAGTAAATCAATCGATATGAATACAACGAGATCGAAAATAAAAGAAATAAAATTGAAGATGGAAGTTATGGACGGATTGACCCTGAACTTGGCGGATCACCAGACTCTTGAGGAGAATAAATTTTAATTATATATGAAAATAAAAAGTTCATAATGAAGACGGATTTCTGGGAGTCAGATGATGCTTGAAAAACTACATTTACAAGCCTCTTAGACTTTGGCTATCCCCCCACCCCCCTCGATAGTGGATGTGGGAGAAATAGAAGAGTAAGAAAAAAAAAAACTCTTGATTAAAATTCACCGGCAAAGAGTCGATCTCGCTATACAGGAATCATTAATTTACCTACGTATATGATTTGAAAAAATGTTTACGTTACGACAGGAGTCGGGACTCTGCTCCCGTGGATGGAAAAGGAAACCCAACAGAACCAGGACGAGGAGAAGAAGAAGAAGAAGAAGAAGAATAAGGTGGAGGAAGAAGTCGACGGTGGGAGTTTATGGAGTGGAGCTGAGAGCTAGCGCCTTGGGGCACCAACACAATGGTGTAACGATTTTTTGATTGCAAATGCACCTGCAGCCACTACCTACCAAGGTCAGTGTCGCAGACTAGCAGCCAGAGTGCGACAAAGACAACGAATGTAGCGGGCATGACTGGCCCAAGAAAGGCCAAGAAAGGCCGGGGGCCTTTACGAGTCTGAGGACTGCGGAGGAAAGGTCGTCGTCACTCCAGTACCGTTCCTTCAAGGTACCAGAATTCTCCGAATTCCAATTGCCATTCATTTCAATTCAGATGATTTTTACTAAAATTAAGAAAAAGGAACTTCTGACTAATGAATCAAGTCGATAGAAAAATCTCTTCAATGTCTATCGACGAAGTTTGATATCCCGCAAAGTTAATTCGACGCCTTTTTGTCTTCGCTCTTTTCACGTTAGTAAAAAATATGAATCCCGTATTTCTTCAAGTTTCCAAGAATCATGCTACTATTACCGATCTTAAAAAGTTGAAGAATTAATAATTAGTATTTGTTTTAAAAAGCGCCCTTGGTTTGGAGCAAATTTTATGTGGGTTCGGCACTGGCGTTAGGTATATGGAGAAAGAAGTCTCCTCTAGAGAGTACATCGGTGCAAACAAGGCACAGACTCCACGAACTGCAACCCAACGATAAAGGGTGAGAAAGGAGACTTAAAGGGGGAAAAAGAGGGTGAGAAGGGTAGGAGGTGGGTAGACTCCGACGAAGCAGACTCCACAGAGGAGCAAATCGACCGATGAACGGGTGAGAGCGACAGAGTAGGAAATATCCTTTTGCCACCTACGTTGAAAGAGAGAAGAAGAAACACCAACGCGAGCAGGTATAAGGTAGAAGCTGCAGCATACACGGTGTAAACTTTACGCACACGGGTTCACGCACTGAAGTAGATACACGACGAACACAGAGAACCAGGGGACGCGTTTCGTATGTGCTTCGTTCCTGGCACCGCCATCTTGTTGCTACCTCATTGTATGTATGTACAATACGTATTATATATACATGTGTATCTAGATGCATGTCCCGTATGGATAGATACACACATGTATGTATTTATGTATCAGCGAGCTCCTCTCGTTCCCTCTCTCACATCTCACATCTCCGATCTCCCATCTCCCATCTCCTATCTTCCGGCTATGGCTAACGAAGGAAACGAAGAAAGAGATATCGAAGCATCTCTTCTCGACTTTCACTTTTCGAGACAATATGCAGTGTATTGAGTGAATAATTCGTGTAGGATATAGAGACGAAACGATAAACTATTCTGACTTGAATATATGGAGATAGGGGGTCAATGGCCGACCTTCCAAATGACTGGAATTTTTATATTAATGACTTGCCTGGTCAACGAGACAATGAATAATGACCGTCTTCGAGTTACAAGATGACATGAACGAGTACCGTCAGTTTTGATCGTAATTTTTGATCATTAATAAACGCGTTCAGCTTCCTTGCGTGCTTGGCTCCCGGACCTCAAACCCCATCTTATAAGGCGTCTTTTTCCTGGTATAGTATAATGTCCTGGTAGGATATAGACACGGGGTTAAAGAATTCCCGCAATTCCACGCGCTTCGGGACACGACTATTCGATTCGAAGGAAATATCCCCGGTATTCTCACACGTGCTGTTCAGATGAGCTGCTTTATCGTCCACTATGAGTTGTTGGCCCGAATGCAGGGCTGAGCACGTGATTACTTGCTTCTTCACCATTGCCGAGTCAGCAGGTGGTCCGGATGTTAGATACTACGGCATACCTATTTAATAAAAATATTTCCTCGTCGAAAAATTTGACGAAAAATGAAACCGAACGTTTAATTCGTTTGCACACCTTAAACAGACGGTCTATATGTAGGTATATCTAGACATTATATATGTGTCGCTCCTCCTGTTTCTGATAGAAAAATATTTGTCGAGCAAAGAGCGTTATCTCTCGACCTAAAAATCGATGTATTGAATGTTGTAGACGTTGCATCGAATTTTTTTGTTTCCTTTTTTCTTTTTTTTTTTTTTTTTCAAACTCCACCAGCTGTGGGGTACGTGTTTGCTAGGCGGATATTCATCAGCGAAATTATTTCGGCGACCTTGAAGAGTGCTAAAATTCTCACTTTCACTCGGTATACGAGAATCGTGTGTCGGTAGGTGTATATAGGTATATGTATACACGCGAGAAAATACCGCGAACTGATTCATAGACCAGGAAGATTATGATTATATCCTCGTCATATTCACCGGGCGAGATCACCCATTCATAAATAAAATAAAGGAAAAAGGATTTAAAAGACTGAAAACATCGTCTTATCCAACGGGTTGATCTTCCGGGTTGAACCGCGACTCCTGCGTCCTTTGAAACGCATCGCTGATCACAGATCGAATTTTACATGTAGTTAATCGCATGTAAAAATCTTGAGGTAATCGATCCGATATTGAAATAAAAATAAAAATAAAAATAAAATCGAACCAATATTTATGTTTTATTATATCAAAAAACGGGAATCGTCTCGCCGAGACAGAATCTGAAAATGATTTACGAAGCTAAGGTTCATCGTTCTGTTTACATGAAATATATTAAAATCGTAATATACTGACCAGGAAGCGACCACTTGTAGCGAAATTTTGTAAATAATGAAGAAATTAATTGCCATGGGATTTTACACTGCAAAACTATAAGTATAATTGTGAAATAAATAGAAATCGCTGTAAACTAGCGATTCGAAAATTTTCTTAGTGCGTTTATTAAACAACGAAAAAGAATATAAAAGTGTTGTACATATACATGCCAAGTTTATATTCGGCTCGTTGCGCCGTCAGAGCCTAATGGATAAATGAACTTGACACACGTGGAGGTTCCATTAAAAAAAAAAAGATCGTTTAACCTTGACACAATCCCTCAACGTTGCCCTACCGCAATACTCGTAGTGCAAAACGGCCTCGAGTCAATCCTACGTGATTTGACAGGGGTCGAAATACACTAGTTAATACTTAACACCTATATATCTGTCATAACAGTTTGACTATTAACTATCAAGTGGATACAAAGGCGTATAAGCGTAGGCACGTACGTTAATGCATGGGGATATACACGTGGATGGTAAATTGTATGAAACGATCGGCTAATCCTACCTAATCGCTGTCCACTTTCCGTCAAAACTTGTTTGTCACAAATTTAGTTAAGTTAACCGGGAATTGGAACGCTTCCGTCAATGTAGAATGTGGGAACGAGAAGGAACCATGATCCACGAAGACCGGGAGTCGAGATGTGAAGTTTGATAAAAACAAAATTGTTAACGGGGTCGAATTGTCCTGACAATAACTTAAAATCAAGTATAGAGTCATTCCTGCGATGACGTCAAAGCTCCCTGTACCAGCACGCGGCTTGCATTTAATTAACGATTTCGTGCACATATGCATGCATGAATGCATGCATGCAGCATGCCTGCCTATCTACCTACCTATCTACAAGGGCCAATATTTCGTAATTCTGTTTGTGAACTCGATGTGCATTTTTATCGTTATTGTCGTGAAGAAATCTGTTGACCACCAGCCACGCCACGTGATTTTTTTTTTTTTTTTTTTTTTTTCGGCTTCTAATCGGCCTATGGTCTTAGGAATGCCTCGATACTCGACTCAAGCCCTTCTCTATATCCGCGCAGCTTGAACGTCTGCAGAAATTTTATTACACGTTCAAGAATACCCCACAGGCCATGATGGAAAGCCATTAACACGCTTTGGAACATTGAGCAATACTCCGCCGCTCGCTAACTCAGAAATGCAACGATCACCTAGCTGCTGCACCGGTTTCGGTAATGCGCCTCATTCCCTTCTTGGCAGAGTTGATCAACTTTCATCGAACTCCGGGGGTGTCAGCTGTCAGTTATTTCGATTTAATCCACTCTAAGCAATTTGGTACTACATGGATTTGTAGATAACGTAAGCCGCAATCGAAATACATAAATTAGCCAATCGCACCAGTTCGCACCGAACAAGAAACCGGGAGTTAATCACGTGCATGACTTGATATAAATCGGCATTATTTCTAGCTTTTGAGATCAGTGTTAATAAATTGTCGAGAAAATATCATAAACCAGTGATAACTGGAGATGAACGAAGCGAGTGTCGAGGTAGTGCATGCATACATATACCTACACACTGCATAGAATAACGCAGTGAGCGGGAATTCAAGCCGTTGATAAAGACTTGTCAATAGTATAGATATGGTTATTATTTATCCTCGCAAAGCGTAACGACATGACTTAATTAAGACTGTGACAAAGTGGCTGGTCGTATGCTTAATTAAACTTCTGAAACTATTCTCCCGTTGCGGGTTAAGTTGCGGGGGCCAAGTATTAGCTGGCTCAGTTATCTCCTAGGACCTAGGTAGATTAATTTCATTTAAGGTAATTCCGGAGGAGATGGCCGTATTTTGTTGAAACTGTGTAGTTGAGAGATAATAAATGATTGGTACAGAATTTTTTACTCTAAGGTAAACCTCAACCATATCTCTATTAGAAAATCACCAAATATAGAATTTTCGATTACTATTACATAAGAAAAAAACGGTTTCAAAAAAACTTACGACTAGCCATATCTCCCGGTATGTCCGGAATAGATGGCCATATCGATAATTTCAATAAATAATTTTCCAGCAATCAGAATCAAATAAGAAAGATTTTACTTACTTTTTAATATTTTTTCGTGACAGTTTTGAACTTCTACTTGTTCGTACGCTCGGCTCCAAGCGATTTACTCTATAGGCTGTGCCATATATCGAATAACATAAGAAATATCAAACGCTGGCCATCCCCCCGTGAGGCTATCTCTCTCGGAATTACCCTAAACCGGTTACAAAACGAAGTTTCAAATCATTCCTGTCCAGGTTCAATATCGTGACACCAATCAAAGTCATTTCACGAGCTGGTCAACGCTGTTGCGTGACGGGAATGAAACAGAACGAGTAATAAGTTGCGCAAAGTATGAGGAGAACAATATCACGATATGTATAGTTACGTGCACGTGCGTAGGTACACGTACCGCGGTTTGGCCATTTCGTAAATCTAGTCTCCTGAATTTTCCTGTGAAGGTTTAAAAATCCGGGTCATCAGCGTTACGATCTTCATATCATATAGCTAAATATTGGAAAATCCACAATAATGAAGAGACTCTGATAAAAAAAAAATAATGAAAGGCTGCAATTCGTGTAAAGTGTACTATGCCTACGTTGGCAAGCCACGTGTAGAGTATTAGCTACCAAGATCGTAGCCGGTCCCTCTGTTTGGTAAAAATTGGCCCCAGCATGTGTCCTGTATCTCTTGGTTTAGTAGGAAGGATGTGGTGGATCGTAACCTACCTCAACAGTCAACAGCTGTTAAAATAAAGCCTCAGTCGAAAGAAAAACACATAATTCTTCCTGCACACTGCACCGTTGATATTTCCTCGAATACACCTTTGCAGTTTGAGTAGAAAAAATAAATTTAGATACCATTTCATATACGTTATACTTCGGTGAGACCTTTACAAAACGAACTTTTCTGTATCAGGGATCATCTTTCTCTCGCTGAGCTTCGACTCTTAAACAAATACGTCCGACTAGAAGATCTATACCCCGTAAAACTACCTGGACCGAAATCTTCCACATTCCAAAAGTCAAGGACTATTGACGCTCGACTAGCCCAGGTGAAAGATCACGGATCACAGATGCCTCAAGACATTTTTGACCGACCAAGTACCGGTCAAAAATTTTGATTGAAGTCCCCGTAATTATGATCAACGTGTTAATGGCAGAACAGCAGTTCGCACAGTCGATCAGGAGAAAGTTATAACAAGGTGTACCTACCTACACGCTATGCGGGTGAAAATAAAAACGAAAACTGGATATATTACATATCGTACCTTACACCTCTACTTCCGCACCTTGTGAATTCAACATAAAGATGAAAAGTCCAGCAGGTCTTTGACCCCGTTTAACTCGATGTATCATCGCTGCCTACGCAAGAGACGAATCTGTCTCTAGAATTTGAATATAAGAGTAGGAAATGACAAGATCATCTTCCTAGGGCATTAGCAGGAGTCAAGGATCGCTGTCGGTTCTTATACTCGCACTTGACTTGCAACTGCAGCAGCAGCTTGGCTGCCCATGCTGTAGGGAACGGAAGTATGGGGTGAGTGTAGGGGCGCATAGCGCCGGGTACATCGACCCCTTCTTTCTTCCTCTCATCGTAGACGAGCTTCAACAGCCAGCCTATAAAACTCACGTCTCCTTCCCGTCTGACAATGAGATTCAAACGATGCCTTAGCCCACTACTCAGCTGCGCAGCGATGCACAGTCCTCGTTGCTTTTGCTGCTGATGCTCTCTTGCTGCTGCAGGACGCTTTCCCTATGTAGTATATACGAGTCTGCAGGTAGTTTGACCTTATCGTAGAAAGTTTATATACATATATAATATGTGTGTATATATAGATATATATATACGTATGGATATATCCAAGGTGCCATTTTCGTCGAATTACCATGACTACGAGAGAATTATCAGATTTCCAACTGCTTCGGTAATATCCTGAAAAACATAGGTATATATTCACCGCGAGCTCGTTTCACGTTTGACCTTATCGTCTACGTATATACCGAGGTACTACCCACAGCAAGTTTTCGCATGCGGTTAGATGTATGGATATTTCTGTATAAAGTATCCCCGGTCACAAAGGACGGGGTGTAACAAACTCGGTACCTTTTCGTATGAATTTGTATGCCTCGAGGGATACGCAGTTCTCCGAAAATCGTCCCTTTATCCTATACTTGATAGACTTCGTCATACGCTAGTCGCCCACTAGATATATATATATATATGTAGAGTAAAATGCTATTTTCGATCTATAATCAGTCCAGGAGGCCAGCACACCCAGGTTTTGCGTGTCGTGTTATAAGATAGACGAACCCACGACCTTGAACAAAGTTTCGAGCTAATTACAGACCTCGAAACTTTGCCTTACGCTCTCTTTGTTCGTTGATGTTAAATGATTACCTTGTAAGGTGGAGTGCAGGCGGAAATCGATTTCGGTCTAATCGTTCAAGGTAGGTATATATACAAGGTATATAAATGAGCTGAGTGTAATTATGCGAAGATCGTTAACCCCGAGCGAAGAAAATAACTTCAGTGCAGCAGCAGCAGCAGCAGCAGCAGCAGCGGTGGGGGTGGATATTTTTTTAAATACATTATTGAAAAATAGTCTTTACCCGAGCTTATCCAATGTTTGCAGCAGCAGTAAGTATAAAAGACGATACCTTGCTAAGATAAGTGGATTTTTCTTATTTCGCCCCAAGTATTCGCTTTGTCTTTGTTCGCTTTTGCTTCTCGGTATATATTGTATATACAGCCGTAGGTATATAAACGAGGCGCGCAGAGAGTTTCCTTGAATTGATGATGAAAAAAATCAGTTTAACCGCGCAATAATTCGCGTCCAGCTCGACGTCTTTACACCCTTTGACAGGTTCCTCGCAGCCGCTCAGCAGACGCTTTTACAGGCTCGTTAGTCGGCCCGATCCGTGTACATCGTACCGTCCGAAGATCGTAAACCCGATTTTTCACAATCCTATGGATTTGTGCCTCCTTCGATGACCAGAAATGATTATTCACCATTCTATTACCATTCGAAGTATATGAATCGTACAGAATTTTCCTCAATGAAATTTGAGTTGCTCCAAGTAGCTTGAATGATATCTGGCAGAGTCTAATATTGTACAACTCACCAATCTGGCTAGTAAATTTTTTATATCCAACAGCAGGAGTCAAAGTACTCGTTAAAACCCGGACAGCCCAGTGGCCCAGTTCAAGTTTTAGTTAGTTACATTTGCTTCACCGGTTTGCACGCGAAATGATCTTTCGATTTCGAATAAATAAACAGTAGAAAGCATTTAATGCAGCACGCAGTTATCTCGTCTATCGGATTATTCCTTACTGCTGCATTCGTTGTTTTTCCATCATTTCTGCAGCGACTAATCGGTGTATTGTAACCATGCGCTACGTCAGCGGGTACATTAGCTTTAGTAACTCGGTTAAAGCAAGAGCTGGTAATGTTACAAAACGTTTAAATTGGCTACCTGTTTCGTAGGTAGTAAGTAGTCGAATAATAGTTACCGCAATTGCCAGGGGTTAGCCCACGACGAAATGAAACTAAGCAGAAAATCTAGGTAGGTAAATTACGGAAACACAGCGTTGTTCGCGTATAGTCTAGCTGCGCCATAGCAGGACAATTTGGAGTCAAGCACCGTGAAGAAGCCTCTATACGTTTAGCGGCTGTATATACCAACGCCTTCTTCTTAAACAACATCTAAACGTCGAGCCAGAGGCTGTATGTAATCTAAGATGAGCTAGATTTCAGTAAATTACCTTACGCATGCCCTCAAGCGTATAAATTAATACGAGGGCGTATATTTGCTTCTACTTATATAGTATATGTATATCAGATATGAAAATCTCCGATCCGTTACCCGTTATATAGGTCCAACATGATAGAGGAGTGGACTGATTCCCCGCAAAGAGAATATTCGCTTGTCAAAAAATTTAACCAGTACCTACTACTACCTATAGGTAGGTGCGTAGACATATAAAATAAGGATGAAAATATCGAGCCTAAATCGATGTTAGAATAGAAGAATCGAAGGCCTGACTACACTATTGAGTCACACAACGATCATACATTAACATATTTTATTCCCTACTCGCACAAGTAGGTACGACGACGATGAGGAGGCGACGAATCCACACACACACACCGTGACGAGGCCACCACCGTAAACCCGCAAGTCGTTGACCCGTGTATAAAACGTTATAAGGCAAGCACACACCTAACTATCTGCACCCATACCTGGTACTCCCTAACTTGCACGCGCTACAGAGTTCGTTGCACAACTAGCTAGGGGATCGTGTGTTACCACTAAGGATTGTATTCTCTCGTTCTAGGTAATATATAATTGTTTTAAAGAGAATTGTGCAGCAGTACCTTATACCTACACAATCAGAGTCTTGCTACTATATAGCAATGAGTAAACGCAACACCTTAAGAAACTCACGACGGGTTAGCCACAGATCTCTCTCTCTCTGTGTATTACCTCGCCAGTCTCTTCTTCTCTTTGCAGTCAGTCAGTCAGTCAGTCAGTCAGTCAGTCACTCAGTCACTCAGTCAGTCAGTCAGTCACCGAGGTACGGTTAATTAAGGGTTAAAGTAACGGGAGTCTCCGACTAACCTGACCCGACCCAACTTAACCCATTCTATCCTGACCGGAGGACGGGTGGTTGCGTCGATGCAATCCACTCGGATCGCGCGTGTAACCTACTTTAAACATGTAATACGTATTTTTACTTATAGATATATGTGTAAATTAATAAATAGTATGTCCGAATCGTTTATCTGTAGAAAATCGTTAGACGATAAAATATAACAACAATTTATTCTTCCTAGGATCGATGAATAATCGTTCGTAGTACCTGCGTATATCTATATATATGTATATCACATATATGTACAGTTTTGGTTTTGTTACCGTTAGTTAGAGAGCGGTGCAACGAAGACTGAGAGATCTTTGTCTGGTTGAAATTGGAACCAAAATGTTTTTAGCAGCGGGTTCTAATGTAAGTGTATATGTATATGTATATGGTATATTATAGGCGAGCTACGAAGTCTAGTCATGTTTCTTAGGTCGGTTAGAGTTTTACAGTAGGTATATATAGCTATAGCTATAAGTATATGTGTGCAACAGAGCGGTGTCGACGACCGTTTCACGTCCTAAATATCGGGCATTAGTTTCACCAGCGACACTGCAAACGCCCGGGTACCCGTGTAGGTATATAAACGTTAGTTGGCGCAAACAAAATCGTTTGAACTTTAACTCACGTTTATAAGGGAAAGGGCCGTCTCGCATAGTACCTAAGGTATACCATGGACGTACCCATTTATTCTTTGCACGAGTCAACCGACCGCCATATCAGCTATTAGATTTTGTAACATATTTCTCAAACTAGAAACTCGCTAGCAAGCTATACGCTCATAACTATTTCTAAACTAAACATATATAACGCATTGTATAGGGCCTAATTCACTCTACCGTATATATACCTATATATAGGTATATATATATATATGTGTATTTAATGTGACAAAAATATTGCACGAACAAAAATGACAAAAGAATAATATTTCACAGTTAAAATATATACAAGGCGACGAAACGAAGATATTATACGGTAGCAGTTTCAAGTCAAGTTTTCTCTTAATTAACTTGCAGACTATAACTGCGTATAGCCTCAAGCCCTTCGATAAATATATACCTTGGTATATACAGTAGCTGCATTGGTCACCATACGTATAGCTCGGTTGCGATCCAATTTGCATTCGCCACACAGTAGAATGTCACGGAATATTTTTTTCTCATTTTCATATACTCACATAGAACATACATTACCTGAAACTTTCCTATGGTATATGACCACACACACACACATGATATTGAAACGATTTGAAGAAAAATAGACTACCGGATGTGCAGTAGAAGAGTTTAAATACTTTGAACATTTAAGCTCGAAACGTTTCGTTTACACAATTTCGTCGGATTAGTTTATAGTCGGATTCTGTTGGGTCGAGGGAAAGGTGAAAAAAATAAATCACACACATAGATGCAGCATATTTTCATTATGAATAAGTTATATCTGCATGCCCGTATTCGTATGTACATACGTAACATATGTGTGTATATATAAAAATATTAAAGACTTAACGATGCATGAAACGCGGACTGCGATAAACTTATTGGGTTGGGTTTCGTTGAATTTCTCTAATTCGAGTAGATTAATGGTTCAAAGAAGAAGAAAAAACGAAATTATTTTTTTTTATTTTTTTATTTTTCATTTTTTTATTTTTTGTTTAATATCTTAAAACTACGTCGAGAAAAGAGAAAAGAGAAAAGAAAAGAATATTTCTGGCAGTTTCCCGCGCTCTCGTAACCTTATAAGAACTTATTACGTATATATGTATGTATATATATACTCGAGGGCTATACGTCGACTCGAGTGAGTCATATAATCGGTGAAGGTTTTAATTCCGAGGTCCTTCTTCGTACCTTTTACCAAATGAAATGGAAAAAAAAAAAAAAAAATGAGCACTAAGATTAGTCATTCAAGTTTCGAAATTTTGTCTAATTAGGTAATTTGACAAAAGGCTATAATAATAATAATAATAATTGTGTGGTATATATTGTAATGCAGTTTTCCTGATCACCTTGGTCGTGAAATTAGTAAAAAAATAAAAAATAAAAAATAAATAATAATAAATTGATCAAACACTGCGGTTATAGCCTTAGAAAATATATCCGTTTGCGTATAGTTGACGTAGCGGCAGTAATTGCCGATAATTATAACGATTACCATAGCTATAAATAGAGAAAATTGTACGTTTGTATACCCCAAGGTAGATACGAGTGGAGGGTAGCTTAGTTACGAAGCCGGTGCTCACTACCAACCAAGACATAAACAGTCGCCATATAAGAAAGACTTGGACCCCGACGGTTAGAGTGCAGTCCAGCGGGAGAAAAAAAAAAAGACGAAAAAGAAAAAGAAAAAAAAAAAAGAAGAAGAACAAGAAAAAGGGGTAGAGAAAAAAGAATCTAGGAAACACTAATAATTACCAGACTGCACCACTGCATCTCGTTCAACCTATACTTTACGCTATATATGTATAGCCAAGTCTCAAGAGTCGTCTACACAATGTAACCCCATAAGGATCGTCGCTATCTGGCGACAGTTTAGGGATCGAGGCGCCAACCAGCCAGGAAATGGTAAAAGGGAGAAAAAAGAACAAAAAAATGAAAAAAAAAAAAAAAAAAAAAAAGAATGTTAGAAAGATAATCTCTCATAGCTAGAAAAGTTCAGAGGTCTGCGATCGGTTATTACCCTCTGTGAGAGAATATGTATAGTAGTGACAACTTGCTTTTACTCGACTGTTTACGTTTATTTAACATTTTATTTTTACTCCGATTTTGACTTATGTATTTATCTTTCACTTTCATTGCGGGAGGTGGAAGACAGCTCGTATTTCTCTCCCTCTCTCTATCTTTCTATCTCTATCTCTCTCTCTCTGTATCTGTCTCTGTTCTATCCATCCTATCTCTTTCCTTTTCTCTCTCTTATCACTTTCACGCGTTGCATACGTCGGGTCATAAGCCTTATAGTTATACTATATTATAGCCTCAACTTCTCGTACGACTCTTTTGTAGTTTGCACAGAGGATTCATTCACTTCTCTCTATCTACCTATAGAGAATGACTAGTTAAATTTAATTCACGTACGTTTCGTACAACTACAGTAGGTATACGCTATACGATAGTAGATAATAAAAGTAAAACGAGCAAAGAACCTGATCGTCGCGTAGTATACAGCTGTAGCGTATAATGAGAGTAAATATCTTCGAGGTCGGGTCTCATATAATATGAATTGGTAAAATCACTTCACATACGAGGTACATATAATTGACAAATTCTTAGAACAACAGTACCTACTATTACTCAGTTTATATAATATGAGAGAAAAAGCAATCTGTTAGTAAAATTGGGAAAGGTTAGTTACACACGTCAACGAGCTATATATCCGCGGCGTCGAGTAGGTATCCAAAAATATTTCATTCCTATAATACAACACTATCACTATGTATACATAGTGCAGTGTGTAAATGTTACGACTGAACGAAGAAATGAATAAATAAAACATTTATTTTTTCTTTTTCTTTTTATTCATTTTTTTTTTTTTTTCTTCTCGTCTTATTTATGGAAACGCTTGGCTTTCTAGTCTCGAAATAAAGCGGGTGACAATTTCTTTTCTGATTTTAAATTCAAAATTCTTTTATGAAAGTTGTAGATGCAAAAGTCGTATGGAAATAACGTACAATAGTAAAACGTATTCATAATATTGCTCGTATACATTATATGGTATCTGTATTTTATTGAGTGAGAAAATATATCAGAACACAAATCAAGAGACTCGGTAGAGTCTCGCGCCAAGTACGTACATTCAAGAAATGTGAGCGCTTCGACGACCGTGTCTTTTTACCGCAAGGACCCAATGTGGGCGGAGTGGGGAAATCTTATTTGATGAATACTACCGTCTTCTATAATATACCGGTATTTAATGTATTGTGTTGAGAATGCTGATTGAAAATGCCTTAATTTAAAACCAAAATCAGCATGATCGGTGCACTGAAAGCTGAGTTATGCATTTTTTCAATTTTTAAATGACGAGTTTCACTTTGTCAGATTAATACTTTTTCTTTAATTAAGACTTTTCGTTTAAGACTTTTCGTTAAAACTATTTTTCGCTCCATAGTCTCATTGCGCATACGCCAGGCGATATGACAGCTGAGCTGACAACTGAACAGATGAGAAAAACATGAGGAGTATCAGAAATTAATAAAACGAATTTAGACATATAATATTGATCAACACCTGAAAATAAATAGTTGTTTAATATAAGCGTTTATGTTTATCAAGAGACTGGGTAGAATCCTAAGTTCATACCATAGAGGCATCTCCTATTGAGGAGAACAATTGAGGACCAAACATTTTAAGATTAATACAACGGTGGTCCTAATTCTTTACGCCAACCGAGTCATTTGGTATTTTCTTATCTCCAGCGTAGCCACTATCAGACTGAAAGTAATACATGATGTAAAATATGCATAATGAGGGTGCGAACCCTCCGCAGACATCATGATTTTTCTGGATTTTGTCAGAGTCCCCCAAGTCGCAGACAAAAATCAAATTCTTTTTGGAAATTTCAACTTCTCCAAAGGTGTAACATACCCCCTTAACAGTACACGCAAAAAATAGTGCTGTCGAATTTACTCTGTGTGCAGTAAATATATGGACAGCACTTTTTTGCAGTATAAATTATCACAATTGTGGTAACATTCACTCGTATGGACATTGAATGCCACTTGCTCCAATGTACCCAATACTAGAATTGTGATAATTTCTACTGCAAAAAAGTGCTGTCCATATATTCACTGCTCATAGAGTAAATTCGACAGCACTTTTTTTTGCGTGTAGGTAACTATAACCCCACGTGCTAGTAATTCTGCCGTTGCTGGTCGAAAGTTAGGATCACAGAAAGGGGTTGCACGCAGGGTTGAATGTTGGGGACATATGTACGTCTAGATAAAATTCATTAAAAGCAAAATTAAGTATCAAAACGGCACGGTACAAAAAGTAGTGAAATCCCCAAAAAAAAGCACCTCACGTGCAAAAACCTTGCGCCCAGTAAATTGATGTGGTCATTGCCTCGAAAAAATTGACCTCCTTCAAAAAAAGGATTGAAATCAGACACTAGCGCCAAGCATCATCACATCGAAAACGTAGAAAAATAAAAATAAACAGATACAAAAAAAAATTTGGAGGTAGAAATAGTACTTGGCGGGACTTTTGTAGACAAGTACGAGGGAACAGCAATTGAATTATGTCAATAATCCTGTAGTGATATAAAATATTGGCTCGCCAAGTACCACTACCTCCAAATTTTTTTTTTTTTTTTTTGTATCTGTTCATTTTAATTTTTCTATATTTTCGATGTGATGATGCTTGGCGGTAGTGTCTGATTTTAATCCTTTTTTTGAAGGTCTATTTTTTCGAGGCAATGATCACATCAATGTACTTGGCGCAAGGTTTTTGCACGTGAGGTTCAGCTTTACAACTGTTTCGTTCATATTTTCAGTAATTCGTTAATTTAGGGTAGTGCTGTCATTAACATTTTTTTAATCACTCGACCCATAAAATTGAAAGTAAACTCAAGGTTCTTTTTTGTTTCTTCAATCACGAACTACAGCTATGGGGAAAAAAATAAAAAATTGCACAACTGGCGTCTACAGAATGAGCGAAAAATAAAAAGATTTGCATATTATAGATATTCGCGTAACAAAAAATTTTTACGACGATAGTAAATAAATCATCAACATTTTATAGTCACTTCATTTATTTATTTATTTATTTGTTTTTAATTTTTTCTTTTTTCTTTTTGTCTTATAATATCGCAACAGCATCCGGCTCAGCCTGGTATGTATTACCATCAAATATTCGGTCGTCAAAAAAGGACCGCTACATATATCGATATACCATAGATATAATAGACAACGCACGGGCGTAGTAAAATAAAAAACATTAAAGTACCTAGTACGTACGTACGTTACGTGCTGCGTAAAATCTACTGCATCGTACGTAAAGAACGTAGAGTAGGTGTACCGGGCCTATCGACAATCAGCATTGACTGCGAGGCGTAATGAACCAATATAGTTCGATTACATTCATAGAATACACATGGCCGAATAATAGCTGTACTAACTGGCCGATAGTTTCGCATACAAATCAGCCTCGCCTAGAAATATTATTGATTTATATTGAGGCTATCTTGTGGAAGAGCGTCCTTATTATTTCATTTAGTCGTAAGTATATATTACGTATATGTATTTCATTTCGTTTTCTTTACAGTATAAATTGTCATTTATATTATACAATACTTTCTCTACCATTATCGTATTGAAAATTACATTTTTATTTTACTATACCTACGTGTCTGTGATTTTTTAGTTTTATTTATTTTTATTTTTTTTCTTTTTTATAGTGTTTCATTTTATTTTTGTCTTTCTCCTTCAATCCCGATTATATCAACTAATCAGAAGCAATTAGTGACGAGTGCGGTTTTATCATACCTATATGATCACAATGGCTAAACTTGATTTCTCATTACTCGCGCGTTTCAGCGGCTGCGGTATATTATTTATACTCGTGACTTGATCAAATCCACACGAATATGTACTTCAATCAAAATTTATGCCTAATTAATGCTTTTCAGACTCGTCGCGGTTGCGGTCGTTCAAACGAGTTCGTGGAATTATTGTTCGATCCGTGTATAAGGTAGGTATATATCTATACCGTACCTACCTACTATATACCCGCTACGGGCGATCACCTCGATTCACGGCGGGTCGGCGTTTATGAATTCTGTTTACTTCAAAGAATGAAAATTCATCCATCAGACGAATTTTCTATACGTAGGTACATAAATATCTTATATAGGGATATAAACCGAAGCAAAGTGGTGAAAGCACCTGAGCAGAAAATTGATAAAATGTATTTTTTCTACCCAAAAACTCAATTTTTTACATTTTTTTTTTAATCAATTTTCAGCCGAGGTTCTCACCTTGCTCCAGTCTTTCTCGTATATATATGTACATCAATACCTATATAGATAAAGAGAGATAAAAAAAAATCATAAAACGGCTACTCGTTCAGCAAAATTCCATACCTATGTAGGTATTATATACCTATGCAACTTATGCATCGCATATCGTACAGCTGTAAACCTTTCAGTTTTTCAAATAGTGTAATGCATTCGAATGTAATTTTATTTACCATAAAGTTTGCATATTTTTATAGGCATGTATAGGTATCGATATAAAGAATAAATAAACATCCTGGTGCAGTAGGTATAGTTGTTTATAATATACATATTTATACCCATATATATCAGGATATTCGCACGTATAAATTATACAGACACCTATATATGCTATATATAAGTATTATCTGTAAAATAATATACATATAATATATATATATATATATATATATATATATATATATATATATATATATATATATCTATATTGTAATTTTACGTGTGTATATGTATATTTATGGAGCAGTTCGCATGCTGCATGGGACAGTGAAATTTTACAATACGTTCGTTTAGCTAACCGGAATATTTCTCTACCGTCTGGCTGGGGCGGACTGTTGCAGTGTACTGCACGGCACTGCACTACTCTGCTCTGCTCTGCTGCACCGCTGGTGCCGTTGTCGTTGTTGCCATTGGTGGTGCCCGTGGGGCAGTCTTACAAATCGTAACTGGTTTTGTTATATGTAGTACCTACAGATAGGAACTTGCTAGCGAAAGCTCACGCTGTAACTGATTTTCAAAGAAAGAAAGAAAGAAAGAAAGAAAGAAAGAAAGAAAGAAAGAAAGAAAGAAACGAACAAAAACGGAAACGGCGAAATCGGACGGGATTAATAAAAAAAGAAAGAAAATTTCTGGCCTCTTTCTATTTCTTTTTCCAAAATTTGAGCTTATTTGAAGTCGAGATTAATTTTTGTGCAAAGATCGAAAATCTCTTGTAACGCGGTGAGAATGAAAATTTTCGATAATTATTATCATAATTAATAAATCACAAATTTTATTATACTATAAAGTAAAGCGAAAAAGGTCATTGCATCTTCTCTCTATCGATGCATATATAAATACTATATTAGCTGCAGTTATGTGTAAAAGAAGTTTTACACTTTAGTTGAAAAAAAAAAAGGCAGAAGAATCATAGATTTTTAATAAATTTTCAATGATTTTGAAGCATAACTTAAAAATGACTTAAAATCGTCGTTTCGTTATGCGATGTTACTACATCATTCGACAAAATAAAGGCTATCTTTGAATAGCACACATATATTCAGAGTTTTTTAATCACTCGTTTGGGAAAAGGTCGGAGAGCCCCGAAGTTTTAATCTCGCAGGTTTGATAAGAGAGTAAGTGTTACTTATACGCCGTGTGAGTCTGCGATATAGATATCGCATAAGTAGGAATATAAGTTTTGCTTAGGTTTTGTAAAAACGCGACTGGAACCAAAGACAGCCAGCCGAGCATGGGCGAAACGGTGCAGTTGTTGACTCGTTGACTGACTAAACTAATGGCATCGTTACTGACTGGCCTGGCTTTACTCTCCCTTGCGCGTCCCGGCTTCCCCCGCCCCTCTAAACCCCGCGCTCCGGCGTCGCCGACGACTCGCTCTCCCGGCGTTGGAGTTCAACGCTCTCTTCTCTCTCCTATTCGCTGCTGTTGCCGCTGCTGCCGTTGCCGTTGCCGTCGCCGTTGCTGTTGCTGTTGCTGAAGCCTGCTGGGCCGCGGGGCACAGCGCACCAACAACGCCATCGCACACAGCTTTAAAACCGCGCTCGCGCACGCATCGCTATTGCCTGTAAACCCGCGACGAGATTGAGAGTGAGAGTGTACCTCGGCGCACATCGAGGCAGCAGCAGTTCAGTTCACGGAGTAAAAGGAAGGGGGAGAGAAAGAAGGAGTCCTCGTAAAGTAGTCGCGATTATTTTACCAACGGATCGCGCACTCTTAGAGGAAAAAATTTCTGGTTTCATTATAGGTAGTTAGGCACGTTATCAATGAAAGATCGCGGGGTTATCAACAATACCTGGATAATTCCTATTTTTAAGTTTTCGTTTTTTTTCTTTTTTTCTTCGTTTCAGAAAAAAAAACGCGTTTATTGTACCTACCACACTTGTTTGAAGAATCGATTTTGTCCCTATCGTTGTAATATAATCGACGTAGAAAAATAATATTGCAAAAGTTTTGTAAGGACGGGTCCTGCGAGATTCTTTTCAGGCCACCGAGGGCGCCGCTTCGAGTCACTACCATAAGCAGCAGTTGTGTGAAGATCCGTTTCGAAGAATTCTAACTTAAAAATATCCTCAGTATATGTATACACTAATCTAAACCTCTCCGTTAAATCTTAACGTACAATTCTTTACCGCCCTGAAGATAATCGGGGTCCTGCAATATCCCGTCCAAAAAAACATTTTCCACACGCTTTATTCCTATATGATAATTCGTTTTTACGAAAGTTAAATTAATTGGTTCTTAACTTTATAAGAGGAAGAAGAAGAAAAAAGAAAAATTAGGATTCTGATTATTATTTTCTGAGCAAAAATTCGGTAATATTTTTCAGTAATACCTGAATATTATAACGATAGCGGGGAACGCAGTCGCATCAAGAAGTAAAAAAAAATATATATATGTATATATATATTTCAAACAACAAGACAGAAAAAGATTCTGCCAAAAATAGATTTTATCTGCCCCAGAAAATTTTCAGAATTAAATCCCCTCACGTACATATATATGTAAACATACTAAATATACACACGCGAGCATCGGATATTATGTATATGTATATATGTATATATTTTGAACGGAATAAAATAATTGAGTAGGTACCCGCCGCGCCGCGCCGCATCCAACAACACTATACGACCTCGACGTAATTTGACGGAGCAAACTATGCATTTCATTATTTTTTGGATTTTTTTTTTTTTTTCTATTTTTCAGAAAAAGGAAAGAATCCTACGCGTATAACTGTTATTCTAATATTCGATGGTATATTGTTGTAAATTTAATCAATATAATACATAAAATATTATATTCATGATTATAGAAAGAGTTTAGATATTGCATAAAAATTCGTTGCTTTCTTGCGAAATATAACAACCCTTGAGAGTAAAATAGAAAAAAAAAAAAAAAAAAAAAAAAAAACATGAAAAAAAAATCCCCCGAAGTAAAACCTCGACCATATACCTCAGCCTGCAATGAACCAGCGGTTAAACAAGCCTGCGCCCCGCACCGTGACAAGAATAGCATCGTCTTGCGGTCCCTGCGGCGTGACGCGCCACGCTGTTTCATCTCATGATTAGATGAGACTAGAGAATCGTGTGTCTGAGGTTAGAATTTCTATTCTATATGTATACGTAAACTATAGTACCTAAATACTATATTATAGTAGTACATAGATATTTCTCGCTTAATTAGAAACGTATATCTATAAGGTTGCGGACAATCGTAATTAAAAAAAAAAAAAAGAAAAAAAAAATCTCCTATATATATGCATACGCACATGTATATATGGGACGGTAAAGAAGAATGTATATCCGACATAAAAAAAAAAAAAAAAAAAAAAAAAAAACGTCTAACGCGCGCAGAGTCGCGCGTGAGTAGTTATATTTTTCTAGACGTGGGAGAGTTTCGGGCTTATAGAGGCCCAGAACTGGGAGTCATTGCCTCCAAAGTTTGCCGACGAAATAAAGAGAGAGAGAGAGAAAAAAATAGAGAGGAGAGAGGAGAGAGAGGAGAGAGAGGGGCGGATGTACAATATACATACCTACACCTTGGACACGAGCGTTCAGACCTGCGGACGGACGCATGGTCCGACAGACAGGTAGGCGCAGACACACTGACTCATAACCAGCGTGACCTTGGAGGATAAAATCACTTAACCTACCCGACTGCCCGACAACAGACGCGGTGGGGACTAGGTTAAGAAAAATTCCACCATATAGTAGTAAGTCACTCGTTCATTCTGTGGTCTATAGTCACCATATTTACTCTGTATATTGGTATATATATATATATATATATGTACTATATAGTTTTTGTAATCTACATCAAAGCCCACGTTAACTCGTGATTATTCGTATAGTGGCGAACGGAGGCGCTAGAATAACGACATCAATGGTGCTGCTGTATTTATGAATCAACGAAGAGCGCATACGATCAGAAAATTTGAAAAAAGAACAAAATTTCAATTAATTTTGTACAAAAAATTTGATATAAAACTGTATTATGTAGGTGTGACAAAGCTATATTACGTTAGAAAAAGAAAAGAAATAGTACCCATAATAACAAAAGTCCTTTGATTGTAGGGGAGAGTGGTCCTGAGTCGGCCCAGTAAGCTCTTTGTCCAAAAGCAGAAGGTAAATCGGATTTTATGGCGCTGCTAAGTGTTCGGTTGCGTGCAGCGATCGTTTGCCTACAATTCTATGTCATTTAGGAAGGTGTAGTGCGGCGTTTGCAGTCGCAATGCAGTGCGGAATGAAAAAGTACATTTTGACCATTTCTCAAAATAGTGTTCCTGAGTCGGCACCCCCCTGGTCTTGAGTCGGCACCCCATTTTTTTCGCTTGAATGCAGGAAGAAGCGCAGATTCTCTAAGTCACAGCAGGAAATGGACGAATTGGAATCATTTAGAAAAATAAAACATGCATTTTTTGTCCAATTTTACATGGAAATATATTTCGAATACAATGTTGAAACTGAAAAAATATGAATTTTGAATTGAATGAAAAAATTAATTGAGAACGGGACGATCACTCGCTATCGTCATCAGATTCGCAGTACGTGGGGCGTACTGCTGCCACCGCGCGTAAGAGCACACGGGTATCACGCTTTTGTGTCTTGCGTTTGAAATTACGTCCCATGACTATAGTAAAAATACCGAAAATGCAGAAAAAAAAATAATAATAACAGAAACGAAACAAAAAAGCAACAAGATCAAAAAAAATATCAAAAAAATTGGTGCCGACTCAGGGCCACCTATTTGGTGCCGACTCAAGACCACTACGACTTTTTACACGTTTCACGTGATTAGGCACGCGCACAGATCCGAATGGAAAATTGACCTAACCGATCAATTAGAACATAGAATGAAGAAACCAATGCATTCACTCATTTCAAATTTTTTACATATTTACATACCCGTAGCTGCTTCAGAATGAATGACGAAAATGAAATTCTGTCATAAACGAAAAATATAGACGCGCTCACGCTGCGCAGCACAATTCAAACTGACACCTGTAAGCATAATTTACGTCAGTGTTTACCAACATGTCATACGACAAAATAATTGAGCCGACATGCACACCATCTCCGAGAAACGCCATGGTGCCGGCTCAACCCGCAGTGCCGACTCAGGACCACTCTCCCCTATATGAAACACCATTAATAAACGAATGAAAATAATAAAATGTACTTATCATTTTCTCTCACCGTTTGAACAAATCATAACTATACGATGACTGGACACGCATGCACGCGAGCCTCGACGATTTAACGCGTGTAAAAGCGGAGAAACTAGGACAACAACAGCGATAACAGTGCAGGAACCAACGATCTACGTATATGCGAGCGTGTATGTCTATATCATCATACGTGCAACGCGTGGTAGGGCTTGCACCATGGCATTGTATCGTACACACGTTTTATATATATATATGTATATATGTATGAATTTATTTATCGAGTCATAGAGGTATGTTACATATGATACATATATATACTACACACATGTAAAAATATATATATATATATAAATATATATATACGAATACGCACGACCATCCGTTGATCGTTGACCAAAGCGCGCGCGTGCACGGTGCGGCTTGCAGGTTACTTCGTGCTGCACCGCGACCGGGATTCAATTTTTAATTAATAATCACCGTTGATCAATTAACGGCTTCCGAGTCGCGGCAGTGGTGGTGGTAGTAGTGCCGGACCGTGTTCGTACCTTGTTCACTGTAACCGACAGCATCGTCACGTATATCATATCCCGGATGCAAGCCCTCTCCGTTTCACCGTTTCACGAGCGTTTCACTGCAGCATAGAGACGGCAAAGAAGCGCAGCACAAACAAGCCTCTTTACCAAGAGAATTTGCATTTCGTTTATAAGGATAACGGACGATGTCAACTCGTCTTTTATATACCCCTGCAGGAGAATATACATTCAAACTTTAATCTCTTACACGTCATTCTCATATACTATATAATATAAGCAAAAGACTATACATAGATATATAATATAATATGAATTTCGGAATATCTTGTCAAATATACGTTATCGGTAAACAATGAAAGGGTTGGGTTTAAACGGTCCTATAAAGAACTGGCGCCGTATGTTTTACCGTTAAACGATCAACCGTTGCATCTTTCTTCATTCTTTTTTCTTATTTTTTTATCATTCTATACTTCACGTTATTTTCGACGGGTTGGTATACGAAAGAAATAAATTAACTTTAATATAATATAAGAATATAAAGTGTGCAGAAATGATTTTTATTTGGAAACGCAAAACCATAAATCAATCAATTTTTTTTATTTTTTTGTTTTTTTTTTTTCAATTTCTAGTCAAGCTATACTCGCAAGTATAGCTTCGTTATCATTTATCCATACTATAGGTATATTATAATACGTGATATGTTTCAACCATACAACAACTTTTTGAGAAAAATTTATGCCGATGTATTCGAGCTATCAACTGGCGCTCGTATGGATGATCATCATTCAGTCTGGGCTTACTTGCGGCAGTTGTATCGTATCAATCAGGATTCATTTGCCCGACCTTAGCGACCTTCCTGACCCAAAACCTGACACCATGACAAACGTTGCTCGGTTTCTTTGGGTAATAAACCAACGAATGGAGAGACGGACGCATGCCGCTCTTGGATATACAATCATGATAAAGTCTCGACAGTATATAGGATGTTTGTTATGGAAAAATTCATAGAATATATAATTATATTGATAGTATTGAAAATAATAAAAAAAAAAAATTAAAAAATTATCTAAAAATGTATAAAATATATTCCGGAAGCGGAAAGAGGTGGATGATTAAATAATAAGATAAATTAAAAAATTATAGTATATATATAGGCAAGAAAATAGGACGTAACAATTACTGAGTATAATTGTGATTAAAAATTGAACGTAATTATAAAAGCTTGCAAATTAATCAAGGGGCTCCCTCGGCTATTGCAATTAAAAGCGCGAGGTACTACTATGCAGTACCTATTGGGCTGTTAAGTCTCAACGAGTCTCTTCCGGATTTTTCAATACGTGTTTAAAAACTCTCGGAATATACATATGTTTCGTTGCAAAACGCGCTTGGTATCATGAGGATTTCAAATACTCGTCGAACAGCTCAACGCAGTCCTGACTGACTGACGTCTCGAGGTTCGCGCTCAAGCTTATAACAACACCTATATATCAACTTCTATATACACGTATATACATATAGATATACATATACCTATATCTATATTATACATATATATACATACACACGCGTTTAACAAAGAGAAAAATACTCGCTCTCTACTCTCTCTCTCTCTCTCTCTCTCTCTCGGGTATGTGCATATCCATGTGTGTGTGTGTGTGTGGAAACTGAAATGCACACATGTGGGGGGAACCGGCGAACCATCATCAACCAGGTAAGGCAGGTCAGTGACGTTATTTGCATGAACCTTATACTACTCAACCTGCACCGCGCCTTGGTTGGACTAGCTCGTTCGTTTCTTAACGAGCGAAGAAGAACGTTCGTTCGTTCGTTCGTTCGTCCTTCTTCTCTTTGCAGTAGGTATAGTACGCTGCGTCCAAGCCGAGCGAGAAACACTTTTAAAACATGGATGGGTCTGTATGCTGGACTCCCTGTTCCTATGGGCATGAGGAAAAATCCTTGAGAATTTCAGCCATGACATTTCAAAGTACTTCAGAATTCCGTCGTACTATAGTCTCGGGTTCAAACTCTAATATTAGATAGATATCATAACTATACGGCGGAAGTATCCTTCAGGCTTCACGCCATAAAAGAAGAAGAAAAAAATGAAAAAGAAAATTATTCAAAAATTTATGCAAATAAATTTTTTTCTATACACGACGTAAAATGAAAAATGAAAATAAAAATGAATATACGCAATTTGTTGTGACAGCATATTATTATAGATATAGGTACTGGCGGAAAATACTGGCAGAGCAAATTTTCTTGAATTTATTATTACATACATAACTTATTCGCTCGGAGACTATGAATCAATCGAGTGATGCAGCTGTCTAGCAAAACGGAATGGGTGGTGAGTTGCAGAAGAGGACCCGCGGTCAGTTATACTCAATGGGAGGTATAACCTTCGGTTTTGACTGACAGCTCGGAAATAGCTGATGGCGAGATGGCGGGACGACGTTGAAACGGACGAGGGAGTATAAGGTAGATAGGTAGGTAGGTAGGTACAGACCTGCATTCGCGAGTAAAGGCCTAGCCTCAAAGATAATAATGGTAGGAAGTAGCTCGACGTGTTGAAGAGCGATATACATAATCATATATATATATACTATATTTATATACTTTAGAAAATGTTATGTAGGAATATTTTCCAATAGTGTTACCCGCAGATGTTTAAATAACGTCGATGACTAACGTCTCCGTGTTGAATATATGTCTATATATTATAATATATACTCAAAAATTTGTTGTACAATAATTTACATAGTAGAAAAGATACTTTTCATAGCGTATGTAGGAATCACAGAGATATGTAGAGATTTTATATCGTAGTATGTATTTGTGACAGGATATATCTGGGCGGGTACCTACATCAATAGTGCTTTCGAATTTCAATCAGGTTTGACGATTTTTATATACCTTCACGCGTGGAGGGAATTGTCGTGTTTTATATTAGAAATGTTCACGACTTAGAAATGTACGAAGATAATTTATAATTCGTATGGGTATAGTACGAAGGTATAAAAATCAAAAATTTGATAAAGAAAAAGAAAAAAATTGAAAAATAATTTGTCATATAATGTCATACGATGTAATTTAAAAAATTTCAGAGAAAAGAGAGAATTAGAAAAGTTTTGGATAAAAAAGTTGGACCGCGTAGGTAGGTATCTTAGATCTGACGTTGCTGCATTAGGTGCAAGAGATAGATAGTTAGAAAAGTTATCGAACCTTTAAACCTAAAAATAAAGTGAAGTCAAATAATATAGGTATGCCTAGCACTTTTTGGCGTCGAACCAATTAGGTACCCGCTGCTCAGTGTTGTTAAAATACTACGTTTCTATTAGCATATATATATATACTCTCTTATATATCTTATCTCGTTCACTGTGTGCGCAGATTTCGTATTTTTTTCGCTTTGCTAAAACTCATTCGACCACAGATTCCAGGTCGAGGCCCCTCGGGCAGCTGATCGGCCTAGCCCAAAAAAAAAAAAATTAAAAAAAAAAAAAAAAAAAATACCATTTTAATTGACGATGTTACCGAATCGCAATATACGGGAAATAAATCGTCCGAATTTTATATCAACATTTATATATACTACGTATTTAGCACATTTTTTTTTTTTTTTTTTTTTTTGCTTTCCCAAAAATTTTACCGTATATTCCATATCTTAATATCCTGCATAATAACTTAAAATCCCGTATATAGTCAAAGCTCTATAAACTCTTGTTTCTCAAAAGCTGTACTATAATTCATGAAATAATTATCACGAACTGCTAATCTACCCACAAAGCGTACCTACCCGTATATATATCCACCGTAAAACAGTTTAAAAGTTTGAATTTTGCCAAGTTTGGCAAACCTCGGGAGTAAAAGGCCGGTAGGTACATACGCACTCGCCGCGCGGGCTACGCTACGGTGGACCGGTTCTGTATTTTCGCGAGAGGAGATTCTGCCTTCTCTCTATACTTCGCTTGAGATTCGCGAATAGGTGTGCCTCGCCGCGGCCACACAGCACAGCACAGCAGAACACAGTACATCGACGGTTGTACCCTGCAGAGTTGTGCTCTCTCCTGGTCCAATCTCCTCGTCCCCCTCTATCTCTCTCTTTAAAGCGACCCTCTCGACGAGGTTCGTCGTTGATTGTGAGTGTATAGGTAATACATAAGCGAGTGTGAGGAACTGGAACTGGTACAATTTCATCTTGGCGAACGGTGAAAAGCCGATGATATTTTTTTTTTTTCTTACATGTTTCCTTTCTTATCACAGTTCGAGAGAAATCAACTATTCTTCTATGTACGCGTTCTAGATTTCTAACTCATTTTATATATCACGAATTCTATTTATTTATATCAACGCTGCTTACGAAGACTACAGCACGTTTCAGATTTCTTACGAAAACTAGCACGTTTGGATAATAACCCACGAAGATTAACACGTTTCAATATTTACCACGAATGCTATGATTAATTTTCGTAAGCAGCGTCGATATCAAGTAATATATGCGTGATTGTACTTGATATAATTTTACCAAATTAATTATACGTCTATATAGATATAAATACTATCGACATTTTTTTTTTACGTACAACTATTTCCCTATTCGTACTATATAGGTATACGTTGAAGATCTATAATCTCATTTGAGGTGAGAAGGATGACTGTACTCATATACCTACTCCGTGCATAAACTAAAGGAACCGTGTTGCAGTTAGCTGGTAAATAATTACCAAGAACGTTAATTAATCCAGTCAACGTGTACTCTGGATTATTAGCAAGCGACTCCCTCCTTATCGCGAATGAGCGGCGATCTCGTTGACTCTCGGAAGGAACTTTGTCCAAACTTCGTAATCTCGAGACCTTTTGACTTATCAGTTCATAAATACGCAACTTATTTGAATGATCCTCTATAGTTCAGTTAAATCTTAGAAATATAGTTTTTATTTCATACATACCCCGCAAGGATCTTATTTCTAAAATACAAATCTATATAATCCAAAGGAAATAAATAGATGCTAAAAGAAATAAGAATTCGAACGATTCTTTTTTGGGTTTTTATTTTCTTTTTGTTCTTTTAAGATGCTTTATGTATTGATTTTTTAAACGAATTACAATATTTATCCTCGTCTATACAAGCCAATATGGTCGCGCACGTATGTATATACTGTTCTACTTACTACATAGTCAGTCCCAGTGTGGGTGCTCCTTATAATACGTCACGTTAATAAACAACATCGTATATGTATACCTACCGTGGTATAAATGGGCAGGACCGTAGAAAGAACGGGTCGCCGACCCCTTGAGTGATTTAATATTTATACTTTCGAACGCGTCTGCAGTCTGCAGTATGGTTATATTGGTGTGTGTATATGTAACGTGGGTCAGGATATAAATAATAATAATAATAATAATAATAATAATAATGATAATATTAATAATAATAATAATATAACATGTGAATTTCAATTCTTACAGAAATATACGCTGCAGAACTAAAAAAAAAAAAGAACAGCAACGAACGATAAGAGAGTTATAAATAAGTGAAAGAAAAATGATAAGTAAGTAAGTAAGTATATAGCTACGACTTGCGTATATGCAACGAGGAATCAGGAAGTAAACGAGTACAGAATTTATATATACCTATATGTATGTTTCAATTTTACTAAAGGTCGAAATCCGCGTCGTGCAGACACGGAGCAGTGGTAAGCAACGAAACGCGGGTGCGGTGGTGGTGGTGGTGGTGGAGGAATTGAGGAAAGTCGCGCGTCGCCGCCAGTGCTGCAGCAGCAGCAGCAGCAGGGTGTGTATATATATACAACAGATAGGAAGACACCGAGTGTCGGTGTCAATTCCCATTTGGCACGCATTCCTTAATCGAGTCGAGCCACTTTGCACTTGCGCGATACGTACGTATAGTATAAGTAGGTATGCATTAAGCTAGCGTCGTCGTCGTCGTATACCCCAGCCGCCAACCATAGTTTGTTTTGATGACGCAATATAAAATACTGACCAGTAGTTTCCTTGAGTATTTCATTAATCGGTTAACGAACGTAACACGTACCTACGTACTACGTATACGCAAACCATATATCAAATATCAATGCTGTACACAGAAAGAAAGGTTAACTTGATTCAAGACAATTTTGCGGTCCAAAAATGAAGACCGAAATTTTCTCGGATCAAATCAAAAATTTTTCACGAACCAAGAAAATTGTCCCAATTTTCTTGGTTCGAGAAAATTTTTGATTTGATCCGAGAAAATTTCGGTCTTCATTTTTGGAGCTACGAAAATTTGGAAAATTTGGAATTTGCGGTCCAAAAATGAAGACCGAAATTTTCTCGGATCTCGGATCCGAGAAAATTTCGATCTTCATTTTTGGAGCTACGAAAATTTGGAAAATTTGGAATTTGCAGTCCAAAAATGAAGACCGAAATTTTCTCGGATCAAATCAAAAATTTTTCACGAACCAAGAAAATTGTCCCAATTTTCTTGGTTCGAGAAAATTTTTGATTTGATCCGAGAAAATTTCGGTCTTCATTTTTGGACCGCAAAATTGTCTTGAATCAAGTTAACCTTTCTTTCTGTGTATATGTTACAATCTTTAAATACACGCATATAACATATACACAGACCTTTTATATTATAGTTTACATACGAAAAGAACTAAACGTGATAGTATGATAGTATTTTCTATATCCTTATGTAGTAATGAGATAAAATAGTAATGTAATGTAATTTTATTGTTAATATATATAAATAAATAAATTATGAATAACTTACCTGGGTGTGTTCACGACTGGCCTGCCCATCGCCCGCTGCTGGCGTTTCTCGTTGCTGGGAAGCCGCAGGTAATCTTGATCGCCAAGAAGGAACAGATCCTTTGATATAATCATGTCCACTGTCTAGTTGCCGCCACACCGCGCTGCTGCTTCTTTAAGATTCTTGATTCCTCTCTTCCTATATATCACTTCCTTCTTCTCCTTACTATTTTTTTTTTTTTTTTTTTCTCTCCACGCTCACTTCCTCGCGCTATCTTACTACTTACGACCTTCTCAACCCACTCCGTCCTGCCGTCCCCTGGACGCCTGCTTGCCTGCTTGCCTGACTGACTGACTGACTGACTGACTGACTACAGTCTGCACCCTCTAGCAACCACTCCGATATAATCGGTCTGGCGCCGGTACAGATACCGGAACTTTCTTTACTCCGTGATCCACCCGGAGACTAGTACGCTTAGCCAGACAAGGTCTGTGGGTCGTCAAAATCAACGCGGCAGTAGCATAGTGTCACAGAGTTTATACAAATGAAAATTTACCGAGCGAGAGTTAAGTCGAGAAGATGGGACACCCTAGTTTGGAAATATCTCGTAGTTATGTTATATGTTTTTAAACTTTTATTTTTTTTATTATCATTTATACACACTTTAATAACGGGGTTATTTTACAGTCTCATTTCATCCATAACTGAAGCGAAGTTTCGGATGAAAGATTGGGTATATAAAATATTGAGAACTTGTCGTAAAAATTGGTATTTTATAGTTTTATAAATAGTTAGCACCAAGTTATTTATAGAAAATCAGTGTGCGTTGTTAATTGTTACTTTTTTTGTTTTTTTGTTTTTTTTATATTTTTTTAACTTCGTTTAACAGAATGATGATAAATCTGAAGAATTTTATTCTTTTTTTGTTGATTTTTTTTTTTTTTTATCAAATATTGAGCGTACTCAATAATCGAATGAATAGATAAATAAAATGTTTACTCACGCGCCCGGGACAAAACACACTGGGTATTATAACTATCAAGCCGCGTAATTTCGACTCACGGGTTCAACAATCTGTGTCAAACAGCGAAGAACGGCGGGCGAGTACGAAATAAAAATACACGCACGGGGCCGGTCGTCGGCGTTGTTTAGGTTACGAATTTATTTAACACGGGAACACGAAGCCGCGTGCAATATTTTTCACGCGTGTAAACTAGTGCGAGGAGTATAACGTATATAAGTTAAACTGAGTTATAAACTCGTTGCTATATAGATGCTGATGGTATATGGTAGGTACGGTATCCCCCTGATGCAGCTCTGAGGCCAGAGGCGGCAATACGTTACGCGACCGATGCACAACAATATTCACTCGAGCGCGGCGGCACTGCATAAGCTTCTGCTACTGCTACTGTTGGTAGTGCGCTAAAGCGCGAAGAAACACGCTCGTTAAACGATGATAACAGTGTAACCCTAGCAGAGGGTCGCCTGTCACAGAGAAAATACATCATATCAGTGCATTACTGCATTTGGTGGTTTCTTAATCTTGTTTATCAAAATAAAAATCAATCAATTCGGTCAGTCTGAACGCTTCTGATGACCTGCACTTTCTCCAATGTTTCTTTTTTTTTTTTTTTTTCTCTCTTTTTTTTTTTCGTTAGACACTCTTCATTATCCCTGTCCTGATCAGATAATAAATCTTTTTATCCTTATTCTTAATCGTATTTCTCTTCGTATACAAGATTTGAATTTTATTTAAAAAAAAAATTCATCATTACGTCAGATGTTTATTTACTTAGATAATATTTGTTCTCTCTCTCTCTCTCTCTTTCTCTATCTCTCTTACTCTCTAAGGTGCATAAAATAACAAGGGATCGTTTAATGCACGACACAAACGCGAGGTACGAGATCTTTGGTCTCGTCTCGTCTCGTCTCGTTTCAGCTCGGTTCGTATTGCAGGAACGCGCTCGATCCTCGAGACAGAAGCGCACGCGACGCACGACTAGTGCGAACTGAGCGGCGCCGCGAGCTCGCGCCGCGGTGCGTCTCCGGTCCGAACCACCCGAAGTACAACCGAACCGAACCAACTCGCCCTTCCTCTCAAACTCCGGGAGCCAGCCTATCGGCTATCATTTGACCGCGGATACCGCGCGCGCGCGCGCGCCAGAATTTGTCCCTGTAACGAGGACCCCCGAATCAAAATCCTAATCCCTAAAGGTATCGGGTGGGATATTTTTTTATGCGCCAAATTTGTCTCACTCTGCAAGTCCTTATATTTAGAAACAAATGAACGCAGGTTACAATAATTTATAACTGATATACAAGGACCAGGACGAGCTACGTTTACACGTTGCATGCATAGTCCGAATAGTTTAGTCTCGATGATGGGTTAGACTGCGCCGCGCCGTTAGCCAAAGTTTAAACAATGCTAGTAGGGGGCCGCGCGGTCTGTCATGCCAAATAACAAACACTAGCGTTGTGATGCAGTTAGGGGATAGAGGAAACCCGCCAAGTCCTCTATATTCGTGCCACGACGTTTATGCGTATGTAGGTATGTTCGTATGTACCTACATACGTCCGAGGCCTACCTCGGGAGACGTCAATCTTGTTTTTTGATTGTATGTAGCCGTTGCGTCGAGGGTCCAACCCGCTCAGTCGAACCGCATAGGCGTCTGGCACCATCGAATCGCCCCGAATTGCACCGAATAACCGGTACGGTACGTGACTCGGCCGAATGCTAACTCAAAGCATGAAACGTACTTATCGCTCTGTGCTATACGACCGGGCGGCCCGTTCCCCTCTCAAACTTCAACCGTAGCCACTAAAAGCGAACGATATTGCCGGACAATTATTTAACTTCAAATTTAATTCAGGAAAAATATGATTTATATATGCGGACAAAAATCTGTATCAAACAATGGGGAATGAATACTTGGTCAATGAAAAATTTACTTCATTTTAAATAATAACCAACCAGGAAACGTACAAATGTTAATTATTGTATTCTCTATCATTATCATCAGCATAAAAAACCTCCGATCATCCGGTACACGAGGTTATATCCTCGAAGGATGCATCTGAACCATTGTTGAAAAAAAATAAAACATATTATTATGTTCGCTCGTATCGAGCTAATGATACGATATATGGTACGTCGACATATACGCCTCCGTTAGAGAGACTTATATATTATACGTATAATTGTGAAAACAGCTGGTAAACGGGGTAAAAGACCGCGAGAAATACTCGATAATTGATATCACCTATATACAATGTATTTCTTATTATTGTTACAGTGATTGTAAAACTCTTGTATATGATAATAATTATACTCGATGAGACGAAAGCGTGTATTTGGTAAAAAAAAAAAAAAAAAAAAATCATCGATTCAACGATCTCGCGTTGTTGGTTTGAACTTCTGTAATACTATAACTATATATAACTATATGAATATATATCACTTATAAGTTCGATAGAGTGACAAAGTCGACGAACTCGCTGACTAGCTCTGCTCGTCCGCGATATCTCGCAATTTATTTAGCAGTCGCATTTCGTGAGCAATTACAAAACGAGATTGCTAGAGACTCTACAGCGCGAGATACTGGGTTATGTATGTGCGAGATAGACGATAAACACTGCTAATTAGAGAGCCTTTTAAATGAAAAGTAATTTCGCAATGAAGCGGACATGAAAGCGTCCGCGCGTCTACGTACAAACATCGTGTACTCTTCGTTATACATAGGTTTATATGTGTATAATGTATATCTCTCGCCAGTTGCTCGGTGTAATTCCGAAGGTGTATAACGACACACACGCATATACATATTACCATCGTTCTGCAGAAACGCTCATTTGTATATAATGACTAATGAGTGTGTAAATTTGTGTATAGTACACATTTATACATATATAATGTGTCTACCTATAGATTCTTAAGAAACGCACATAATACGGTGCTGCTGTTGCTGCTGCACTGCACGCACGTATATTTACATACCTACATCTAAGAGCAGATAGATTATGTACCTACCTATACACATATATAATCTACAAACTTATACATTAAAGGGGGTATTGGCATCGTGTTTTCTTTCCCGTAAGCTTTCTCGCGGTGCATCTTGATTCTTGGATCAGCCAACCCTGCGTGTCCTACATCGAGCTATAGTATATCTCGTTCTCGAATATGCAATGTTTAACTGCATCAATATCCATAGACGATATTATTATATGTTTGTAGAGAAACTACGTAATCACGGTTCACATGCCAGTGAATAAATAAACAAAGCATTAGGTATAAAAAAAAAAAAAAAAAAGGAAGGAAAAAAAAAAACACGGGTACGGAACTGGTGCATGTAATTGAAAAATGGCCGCTTCCATTATATAGTTAGTTAAGGAATAAAAATCATTGAAACAAACGACGTAAACTTCGTGCGATTTAATCCTTCGGCTATAATAGGTGTAGATGTTATATCTATGAAATCAGTGTTGTATAGTATAGGAGAAAATAATTAACGTCGAATACTGATAGCGCATAACAAAACTATATATCGATAAATAAGTTCGTCGATGTCTTATTCGGCCTCTGTAAAGATCAAGGTTCATTTAATGCTGGTTATATATACTTATATCCTCCCTGTGTAAACCCTGTAGAAGAAAAGTTCTTACATACCGCGGTACTATAACAGAGCGGAGAAGACCTCCTTGGATAAAATAGCCGTACCATAATTATTGTTCGACAACTTCTTTCCTGCAACCCAGGCAGTCGCGCGGTATAATGTGCAACTATAAGCAATCGTATAGTAGTTGGTAATGATACATGTATACATACATACCTTGCACACATCCGCCTGTATAACTATCGATACTTACTTACTTACTTTACTTTACTTGCTTACTTGCTTACTTGCTTACTTGCTTACTTACTTACTTACTTACTTACTTACTTACTCATATCACATAGCTATACGTTACTTGATCGGAAAGAAAAAGTATATCACGTTCGGCAGAATGTAGTAGGTACCTACCTAGGCATGTACACGCAAAGAATCACGTCCCTAAAAATAGACGTGACAGTAGTCACGGCAACAAAGGGCTTGCATTGCCTCGTTTGACCCACAAATCAGAAACTAGCTCCTTTCGATATACTTAGTTTGGAATTAGAGTTAAGCCTACTATATATATATATATAGACGATACGTGACTGTGTATGTGTATGTGTATGTGAATAGGTAGATGAATGTGTTTGTTGCGCCGTTTCGTACTACGTTTATATACCTACCTGAAGCCTACTCCCTAGACGGAGTAGACTGTCGAGATCTCTTGTTGGTCGATTTTCATCCTTATAACAATGCTAATTAGCGTTGGCCTCGCAAACACAGCGCGACGTTGTCTGTATATCTCGAGAGTACGAATGTCCGTTGTAAGGATTAATGGGAGAATATCAACGGCGACATCTTCTATGGCGATGTCGCGATTCGTTTTAACACGCTTGGGAATTCAGGGAAGATTTTTTCTTCTTCTTCTTCTTCTTTTTCTTCTTTTTCTTCTCGCGAGATAATAAACACGGGATACCGCGTGCGTGTATATACAATACGCGGTCTTAAAGTATATTTTTACATATGCCTGATCGAAACGAACTGTTCTGTGCAGCTCTGAAACTGGAAAGCGTTAAAAGCCTCAAAGTTGACAAAATCGGAAAAACATATTTGCCTAAGATGATTCTTACCCTGATTTTGCCTCACTTGAAATTTCATATATTTTGCATCGCTCCATTGCACTCTCGCGGGTCTTTGAACCGCGAGTGAAAATGAGCGCATCTCTGAACCACCGTCGCTATTTAAATGAATGACTCCTACTCCTACTCTTTACTCCTACTCGGTACTCCTATACTCCCATACTCCTACTTTCGAACACTGGTGCACTTATCGTTAGTGCTATGGTGCTGGTGCCGGTGCTAGTGCTAGTGCTAGGCTTCACCGCGGTCAACTCACGGACCAACGACCAACGGACAACTCGTTCATTTCCAATGCACTCCACGACCACAACGTTGCGGGTTTCTCCGACAAACGCAGTTCACAATGGACAATAATCCAATCATCCAAAGAGTTTCATTCCTCGTTTCTTCCCCTCCTATTCTCTTTAAATTTCTCATTTGTATAATATCTGAGCATATATGACTATAGGTTCACAAACTCTGAGGACAATGACTCTAAATATATATGATTTTTTTTTAATATCGATTATTTTACTTCGTACAATATTTATAGTTAACTTATTGACCAAGACGAGGTATTAGCGATCTCTGATTATGATCGATGCAGATATTTATTGATTTTTAATTAGCAAAAGAAAAAAAAATAATGATAATTCGGTTTTCTAACTCCGCGCGAAGAGTTAAGCTGTTCGATTAGTGAATCGAGAACAGTTTTGATGTTTCGGTATTTCGCATTATAATATTGAACATACACGTGTGACAAACTGGAACACGGCCCCGAGCTCTCGGTAGTTCTATTCGCTACTAGATGTTGTTACTGCAGTATTAACGTATATATACGTATACATAAGATCGCTAGATTGGTAGCGGATGTAAATTGCTCTTAATTATGCTAAGTCTCTAATCCCAGTCCTAACACTGCTCGCCTTTCTGTGTCTTCTAGTACCTCGAGGGGTATATGGATAAGAAAAATGAGAGAAAAAGAAGTGGAAAAAAACAAAAGCGCAAAGAAAAATTATAAAAATTACCTGAACGATCATCTAGTTATTTATCAGAGCGTGCGAATGTGCGTGCCAATTTCCAGACTGAGACGTCTAAACAAACTTCTCTGTTCAACAGTTACATAAGTTAATATTATACATATTCTATATACATAATAATATAATATGTCATATTATAGTCATTAATTGTCGTCTCAGTAATTTGACCAAATACTTATAACTTCTTTTTTTTTTTTTTTCATCCATCATTCAATATTCCGTTCACAAAAAGGAACTTAAACACGCGACAATTATTTTGCGTATGGGTGCATATATGTATACACGTCGCGAAAATTACGTAATATTTTTATAGTACTAGTGCGAGTCACGTAGTATGTCTGCAGTACTTATATATATATAATATATATATATATATATATATATCTATTGGTCTATAATAACGCGATAGGCACGCGTTTGACCAGTGAATTGTAGTGAAATTGATTAATAATACGTTCTTGGTTACAAACTTCTCATACCGTTGCCACGGGTGGCCATCACGTAGGTGTAACACTGTAGAGAGTGAGTTACACGCTTCGGATAGTCCTGGTAACCCAGTAACCGATAAGAACAGCTCGTGTCGTATAGCCACCTTATACCTATACACTGCACTATCGCTGTACTACGATGTTATATGCAGTGCAGAGTATCTAGTGGAGGATACGAACGAACGATATTACGAACTATAAATCAATAATAAATATTGAGTAGGTATATTTTTCGCCAAAATTATTGCATTTTGCGTTAATTTAAATTGATTGAAATTTTATACTAAAATCGCATTAAGATTAACTATAATACGAGGATTGAATGAATAGATGTATAAAAAAAATAAATTGAAAAGTAACGAAGAAATAATTGAATGTAAACGTTTTGCGAACTACAAGCGTATATAGCTATAGCAAATACAAGCGTATTTATACTATGATTTTATATATGTGGATATTTTTTGTGCATTAACGTGTAGCTAATACTGGCAAAGGTACGGGTACGAAGATACACGAACGGGTTATTGGCGGTTAGATCGACTCGACGCATCGGCGTTGGTTCTCGGTTTATCCGCGCTGCAGAAGCCACTCAGGATGCACGACGCTACGCAGGAAATGCAATTATCGTACCTCCCTTCCCCATCAGCCTGTGTGCTTCGTCCCCGCAGGGTTCGCAGGTCTTGCGATACCTCCCGGCCCTCTTCTTCGCGCGTTTGTCCCGTGAGGAGTTTTTATCTCAACTATAGGTATACTTCTTTCTCTTTCTCGCCTTTCCTTGCATTGCATTGCAGAAGTTTGGTCCTCGCCCCCGGGGGCAAGGATATAGATACCCACTCACGCGTCGTTATGTATTTCCTCACCTTGTTCACACACAGGAAACATTATCCACAAAGGTCTAACAATAATGATCATTGCTATATGTATGCATATATAGGTATATGGTATATATATACGTACGTAACTCACGCGAGAGTTGTTGTTTGTCTCACGCACCGCTCCCGCTCCTTAGTCAAAAGAGTTAGAGCTGATATATATATATATATATATATATATATATATATATATATGTATATGCGTATATTATATTGTATATCAACGCGTACGTAATGTAGCTGGTTCAACGCTCTCTAGAACCTTGTTGTCCTTTCGCAACTTTACTGCTGCAGGATGGTATATGGTACGCAAGGAACCGTCGAGGTCGTAGCTTATCGACGACAGGAAGTATTGTGTACATATATATAAATACATGTGTATGTATATTTTATTTATATGAATATACGTGTGCATATATATATTTATACATATACAGCCCCTTCTGTCTCTCGAGGACTGGTATAACTTAATACGTTCGGCGTATGATCGAAGTCACGATAGTAGGTACGATACTATAATATGTATACGTAAGAAATACGAGTTGACGTATGATAGAGTATGGAGTATAACGATTGTGGCTAATAAACTGCTTAAGTATACTATATAGTATATAGTATATATACTATATACCACACTGTATCTCGTTGAAAAAAGGTTAACGACCTTTTTATCAATGGATGTCATCCGCAGTCAATCAAACATATATAAGTCTGCTAACAAATATGGCCATCGGCAGATGGCTTGTGCCTTACTGCGTAATCTATATTTGGATTAAAGATGATCTTTCTTGGCTATAATATTTATATACTACACGTTCGAAAGTCACTTTAATTTATGCATAATTATACTTACCTATATAATGTGTATCGGATTCGTGCAAGAAAAATAACTTATTTATAAAACAGTTTTGGTCGCAAGTTAGATGAGAAAGATCAGAAATAGTTTCACTATCACACAAAGAAGTATAATAAACTCAATTTTCTAATCACGAAATTACATAGCTGTAAATAAAGTCGTAGTAATGTATTCTAAAAAAAAAAAAAAATTCGTACACACAGAATGAACAAGTCTCTTCTATCATTTGAAAGAACGTAAATAGAATTTTTTTCATTCCGTCATATAAAAAAATGTTGATATGCATATATTTTTGATATCAGTTCGCGTTCTATACGCTTCGAATACATCGGAATTCTTTCTTTCTGTTTTTTTTTTTTTTTTTTTCTTTTTTCTTCTTCTTCTCAAGTACTAATAATGATGATAATCAAATATCATTCTGCAGTTTATGTTTCGTTTTGGCATTTGGTCGAAGGGGAAGAGAAATTTATTCATAATTCTTATTAGTCATATGAGTTAGTCATAGCTTGTCGTAATAAAGTCATTTAGAAAGGGTGGAGTTTCAGGCTGAATTGTAGGTAAGGAGTCACTGCGACTTACTCGCAGTCGCAGTGAACTCGCCGGTAAATGAAAAGAAAAAGGATAAATAGAAAAAAAAATAAAAATAAAAAAACAAACAGAGAAAAAATAAAAAATAAAAAATCAGACGCGATCGGGAATACAATTGCAAATCAGCTAGTCGGATCAGGTAGCAAGTCCATGTTTGAGCCTTGGATTGCATTAATTAAATATGCCCTCTGAACATAAATTCTACCATGTCTTTAAACTGCAATGAATGTTATCGGCATATTGTTATCGTCGAATTGTCACATTTCATTTCATTTTCATCGATACGAGTTATAGTATTGAGTCGAAATTACATTAAATATAAATATAAATCGGGAGTTGGTTCAGGCTTAGGTTTCAAGTAAGAAGTCATATTCAGTTTTGATTCGAGATCAAACTATTTCAAGTTTATTTCGATGTTGTATTTTGAACATTAAGAACATTTTTCTTTACAGATTGTCGAATATATAATACTTGAGAGTATAGGTAACATCAAATTAATTAATTATTATCGAAATGATACAGACAGATAAAAGTTTCGAGTTTGTATAACGAACGGGCGACTATAACTTAAATCTGTTTGAAATTTATAAAGAAAAAAAAAAAAAAAAAAATTTGATCGGATATTGAAATTCATTTTATCGAATAATTGAAGTAAATCGTTTACTCCGGTCAAAAAGTTGCAAAAAGTGAGAAAAAAAAAAAAAAAAAAAAATTTTTTAGAAAATAATTTTCTATAATAAATTTAATCGCTATTCGATACGCGATTGATATAATTAACGTAAATCTCTCTATCGTCGATTATTTTCAAGACAGAATCATCACGTGTGAATAAAAAATAAAAAAAATACTACTTAAATAGTACATTTAACTATGTATAACAAAATAATATCCACAAAACGAATTAAAACGATTATCTGTACTAGTTTTAAAATCAATCGGAATCTAAGTACTTGTCGTTAGGGAATCCCATATGGTAAACCTGAGATTCTAGTCCCATTTCCTCATCCCCTTGAGAGACAAGTTCGATCATACCTCTGAAATAAAATTTTAATAGTGGGAATATCTGCTTCGTTTGACGACAGTAGAGTTATAATTCGAGTTCTATTATTAGGGGAAGTTTATTTCTAATCCTACATTCGAAAAAGTTATGTTATATTAGGATGTATGGATGGAAACTTTGAAGATTGAAAATGTATAGAATAAAAATACCTGGAAGTTAAAAGGAGTTAATGAAATATTTAATCAGTTTTAAACTCACTTTAACACTGCTCCCTCGTCTCTACTCCAATTTATTGTACCTGGATGCGTAATTTTATATCCTAGTAGCCATTCCAGCTTAGCGCGTAATTTCTTTAAACACACAAAATGAAAAACGATTATAAAACTATTATCTCCGGTCTATATAGACTAAATAAGATAATAAGAATGGACTTTATTCAACCCAGACTCTGTTAATTAAAATAATTTCTTTTAATTAACTTATAGAAAGAAAACGTAATTAAAATCATAACAAAGATGAACTAGACACAATATACCTAAGTTCATGTATTTTAAATTGAATTTACAAATTCGAAAAGATTTCAAGAATTTCAAACTTTTTTTAAATTTATTTAATTCGCCACAAAAAATTTGTGCAAATTGATTCAATATCCAATTTTTTTTGTTCTTCTCTGAATGTTTTTCTTCTTAAATAGACGAAGAGATCCATATTTACGCTCTTTTGCTTCAATAAATTGGATCGATGAGAATAGATATTTGAAAATGTCTCACCCGAATAATGTAAGCTGTTTCTGGTTCGCATAGAAAGCTGAAAGTACCGGGTAGCGTTATGACACATTTCCCATTCTGTTCACCTATGAGAACAAGAAAAAAAAAAAAAAAATGTATAAAACGGATCGAATTTGAACTGTCATTTGTTAGTTATTACCTATTTTGCTATTTGGACCAGCGAATATCAATCCCATTGGACTAATGCTTGTAGTATCATGTAGATAAATAGCAGAGGACAATTGTTTAGTATAGTAAACCAAGTAAGGACTTGGAAACGATGGACATTTCTCGTTTATACTCGATGGATGTAACTTTACTTTACCATCTTGCGGAGTTATTGCCTTCACACCGTATTTATTACCAGATCTGTAAAAAGAAAAAAAAAAAGAATTCTTGTAATTACTCAGAGATCAATATTCAATGATTCAATTATAACTACAATAGATCTCAGTTTGGTGTCACTGACCTCAGGAACAAGAAAAAAAACATATATTCTAGTATGTATTTTAATTTTAGCTATTTTCTCGTCCTTTTCATAAAGGAATGTGAAAGCCTTGCCAAAACTAAAAAATTTATGCAACACTAGATAAATTTCTAGAGGACAATGACTTACTTGACTATAGCAACGTTGGGATAAAGCCCAGCGCTAACAACAGCTTTGACCAGTGCCAGATTGTTTGAATTTCTGTTAGCACGTTCATCGCTAGGATTAGTACTGTGAAGGAAGTTCATTTCGCATAGATACTTTGCAAATTGACTCTTCATGTCTGTCAAAAGTTTGAGCGTATTCCAAGATAGAAAATATTCTCTACAAAAATATCCAGGAGATCCTCTGCTCTTAGCTTCTTCAAACCGTCTAAGAGCCTCTGCTAAAGCAATGTGATCGCTGTACTGTCCCAAACCTAATTCTAATTTCCGTTTATTAGCTTCTGCCTCTTTTCCCAAAGGGCAATAAAACGCATCTTTATAAGTCAGACTAGCAGCTATGGAGAATACAGGCTCAACGCAAGAGAAAATCGCTCCCAGTATTATCATTTTACCTGAAAAAAAAAAAAAAAAACATTTTCTGTTATTCAATTCTTTGATGAAGATCAGTTTAAGCCATATTCAAATCACCTGTTCTAGGATCGAGCGGTAATTTAGCTAAATGATAGCCTAGAGGCGTTAATTGTTCATCTTCGTCAATGGCATTCAACGTCATAAGCAGCTGAAGAGATAATTCAACAGCTTTTGCGTTCGGTGGATCGATAACACTAGCTAAAAACGGCCTTATTTTTCCAAGTTGTAAAATTTTGGCCTGTAGTATCACCTCCTCTAATCTTGTTCTCAACATTTCTGGCAAAGGGTATTCGTCAAGCATCATTTCTCTCGCTTTTGTGTATAAATGATAGCATTTTCCAGGCTGAACCCTGTTGTGAAGAAAAGAGGTCATAATTTTAAATTTAAATTCGACGGTGGTTCAATTTTGTTATTTTATCTTAAGCGGAGTTTAACTTGCCTTCCAGCTCTCCCACGTCTTTGTTTAGAATTAGCCAAAGAAACTGGTTCTGCTAATAAAGTTTCTATGTTATTCTCAGTATCGAAATTCTTCAGTTTCATTTTTCCTGAATCTATAACAAACACGACGTCGTCTATTGTTATAGACGTTTCAGCTATCGAGGTTGCGATTATTATCTTTCGCACTCCATCCGGAGGTCTTTCAAATACAAGTTTTTGATCCACGGTAGGCAGACGTGAATGCAGAGGGTAAACTATGTACCTATCTGTAACGGGAATCAATGTTTATTAAATGCGAATTTATAAATGAAGATGTTCTTATTTCTTGTTACGATATACCTACTTTGCGGATAATCTCCTGATTCAAGAAACATTTTTGTTAATTTTGTGATATCAGTCATTCCTGGTAGAAATATAAGAATGGCACCAGGCCCCTCATTTCTACATATAAACTGCACTAGTTCTGCGATAAGTTCAATTGACAAATCTTCGCTTTTTGGATTCCTAAGCTGGTCGATAACGTATTGTGGATATTTTCTCTGCGTTGAAAAAAAAAAATACATTCTTGTTAATACTGAATAAATAATTAATAAAGTTCGAACTATTTCAACTCCTTTTAAGGTACCTGCCTCTGACTCTATGTGCCGTAAATACGGTTGAATAAAACCTGCGAAATCGTCGGTTATCCTTTGCTGATTTTTGTATCTTTTCAAATGCTTTCTGTAGTTATTCGGCATCTCAGGAGCAGGAGGAAATCGATATCTGAAATAAATTTTCCAAATTATTATTAAATGCTTTTCTGTTATTGTTATTATTTCATATCCAAGTAGAAGTTGGTTTGATTTCTCGTACCGAGTGAACTGTAGTACATCTTCCAAATAATAATCCTGTACAGGAAATGTGAAGCCCGGTATATGAATGTTCGGACAATTGTTGTAATATTTTGAAAATTGTTCTGAATTTAGCGTAGCACTCATCAGAATAACTTTGATATCAGGTCTCTGCAATAATCAGCAATTAAAAAACATTACAAAATCTATTTTCACAGTTTTAACTCGATATTTATAGTACAACTTATCAATCTTACTCTCGGAATGATCTGCTTCAACAAAGTGATAATAAAATCACTCTCTGTACTTCGTTCGTGAATTTCGTCGAGAATTAAATGCGACCAATCTGTTAAAGCCGGATTACTGTGAAGAAACTGCAACAACATTCCCGTAGTACAGAATAATATGCTCCCGTTGTCTCGGCACAATTCTCTGATGGAAAAAGTAACAAAAATTCCGTTTATAATGAGCTGGAAAAAATCAATCCTCAAGGATTATATCGAGATATAATTACTTCTCAAGTCTAATTTGATATCCGACTGATTTTCCAAGTTTCTCTGCTCTCTCAGCAGCTACTCTCTCAGCCACAGTTATAGCCGATATTCGTCTGGGTTGTGTGCAAATGATTTTAGTGATGCTACCGTTTCCCCGTTCTAATTGATCGTCGAGAATGAACTGAGCAACCTGCGTTGTTTTACCACAGCCTGGAATTACGAATGAGGATATATACACCGATGAAATATCGATTCAATAATCGAATAGCTCACCAGTTTCCCCGCTGACTACAATGACTTGATTTTTATCTATAAGTTCTAAGATTTGATGCTTCATTCTAAACGCCGGTAGTTTTTCCCGAAATTTCAACATCTTCTGATAATTCGGAGACGATACTCTGTCCTCATGTTCTTCAAGCACTGTTCGATCGATAAAACTATTTCTGATCAGTTTTGATGGAGCGGATATAGACTTTGTGAGATTTTGTTGAATATCCCCCGAAACAATTTCCAAGAATGTCTTTTTGAAATGCGAATCATCAATGTGATTGTACCTATCTATCAACTTTCTGTCTATTCCGTCGTATCTTTCCGACCCAGACCAAGGCCTGGAATCTGTATTGTTCATTGATTCAAGTAGATTTTTTATCCTTTGTTCAGTGCGAGGGTTTAATCTAATCGCATGTGTAGCATGCTGTGGATCTCGGGACGAAGATTGATTCTTTTTCTTGTAGTAGAGGCCAATTTCTTTGCCTTTTAAACCCGGAGGATGACCGCCGCCTCGCCCTCTACCTCGCCCTCTTTGACCTGATCCACGGCCATGTCTATCTCCTGTGTGCGTTTCTTGACTTGGACCGTCTATAAAGAAAAATACAGTATTATTAGTTTAACAAAGAGAATGTTAGTATAATAAAAATACATTATTAATGCATGGTGATTTTTTTTTTGTTTTTGGCACAAAAGAAACGAGTATGGGAAAAGAATTTGATACTAAAATTAAATAGAGATAATAATTTAGTACCAGATTGCCAGCTGCTAAGATTCTTACATACATCGTGTCTGCTTTTGAGGAATAATTTGATCTGATAAGCAAGTGCTCCCTGCCGTTGAATTTTATGCATTTTAATGATAAATTTTGAAATAAATTGCCTTTTGATTTATTTTTTTTTTTATTTACTGTTGTTTATTCAAAAATTTGTCTAAATCCACCTAAAATAAGTAAGAGCGCTTAAATTGTTTAATAACAATGAGTGAAATTTGATTCGCGTAAAAAATTAATAATAAACTACGAAATGGGAGCTGTCATTGTTTCGAATGCTATACAAAAATTGACAAACGAATTTTTGGTACATTCAGTATTTACTGACAATTAAATGCATAGAATTTGCGTAATGAAAATAAATCGGAATGATCATCGCTTAGAGAAATGTAAACTGTATCGAATAGAAATCATATTATTAAGGTAAGAATGTGTTTAAGTATTGTTTTATGATAAACATAACCTATAAATAATTTTCGATTATTAAACATACCCCGAGTATCATCGGAAAAGTCTCTTTGATGATAACTACCATATGTATTTCTTGAACCACGTCCATAGCGATGAGACATCTTCTACATCTGCGATAAATACTGTTTTAAATACAGTTCTCGTTGTGTTGCATATAGTAAACTATTTCGTACAGTTTACAGTGTAACTATAAACCAGTCACACTCACCCATACACAACGGGACGGGATGTTGAAGAGACAGTTTATCATGAATTTCACTCACGTAGTTGAGAATATAAGCAAAAATATTTCGTAATGAGTTTCTAACGATAAAAATATCATTTCTTAAATTTCATTTTATTATATAATTTTATTTAATTATTATCAATCATTGACTCAGATATGTTTCGAGGTATATTACACGGACTTGAAGAAGGTCTTTTGACTTTGAAAATATTGTGTTTCTAGACGACTTCCGCACATAGCAAAACATCTCTTTTTCCGGTTCTTTTGACGGTAGTCGGAACTCGTACAAAATGGTAAGATTAGTAATCGTGTTTTTCAGATGAAATCGTTTAAAAATACACCGAACGTTATAAACTATCGTTTAATTCATACATTCGTCTATTCATTTACAATTATATTACGTTAAAAATTCAACAAATTCATAAATTTAGATAAGTGTGAAATTCGTTGTTAGGTTAGGGCTAATTAATGTGTGGTTATGTGACATCGATAATCATATTTTCAAACAAATAACAATTTCAGATACGTGAGATATGATGATCAGTGTTTTTCAAGTGATCACAGTGATTAGAAACTTATTTTTTTATCATCAATATCTTCAATATATTCCGTTAATTTCATCGTCAATATTCCTTAAGCTAGAAGCTAGTTGTCGCTGTAGCAAGTTTATACAACAAACACATGGTGTCGCAAAATTATTATCTAAAATCATAAAAAATGAAATACGGGACGAAATCGCGATCAGAAAAACATCCGAAATGATTATCGGACCAATGTTGTAAGTTTAGATACATAGATGACTTATTCATTTCTATATTACAGGCAAAACGTACGAAAAAGGTTGGAATCACCGGGAAATATGGTACCCGTTATGGTGCCTCCCTCAGAAAAATGGTCAAAAAGATGGAAATAACACAGCACAGTAAATACACATGCACGTTCTGCGGCAAGGTGAGTAAAACCGATAGAAGAATACACAGGGCTAGATGTAGAAAATTTTGAATCACTTGTGTTTTCAAACTTAAAACTTATCCTAATTAAAAAAAAAAAAAAAATCTATGAATTCTTGAACTCCTGGAATCACATCATTGCATTAATCTAACGAAAAAGATCTTTTGAATACAAGTTTCGAACCTGTTTTTGAAAATTAAACCAAAAAACTAGAGTTTGAATAAAATCTTGACATTGCATTTTTACAGGATGCCATGAAGCGCAGTGTGGTTGGTATCTGGTCTTGCAAACGATGCAAGAGGACTGTAGCAGGTGGTGCTTGGGTTTATTCCACAACCGCTGCTGCCTCGGTCAGATCGGCAGTACGTCGTCTGCGTGAGGTCAAGGAACAGTAAATTTAATCAATAAACATCTATTCCAACAAATATTTGGCCTCAAGTTCATTGAAGTTATCACACACACACCTTTCCTCAGACAGTATCATTAAATGAATGGAATATTTGACTTTGGGCTGAAAACCAGCCCAAGCTAAAATACAGAAAGAATACGTACTTGTCTATGTTGCTGCAGGAATGAATGAGAGAAAAAATTTATCGGGATAATATCTGTATGATTTTGTCTGAATAAACCCAATGTCAATCGTTAGCCGGCCTTTTCTATCCCCAACACCAAATCTTAGTCAAAAGATGAATGAGTAATTTTTTAGTTCGTTTTGTTCTCTGATATTCTTGTATTTACATATTTTGCAAAACTTAGTATACTTTGAATTGTTTATTCGGAATTTAAGGAATCGGGCTTGGAGTTGTTTGTGTTAAATAAAAAAAAGAAAGTAATTAAATTAATTTGTAACAAAGATTTGTATTTAATTTATCGATATTTCGTAACTCTCTACAAGCAATGGACAATTCATAATAATAGTATTAGGTATATGTATAGTTAAGAGTTTGAGTGGATTTAAATGAAGGAAGATCTTGTACTATGAAATGGAACGTACTATAGTAAGGGGAGGGGGAGTAATTTTGTGGCATTGATTCAGTTACCAGTTTCACCTCGACACACACACTACTTGACTCAGCTCCAATTTTTGATACAATGTAAAAAATATTTGCAATTTGAACTAGATACGGTATACAATGCAAATGGCTAATAAATGAACGTCATTCACTTTTCTCAGTACCGAACTAAAAGTTCCATATATACCTTAAAAATTTGAGACCATATCAACATTTATTGCTCATATACTAGTATACAGCTATAAAGAGAAATCATGCTGGGTTTTTTTCTATCCATTGTTAGATCCACTTTCAGTCACAGATTTGAGTACCATTTGATTCTAACGCTGCGTATTGATGGCCCGCAGCACGGTTGTACAGGTATGTTTGATAAAACTTGATGTCAATAAATATATAAATTGCATAAATTTAGGAATATTAATTTATTATAATTTCATAATTAGTATTATCTAATAACGCTAATCTTGGATGAATCGAGGGTCTAAATTTTCTATAATCTTAATGAAATATAGTATGATGGAAATATGATACAAATTAATGATAATTCTAGTAGACTTCATACAAGCACAGCACTTATTGTTAAAGTACATATACCAGTAGGTACTATTTTAAATTGTTAATTACAATACTACATATTATCCATAATATGTAGTCGATTGATTAATAATAATAAATGAAAAACCTGTCAAGATATTGTAACAAAAATATTATTCATTCATTAATTCTAAGCTCAATAAATCTCTTCTTCACTGCAGGGTTGATCAGGATCTAAGTTATTGCATATACTTTTCATTTACATAGGTATTTACTAGAAATAATAAAACGTAATGTCAAAGGGCCATCAATCTGCGTTGTTTAAAGACAAGCAATTCCTTGTTATAATGGGAGTATCAATAAATTTCGAGTGACAATATGATAAAATAATAAATTTTATATAGATTGCCACTGCATAATTGGTACACGTTATGTAGTAGTAGGTAAAGATTATAGATTGAGTAATAAAAATTTTGTTTCTAGATATTTTTCTTTTCTTTTTTTTTTTTGTTTTTGTTTTTGTTTTCTCTAACTACATATTATTATTATAACGCAATTCTGGGTCTGTACAAAAATAAATACTGCAGTCTTAAAACAATGAGATAAATATATTCAAGCTGTAAATTGTAAATTGTAAACTATTGCGCACCATCACCATTACTTAAAGTATTTGAAGAATTTATTGAGTTACATAGATCATTCTTAAAAGTTTTCATTTTAGAATACCTAAGTAGATCTTTATTAACAAATATCGAAATTATATACGCGAATTATTATTGTAGAATTGAATGTGAGCGATATATTTCCAATGATTATTGCCAATTTAAACTGTTAGTTGGTGTAACATACATACATACCCTATTATATTGAAATTTTATATAAGTACAAAAAGTGTGTAACTATTTAACTATTAGAGAAATGAGATTTCATTACTGACAAATACAACGTTATTATATCAATCGTTAATTAACGATTTATGTCAAGCTCTAGATTTTAGAAGAAGAACCCTGGGTACGTGTTTGGAATAATGAAATGCAGATTACTATAGAGATCTTACTATCATTGATACAAAGCTCCAGACGTCTTCCCCTACGCTATAACAACCGGTACCTTAAATGTACTTTCTAACAAGTCATGACGTAACTTGTGCTCAAATGTCTGATCTAAGACAACTGCGACAATAACATAAGTCTTTATCGCATTCATTCAAAATTAAGCGGACAGAACTAACAAACATCGTCATTGCACTCATCCCAAACTAACAAATATTTCTCATTTAATCTCTATGTCAACAATTACTTATTTATAACAGTTGTCTGATATGCTTAATCTTCTGCCTAATAAAAGATTTATTCAATCGTTCTGCCTGGACACGTGTAACCGATCGTTGTCGATGCCCAACACACATCGACATCAATTTTGTTATCATTTATCGGTCAAATTAGTAAGGCATACCATAAAAAATGGCAGTAACGCATCACTGCTATAAACACTAAATAAGCCCTAGAAGATTTATCAACTCTTATATTCGTCTAGGAATCGGACGAATACAGAAGTTAATTAAAAACTATAGTCCATTTCATTATTATTCAACGATGTAACTGAGTCACTATTGGCTTGTGAACTTTATATAAGCGACGAGAGCTTATCTTACGCTTTAATTCCGAAAGCTCTATTCGAATATTGATTCCTCATGTCGTAATTTAGTAGATGGATCAACAAGTATTGCGTGGAATTCTTGGTTTCAGATATTGCCTGGTATTAGCTGGCTTGCCATTTGAATTTGCTCTGCATTATCCACTTCTGACCAGCGTTGTGAGATTCGCATGAAACAAGTACAGGCTGGAGTGCATCTCCTGGTCGTGGTTTTGACAAACAATATCCAGTATTTGTATGTTTGATTAATTTTGTCTGAAAAAATCCACATTTCATTTAAAGACTTTCTTAGCGCAAAAAATAAATAGTCACATATTCAAATGGGGGACAAACCTCATCGTTATAAACCCATGCCTGGTTGCCCCCCATCCCGTGGCAACGGACAATCTTTACGGGGCCCTGTGGGCTAGCTGCATCAAGACACATGTCATCTGACATTATTTGCTGCCTTTTTGTATAGGCGAATACCTATAACATAAAATAAGACTATGGTCAATCTTAAATCTTCGTATTCCTAAGGAAAGTAGGATTCTCAGAGCTGATAAAGAACTTGATTAATGGAAATAACTATTTGTACAAACCTGGTTACCGCCAAGACCGTGGCAGTAGCTGATACCAACGTTTTCGCCAGTTCTTCTACCCATAGTATCAAGACAGTTCCCGGTCTCAACATTTTTGACGTCACCCAAGTAGTAATAATCGAGGGGCATAGGGGATTCTGGGTAGATGTTTTCAAGGTACCATCGGAAGCTTTTGCAGCCAAGATTTTCCCTTAGTTTAACACGTTCGGAAACATCGCCTACAGTCACGCTGCGAGCACCTGAAATATATGATATGAGTATTGTGGTAAAACTGTTCATTGCGTTGCATGATTTCAAGTGATTTATTTGTGCGCGTGAATAATTGCTCTCGAATGTATGAAAATAGATGTGTATGAAGTGTGAAAGTGCTAAATTTGTGTAAATTATGAACAGATGGAAGTAGAATAGACTTAGGAGTACCAAAAGTCCATTGCCTGAAAAGAAAACGTGCTGTCCTGTAAATAATGAGTCAGACACAGAGTAAAACAGTTTAATTATACATTAAAATATGAACTGAACATAGGACATTAAAAATAACGTAATGAAATAAATCAAGTTGTTGTTTGCTTTCCTTAATTCAATATATGCTTCTCAAAACTCATAGGATTATCGTAATGAATCCGCCTAGTATCAGCGCAAGTTTTTTTTTATAACAAAATTCTTCTACATCCTAAGCATAATCTTAAATCTAAATAAATGTCGATAAATTTCGTATCATGCTAAGTTGCTTATAAAATAAATCATAGTATGCGTATGTCTATCGTTACTTCAGTGATTTTACTCCGAATAGCAAATAAAAAATTGGATTAAACTAGCCCGGATATTAAGCATATTAGGGTCAACGATGAGATCATAATAATCGTTAGAATCATGCTGGCAGTCTGACATAGAGGAGCATGCTGGAGACAGGCAAGGCGGCAATCACATATAGATGCTCAGCAATGCTGGTGTTAGTGCTACCTGGATTAATGTTGTAATAGAAGTATTTCCATTGGTCCAACCAGACCTCTGCAAGTCGTGCATTGTTGTGGTTGACTATCTTGCTTGTACCGCCAGGAAAGGTGTATGGGGTTGACTTACGGAATACATGTCCAACGTGTGAACATGTTGCTATTTCCAATGTCCCACCACACATCCATATCTAACCAACTCATTTCTGTTAGTGTGTTAGAGTTTACTTTGTTATCTTAGTCTAACAAATGTCAAAGAAATTTCAAACAAACATAAAGATAAAAAAAGATCATCTTCTTCTTACTGCTCTGCGACTGCCCCCTACGAGATATGTAAATGGATCTTGTTATTAAAATACAAGCTTACAAGGGTAGTTAGTCGGTTGGATGGATGAATGGTTAAGACGCTATTAAATGCCCATTGGAAAAATATTTAAACTGTGTATAACTACTCCTGAAATATTAAATACGTAAAATGAGTATTAAGAAGTTAGAAGTTTTTTCACAACTGCAAAGGTTGAAATGATTCATTTCATTTGAAATCTATCCAGTTGTTTAGTAATCATTTATAATTATTGTATTGTTTCAATTCATCATCTGAATATTTAAGCCATTATCTAAAACTGAATTGAAATTACATTTATTCTTTTCATACGAATATTTCGTCAATTATTATTATTTGTTATTAATCTTGTTCAAGCATTTCTTTATAAAACTATTGGATTGTTACCTAAATTGTGTACACATATGAATACTGCCATTGTTGTAAGCATGAACGTTAAGCGACATTGACAATCACAATAAACACATTAATAATGATAATTGGTGTTCCATATTATGAATCGGGATAATGAATTTTTCAATGATTTAGGAATCCAATGATATCTCTTTTTTTTTTTCAATCTTCTTGTCTCACCGTTCGAATTGTTACAAATATGTATTTCAGACCATAATACATCTCTTCTCTTCTCTATACTGGGAATGAAAATCAGTATTTAAAACACAAACTAATTATAGAATATATTATAACATGCAAGAATTTCTCCTTTTCTCATCTATTATGGCACATTCCATTGTCTATTAAATACCACAGAGATGTGAGTGTGAAAATGTTTTTTTTTTTTTTTTTTTTTTAAACACTAGAAATTTGGAGATCAGCATAAAAGAAAGTAGCTTCACACGACCTCTTCTCCTAAACACTAATCCAGCCATCAAGCATAAAGAACAGCATTCAATTTACGATATATTTGTAACAATTGAAGAAGAGAGAAGAGAAATTTTCAATTTTCAATTTTTATTGAAAATAAAAAAAAAAATCAGTTCTTGAAGACCGACAGCTAGATATACTATAATCATTGTACTAAAAAAAATTCCCAATTCAGAATACTCGATGTACAAAAGGATGACAATGCCACTGAGTGCGCGCACATCAATGTTGCGTTCCAAATGTGATAATCTCTATACTATGATACAGTATTGCTTAGTATAATTTACCGCAAGTAATTGACACATTTTTTCTTTCTGATACAATTAGTATGTTACTTAATATCCTGTCGGTCCTATGACGTTGTTATGAATCATAATCAGAAATAGAACTACAAATGCATAAAAAAAAGTATTGTTGTTGCATACAGGAAGGATATTAACACGCTTGATAATTTCCGTTAGCACAATTAGCTTACATTAGCTATAACGGCCGGTTAAACTGTATTCAAATTTATTAATCTGACCTGGGTTCATAGCATAGTAAAAGTCTCGCCACTCATCCATCCAGACCTCTGCTACCCTTGCAGCATTATGTAGAACAATCTTGCTGACACCGCCCGGGAAAGTGTAGGGACTCTTGTCGCGGAATACGTGTCCCACGTGAGAACAAGGAATGATTTCTAGTATACCGCCGCACTGCCAGACCTATAATGAACTCGTACTTTTAAAGATAATAAAAGGATGGCTACATCCCCTTTTTTAGTAATTTCCAACAGTACTGACTTCAGCATGATCGTTTCAAACCCAAAGTTTAGTTTTAGAAACATCGACTAACAGTATCCTCGAGGAATGTGCTAGCTTTAAGAATTTCAATAGATCAGGTGACGATTCAAATTCAATGTAAAACCACTCGACTTTATTTTGACAAAGTAATGATTATGAATGACAACAAGGGACGAAAATTTTCGAGATAAGGGTTTAAAGTACAGAGAATTCTACAATCTAAGGAGAGAGCTTAACTTTTGTATTGATTATAAGCAAATATATTTGGGGGCTTCATATTCATCTGTAATTTTCATATAATTTCTTTATATGATGATTCCCAGTTATTAAACTCCAGAATTTATAAAACAAAATATTTTATAGGTAAAATTTGGTGACTATACTCACTCGGAAACTCATTTCTAGATTCTCTCCACCCCATATGTCCATACCTTCGTCGTAAGCACCAAGCTCATAGAAATAGTCTTTGTCTATCGAGAACAGCCCTCCTGCCATAGTTGGCGTTCTAAGAGGGGCTGTTCTATCCCCATTTCTACGGTCCATTTCTCTTTGAGCAACTCTGTACCTGTAGTGTTATCAATTGATAGAAAAAATTGTAGCAATGATTTTATGTCGGTTGCTTTAAGAGATAAGAAAATGACGATAAATCACATAGCTAGTGACTAATTTCTATTCCTCATTTAGTTGAGCTTCAAAAAATATCGATAACAAATGTTGATTGTTAAATTAGTTAAAGTTGAAACAAACATCAGAGTAACATAAGAATAATTTCAGCCATTAAAACATATTGACTGGTTTTTGTAGAGTTTTTATTGCCTATTGTCACATGCAATACAGATCACAAACCGGAACCTTTATCAAGTCTAATGTTAATTGTTCTGAACATACTTTGCTTGTGTTTCATTTACGACTTGGCGGTAATCTAAGGTTGAACTTTTAATGGCTATCAGAGATTATAGGGAAATTTTCAAGTTGGAAGTAGACAAAGTTTTAAAAGCATTTGAAATACTTTTATCACTTTAACTATAGCATAAGAATTCAGTTGAAGAGATTCTTGGAAAAGTCGATAATGTTATGAGTTGCTATCTCACATTTCAGATACATCATTGATATATTCTATACCAGAATAGTACCTATGTATTAAAAGATAATGAATCAGTCACTCACCATCTGAAGTTTAGTTTCCAATTAAATCCTCCCCAAGTCATGTCACTGGCTGTTATATATTCGAATGTATCGTCGCTAATCACGTCTATAATTGGGCAGACCACAGTAGTTCTGTCGTCGGCAATTCTTGATAAAAGAGGTTCGAGCCAACCTTCTGTGCACTCACAATGTGCATCCAAAAACGTGATTACTTGCCCCTTAACATGTTTTGCCCCGAGAAGTCTAGCTCTAATAAGACCTGATCGTTTTTCGGTACGATAAACATAAGTGGGAACCGGAAGGGTTCTCACATAGTCTTCTAGATCTCTCTTTAAATGATCTGAAAAACATATTAATTTTATAACGGAGAGTTTTTTTTCTCACTACATATGCCTGAAATAATAAAATTTTGTCTTATTATAATGCGAGATTCTAGCTATAGAGAAGCCAAGAACTTATGCGGGAGCAACTATATCCTATAGCATCGAACGTTATACTGTGTAACACCTTTGATTGAATGCATTGTGCAGTCGTCAAAGTAACAAGAGACATTCTTTATCTTCATGTTACTTGTTCTAGAATCGAGTTAGTAGTTACTCGTAATCAGATGATAAGTAAAATGCCTCGACTAACTGGACGAGAATATGCGCTCTAATTGTTAAACTTTCATCCTCTAAAAAGGTGGTATTAACAATTTGGATTACGTGAGACTGTGAGTAATTCATCAGATATGATATACATACATATCTTTAAAATGTTACAGTTTTATATAACAGAAAACAGCCAGTTTTCAGTATTCATAAATTCTCGCTGAAGAGTAGACAGACGTTCATCTTATATATATTTACTATGTAAATGATTGTGATCAATGACGTCATTAGACTGATGGAATACATTATTTGATTAATAAATTGCATCAATCAGAAAATATATTTACCATTCACATTTTTTTACAATTTATCTACTACGACAAAAGTGCCTAGAGACTGGACTGGATAAAGTCATAACTATCGCAATATCAACTAATCGACAATCTATATAAGATAACAAAAGTTACAGGCTGATATTATCAATTATCATGACAAAAAGACCAAGATTAGAACACCAGCAATAGAAATTCAACATTCAGACTCTATGTCTCTATTGTTTAAAATTCCTGATAGAAAAGCACAAAAACTGTGAATCCCATATGTTTCCTTTCACATCTGTTACCTAATATCTATTCATTGCCAAAAAGTTTATCTACTCCCTATCACACACGTTAAAGACAAGGAAAATTCTAAGTAATGAATTACTAAACTGTTATCTTAAAAATAGTATGCAAATGGTATATGAATCAATAAATAATGTAAGAACTTGATTTAAGGAAGAAACTCACCGCGTTCGCTGGCGTCATCGACAAGTATGATTTCTTTGAGAACTGATTTTGGCGAACGATTAATAACTGACCAAACAGTTCTAAGAAGTGTGCTCCAAGCTTCGTTATGAAATACTATAACAATGCTAGTATTTGGAAGATATTTGTTGTACTTTTTATTCTTGCAACCGTCGAGTCTTACATCTTTTAGCGATCGATTGAATGAAATCATGTCGCTTGCCATTAGGTTGAACTGATTTAACTTGAATAATTCTTGTTGTTCCGCATCTTTGTCGGATGGAATGTGAACCGCTGATCCAAGCTCACCAGCACTACCCTTTATCTCTTTAACAACTTTAGCTGGCCTCCATAACTGGAGTTCTGACTGTTTGTACTGGCGTTTAGTTCGATCTAACGACTCTTGTTCTTGTCTTTGTAAAGCAGCCGATTCTGGCTCCCCATGTGCCGCCGTAATGGCCTGTCTATTATCTGGACAACCCCATCCAGATCCACCGATACAATCGGAGTAAAACATAAGTACAATAACGTCGACAAGAAACCATGCCAACGAAGTGAGTAGAATAACACGACATGTGTGAATGCGAATTTTTGAACGAAACATGTTGGTATTATTATGGTTTTAGTTTTTAGTTTTTAGTTTTTAGTTTTTTGTTTTAAATCCTGTCTGTCACTGTACAGAGTTTTCTTCCTAGGATCATCACTTTTTTTTCTCACTGTGTTGTATTTTAGACTTTTGGGATTTATTTTAGCGATTGAAAAAAAACTTGCTGAAATATACTAGGTACTGTGTAATTAACTGAATAATATTTACGCCGGAATGATGGTGATCGCGTCACATGACGAGCTCGTGGTGACCTGGAACAGATTTGGAATGTCATATGTCAAAAACTGGTTATTACCGGCGTTGGGGTTCTTCCAATATCGTTAATACGATATATGATGATGTGCTTTTGAAGACTTGATATTTATCACTAATATCAGTTGATGCACAAATTCATTATTAGACTTTAATACGGAATATAATTCAGCGTAACGCGGCAGAACCAAACCACGATATCTACTCTCTTGGCTATTGCAGATGTGCGTCACGGTCGCAATGGGTGTTTAAATATTAACAGTATGTTTAAATTTGAAAGATAAATCGTCGTAGTAAGTATAGACGTTAGTTTTGTGAAAACTTGCGAAGGTTCACTAATTATTAACACCTTTGACGAACAAAATTTGCGATCGAAGACGGGCCGGATTAACATGAATGTTGAGGGCAGCTGCTAAAAGCTGTCTGTAGATGTAAATGAAAGTTGACAGTTGGACCACCACATCATACTGTCTCGCGGTTCATCTGTCTATATGTTTACTACTCCGAAGTAACTAAAGTCTTGCAATTATATATTTCATTCATACACTACTCTATGTATACACACCTATGACCTAGTAGCAACGAAACTATCAGGTCCACATAGCGATCCAACACGCACCTCCACCACTGGTATTAAGGTGGGGACACCTGTTCGACGTTCGTGGCAACCGCTTCTTCCTACGCCTTCGCAGTCCTGCGAACGATGTAGTGCCAAATATATTTTCTACCGCTAGGGGAACGATTCATTTTATTCTAGACCTCGCGACTCGGCTTCGAATCTGGGAAACGCTTGGTGATTTATGTCGCGCCATCTACCCATGCCGACTGAAACTTTAGTCGCGGATATGCGCTTTGGTCGATTATTTTTTGAAAAGTTTAGCAAAACTTTTATCAATTTTAAATAGATATTGGTAAAGTTCTATCGAATTATTCGTAGGTTAGCCTTATATGTCATACGATGTTGAGGAGAATCTAAAACCGCTTTTAAACATGTTTCGAATATTTAGGTTCATGTAGTACGTGACCTAACCGCCAGAGAGCGGAACTCTCACCGCGTTTCGATGTGTTGTAACGCGCTTTATACATATTCAATTTAAGTTAGTGAATTGAAATAGCAGATAGAATAGATCGAGCTATGCGGACTTGATGGATTTTTTTACGGACAGGATATTCGTGTGTTTCAACACCTATTCACAACGAGTAATGACTATCGGAAATATGAATCACGTTTTCCATATAAAATATGATTTAAATTTCGAACTGTACCGTAGAGTCTATGTATGCATATATGTATATTCAATTTAAACTCAATGATTCGAAATCTAACTCACGAAGAAATACCTATGGCTCGAGTGAACTAACGCAGTTAATACAATTAAAGGATGATAATTAAAATCTCCTATTCTCTGTTTTGTAATTTGAATTTATAGCGCTATGGGAATTAGAAATAGCATAATCTGCATCGCTTGATTATTACAATGGGCTACCATTCATTCCAATTACATATATTTATCACAGCTATGCGACCATACGTACATTTATAATGATTTTCACAGCTTTCTGACAACGTATTGGCTAAAGTTGTTTCAAACTTTTAATACATGAATGATAAGTAAACTTGCGAGGGTCGCAGTTATGATATATTATAATCTAGAATGCTGTACTTGTGTGAGTAGTAGTAGTAGTAGTAGTAGTAGTATATAATATATTTATAATATATTACTACTATTATTATTATTGTTGAATTATTCAAGTCATTTCTGACCTAAGGGACTAAGAATTATTGAAATTCCTGGCAATAGCTCCACGCGAATACTCTAATCACCGTATTCGAACGGCTGGTCAAGTCCGTTTTCAATCCCGTTACGCGTGTATACGCACGGTGCCGTTATTTTGCCAACTTTAAGATTATCCATTTCTACAACCAGCAGTCGCTGAACGCTTCCAATATTTTGCAATAATAAAACACTGTACCTACATATTCATGAAATTGATTATATAGGCTGCCACGTTTTGTTTTTTCCATTAAAATTGGTTGCTTTTCGAAATAGATAAAAGATACGGGTACATGCCATAGCGGATTCGTAGTCCGAAGTTAAACTAGTATATTGCGGAGCCGGTATAAAACGGCTCCCAACATAGGTACTGTGGATTTTCAGCATTCATCACCCAATTCCATTTTTTTTTCTTCTCCTTTTTTTCAAATAAAATTGTGTTTTATGGTATCTAAGGGTATATCCACACGAACGATTTTGGCATGTAAAATAAAAATTTTCGTTCTATTACCGTTTGTGCGGATATAATCGAGATTTTCTTTTACCCTGTTAACTGCACTCGCAAAATAGTGACATCCTTGCTATATCGCGTTGAAGTTATATTTCAGAAACATTGTTACATCACATTGCCAGGTATCGTTTACACCATCGGTCATCTGATTGTGAATGTATATTTGGCATAAGTCGGTTAGGCGGTTGTTATGCACTAGGGTACGGACATCTCGAATGTAGAACAGTAGTGTTAATTTTCACTCGAATTGACCGCAGTAATACAGCTGCTCAATTTTTAGGCAATATTTCTGTTATGTAATAAATTGTTACGTAGAAATAATTGCATTGCAAAAATTTGACATACGGATTTGTCTAGTAAGCTGTACGTAAAAAAAAATCTTCTGATGTAGAAAACATTGTTTTTTTTTTTTTCAAAATGTCCCAATGCACATTGTGATAAAACTATACAATATCTTATGCGATCGTCTATCGCTCACTAAAACTAGGTCCTGAAAATCGATATAGCTGTTGATCAACGTGATTATGTCAAATGCCTCATGAATGCCCAATGAATAATAGTTATGCTGATATATATGACTAGTTATCACAAATCAGACAGATATTGAGCTTTTACCAAACAGGAACAATCATATCCATTATTATAATCTAGTTTGGCGGAATTGTTAGAACGTGCGACTATCAATTCCAGTGAAAGTGGTTCCGGTACCGGGTCGTGGCTAAAAATGAGTTTCAGCAAACTGTAGTTATAACTATAAGTTGTTAACATTTCGTATTGCGCTAATGAAGCAAAAAAACGCCTTCTCATTCATTTTGTTTTTTTACCACTATGCCACCTCCTAGATGCAACGTCAGTCACTTGTTTAGCACCGGCATTGCTCATTTGGTACATAGCATGTACAACAGCCGTAACATATACGGTATATAATCGACACATACATTAGTTTTCTACTTGATTATAGTACTTTTCACTTATTTTTTATTAAAATACCACTCCAATATCTTATAATTAAAATTAGCTTAAGAAATGAACAGAATCTACTATCAATGCAATTCTGGCAGTCTAAGGTTCAAAAAATAACTTGATTCGTAGGAGTCATGAATGTTATTCCTTATTGCTTACCTTTTTATTATTGACATTTGACCCAAGGAAAGTATGAAATGGAATGCAGACAGACTCTTGGGTTAAAAACATACTGCGGGAACTGGACAGTCATAAATTTTGTGAAGCACGCTTACCTTGTAAATTTTTGATCAACAGTACCCACTGTTTTCAATTGAATTGAACAATTTAAAACAGCTGTTGATACAATGGTGGTCGTAACATACATCGTCGATTTTCAGAGGAATTGTAGGCCGTTTCGTGAAATGGAGATTACAAGGAAATGCGCGTGGCCTTGTTCGGTGGATGACCTTCCATGCTCATATAATATATCTCTTTCACTTTACGGACAATAGAACGTTGTTAGTTGGCTTATACTATGATTGTGTTTGTTTAGTGGCCCCAACTATAACTTCCGTTATATCGCCTGAATTGATGTTACTAGTAGGATACTATATTTGTCCCAGTATCCAGCGCATTAGAAATCACGTTAAAATTAATAGAATACAGGTAATTCATAACGTTATTAATGCAATTTTTATAGTGTCTACTCAAATCACTTTATCCCCAGATCAATGAATTGCATCAATATATGAAAGTTTTGCGGTGAAGGATTGTCACACAAAGTAAGTTTTTCTTTCAGCAACACTAATTCCAATCTTTCAGCCACAAATATATCCTTGCGCGTCTGAGATGGCCCACATTCAATATTCATATAATAAAAATCTGTAAATTACCCCTGTATCTGGTTCATAATAACAAATGTACCATTTTTCTTTATATACCTATAATGTCGTTGAAAGAGTTAGATAAATATTTCTTGCGTCAGCATTATCGTCAGTTGTACAATTTGAGCATTATTACCATGTTACCTATAATATATGCTGTGTAGAGTGTAGCTGCACGTCGTTAGTGATTAAAATTCTGACTCTCAGTATTTCCTTGTAGGTAAAAGTGATTATTGTAATTAACACCGAATGTAACTTAAATCTTTCGTGCAGAAAATGAGAAAAAAAAAATTTGCGGTTTGTCGAATAAGCATACATGGTACACACACACACACACACATGATGCTCTAAATTGGAAATATTTTTTCAACTCTCCAAACACGATGTTTATAGAAAGTCAATATTTCCCAAATTACACGATTTGCATAAAACTCAGTAGCTTCACTTACCTGGTTATCGGCTGAAATTTTCAAGGAAACAAAATTTCAGATATTTTTGAATTAGTTTGTCCTGAATCCTGATATTCCTAAAATATTAATTACAAATCATATCATAACACTATAGTCTAAACTGAAAATGACAATTATGGGTACAACTTTTGAGGAGTAAGATATTTTTTTTTTTTATTTTTCAGATGAAATGATCTTAACAGGTAGGTGAGTCTTACAGCTGTAAAAGTAACATAGATAATGACAAAAGTCGTTATGACCAACAATTTTCTCACTTATTTTTCAGACCGGAATCTATAGAGACGATATTCTGTTGAAAACAATAACATTGTTTTCTATGAACAGCATACACCTAAGTACATTGAATTACTAGATTCACTTGAGGTAATTACACTTATATTTAACTTGTTAGATAATTAGCTCATATTGAACTTGATCACGAGCTGTGTCACTGAATTATTTGACGTTTTACGGATTCTGTTGATAATAACATGTATTTTGTCCAATTAGACAAATTATTGATTGTTTCTTCATTCATCATTTCCATGTTCTTTTGTGATAGAAAGTTTGTTCGAACATATGAAATATGTAGGAATAGTCAATAAACGATGGGGTATATTTATTAAATTGTATTCATTCATACGTTGATAATTGATTAATTCTTGGTCATAACGATATATGATAATATAGAGCTGCTAGAAATATTTCTATTAGCCATTAAAAATAAAACGATATTGAATGGAATAAGTTATAAGAATTTTACACCGAAATGACAGGTGGCAGTGATTTTTTGTTTCAAGTGACATTTTTAATTGCAATCGAATATATTATGCCGAGCGTACCCGAAGAGCATTAGGTACACTCAGATCGTTTTCGCAATCTAATCGCCCCGGGGAGTGAATTTTTATTTTCATTTTATGGAATCGGAGGAGTACTTGAAATATTTTCATTTCCTTTCGGTTGAATCGAAAAACTCTTCTTTACGACGAGTGAGAAATTTCGTTTACTTTTATATCACTTCTATTAAAAACGTACGCGATAATACGTTTATTAGCTAGATTAAATATTACTATATTAATTATAACTACGCAATTTTTATAATACCTAATAAATTGTATTAAATTATACTATAACCCTCGTGGAGACCAGCTCCAAAATTCTATTATTTTCTACCACAGAACTATTCGTCCGTGTATGTATTCTCAGTTTAAAAAAATTACACAAGTATACAATATAAGGAGAGGGAATCTATCCACCTGCCGGTTATTGGCGAGAAAAATAATCAATCATTTACAAATATAGATTGATATACGATATTATCTGATCATTGTCCTTCGCCTACATACGATTACACATTATAACATAATGAGCTTGACTAACCGGAAAAAATGTAAACTGAGAAAAAGAATTTATTTCATCCACGATATAGGTATATGCCATTCGATATTTGTCAAGATATTTATCTCGACGTATCGCAAATTTAGCTATTATAAATGTTAATATCAAATTCTCGTCATCTTATAACCAGCAGATAGGCTCCCTTTCAGATTGTTTCGCACATACCTACTTATTGTTAGAAATTATTAACCCTCGGATGCACTCGCGTTATATACCTAGTCTACGTATCAGTTTATGTCCATATTGGGTCTGTAAATAATATCAGACATAATACTGAGATTTGAATTGACTTTCAATTTTAATATCATAATAGTTATTCTAATGATATTATCAATCGTAGAGGCGTCTGTATGTCTAACATTGATAAAAATTCAAAATTAATGAAAAAAAAAAAAAAAAAAAAAAAAAAATGACATCGCAGGGTTAATAATTGCGATTTAATCGTTTCAATAAATTCTTACAATTAGGTAATTCATTACACGCCCCTACGTATACATGTGACATTTCAATTCGTAGGTCTAAAGACAGTAATTTTTTTTCTTTTTTTTTTTTCTTTCGAGATAGGCTTATATAGTCTCGTTACGACGCCTACCGCGACTATGATTTAGCCTGCCAGTTTTGATAAAGTCTAAAACCTCGTCTGCAAAGCAGTCAGAGTATAAAATCCAAACGATACGTAAAACTCTTTGCTTTTAGGGGCAGGCCGCTTAAATTGTTCCCATTTTCTCCTAGAGGAATAAACAATGTACGAGTAGGTATATCAGTTTTGTTAAACTCGCTCGTTTCATTATTTCATATTTAATTGTGTCTACCGAATTTGGCCTATAACATACAAGAAAACTACAGTAATATAATACGCGATAATTATGTCTGACAATAAGAGCTAAAGGGTAATTCGTTCGTCTCTTGCATAATAGGTACTGATAAATTTTATATAAGTTGAAATATTCACGTTACTGATAGATAAAAATTAGCGAATACTTTACTTTGTTAAAAACATATTTAAATTAGTAGCGAAGCACTTGATTCCTTTCGGCTAATTTAATTAGATACCAAGTGGTTAAAAATATGAAAGTTATTTTCCGGTGGCCTAAGACCATTAACTTGTGCGTAAGATGAGGAACCATTAATATTGCACGCGATGTAAAACGGTTCAGCGCGTTAAGTCACTCTCAACTAACAAGGAGGGGCTCTTCCGGTCTTGCATGAATTTACCCCGCTGGCTATAATTTCAACCCTCAATTGTTGGACCGACGGTGTAACTTCGTAAATAATTTGACCTCGTAATTCCTAATCCGTAAGCTGCGTCTGTTTATCTCAGTTTTTCTCAAAAATTCGAGTAATTATTCAGTTTTAAATGGATGTTAAATAAATAAGAAAGCAAATGCATATTGTGTGGTCACTGCAGGGATACTATAACATTAATGAAACCGTTCCACAGTCGTAAAAAAAAAAGGGTCTAAGAAATATATAGGGTAAAATTGAAGCTGTTGAAAATTCTCGACATTGATCGTCATTAGTGAAATCAAACGCTGCCGGAAGGCCGCGAGTACGTAAATTACTTTACACACCCCAGGAAGCATTGTCTTCTCGCCTCAGCTCATTTCTCTGCCAACAGCCGTGAACCGTGGACGTAGGAAAGGGCGCTGCGTTAATAGAGACTAATTAACTAAGACTCCGGGAGCGAGTTCAGACGCTCGTCGTAATTTGTTCGATGACGGTGACGTCACGACGAGCCCTGGGACGTGTCCGGTATACTTCTTGATGGCTAAGACCCTCGGGGAAGCTTTTACTTGGTCTTAAAGCTCCGTGAAACTGAGGGTGAAAATATCCAGGTGGTTCCATCACCTGGGGTAAAACGTCATGATGCATATCTACGTCAAGTGGAACATGCAAGCTCTGTGACTTCGGGAGTCGAGGTCGTGGAGGTGGTGGACAAGCACAGGGTGGAGGTGGAGCACCGATTGCTGGAGAAGACGGCTGTCGTCCCCAGCCCACCAAAAACAGCAAAGCGGCTCCTGACAAGGAACTCAGAGTACACACGTAGTAACCGACCCGCGGGCTGCTCTCGTTCATGTAACCTGGTCGAAAAGAATAGACGTGACGATAATGTGGAGAGCCATTAGAAAAAAAAAATCCTGCAATAGAAAATCACTCAAACGTTTTTTTCAGTATTGAAAATGAGTGAATACAAACCTGTTAAAGGCACTCCTAGAAGAATAGGCAATGCCTCTGCAGCCTGAACCAGGGCCCACGCTCTGGAGAAATGTCTTGCCCTGAGTCGTTCGAGGGCGAGCATTTTCAGTGAGTACAAAGCGCCGCCTAGTGAAGCACCGTAGATACCTGATGCAAAGACCAGTCCATGGTATCCCTGAACATTGCCCAGTGCTACCTGTGCCAGAGCTTGAACCAATAACATTACCTAAATCTATTTCCAATCCACGAAACCATTTGACTCTATATCGCTCCGATGAACTTCCACCGCTGTCCGACCTCGCCTATGTCATTTCCGCCAATGATCCAAATCCAGCATACACTTACTCGGGGTAGGGGATCACATAACGATCACAAGCTCTCTGTATACGTTGTGGTATGGCAAGTTAAACGAGATTGCGAGCTCGGACAGAGCATTCAAAGTTCATCGAATGCCGGATTTACCGCAGTGGACGAGAAGCCTCGGTGCTTCAAAGATTACAAGTAATAAATATACGGATGGTATTGGGTTGAGTGGGTATTTCTAGGTTCTACATAGATAGTAACTTCGAGTAGATGAGTATTTATATTTATCTTACGCGAGATAAGATGCAGAATTTTATTTCACGAAGAATGATCCGTAGGTAGTACTATATCTGCTTTAGGTACTTATATATATGTATATGATTGTCGATGGGGAGATTTAGGTACGAGGAAATTATAGGCAATAACGTGGTGAAGAGTCGTCTGAAAGATTCATCTCCGAGAAAACGGGAGGGAATCGAAAGTTTTTCGCACCGAAGCTGAAGATCCGATCTCATCGTAATAAGAAAGGCGCGTCTGAAGTAATGTCGATGTCGGTTGTATAGTTCAAAGGTTTCGTCGCGATGCGTGAACTTCAAGAGAATGTGAGAGGGAGAGAAAGTTTTATTAGGCTTTGGGACATGAGTCTCGTATAAGAGCAAGAGCCAAGTTATATAGGTAACGTCACAAAACATAGTTAGAATGAGAGAGAAAGCCATAGAAATGTACAGAGGCGAAAGAAGAAAAAAAAAAAAAAAAAAAAAAAAAAAAAAAGGAAAAACGAAGAAGATAGAGAGAGTGAAGAAGGTGACGACCATGCTAATGCCCTGTCCTCGTATAGTCGTATCTCGTCCTCGTATCTACGTCGAAAATCTCAGCCATTGCATACGGAAGCAGTTATTTACGTGAATTTGATACGTTTCGAGGAGGATGTTCTTTGAGTAGATTTAGACTAGGTAGCACATAAAAAGACTTCCTTAACATAGCGAACACCTTGCGACGTCGTATTCGGCGACGTCGGGGTCGTTGGTGTCCGACACTCGATTGATCACGCGTCCCTCACGTTACCGTCACTATATATATACTATATATAATATATAGGTATATGTATATATACCAAATGCAGAGAAACTTGAACACGGTTTATATTCGCGAATCATACCGGCGCCATCCACTTCGTCAACTACCCAACTCCTCGATGGCATTGTCATCCGCATACCTATTCAAATACTTTTCAAGCACCATTCAAGCCCCAGTATTCAGCGACAATTTGAGCGCTCGATAACAATTAACCGACGAGATGTAACGAATAAAAACATCGGCTTGTGTACACCACAGCTTCTTCACATTAATAATCATCGTGAAATAAGAGCCAGTCAAAGCAGCCGCTCTCATCAGTCGAGCGACAATCACAAAGCTTCAATTCCATCATAATAAAATCCCACCTACCGATTCCTGAACCTTCATAATAAAGCCACGTGTATATTACGAGGGTGATTGAACACTACTTGAAGCTAATTTTTGCACCCAATTTAAATAAAAAGTGTTCGGAATTGAAGTGGATGTATAAGATAATGGTGCGCGCCTTTCTACTAAGCCTTTTCATGGAGTTAAAAAACAGTTAAGCTCTGAATGGTTGAAGCGTTCTTGAAGGTCGGAGGTTCACGTACCCAGACTTTCCTAGGCGCTAGTTTTTGCTTTACACTTCGTACCTTCTGTCCGACTAGGAGGTAAAACCGTAAGTTTCAGAGCTGCACGTTTCGCGCACTCCACTCACCTCCGAACGCTATCGCCTCCACTTGGCTCCCGAGTGCAAAGAATTTCCATTCTCTATTCTCTATTCTCTATTCGCCACTCTTTACTCCCACAGCACCACGGCTGAATATTGCAGTGTGTTAACCAACGGTTGAATTGTTAATGGAGGTAGTCTGGCTGGTACCGCAGTGAAACTTATTTACAACTTACGGACTCTTGTCTTCCATTTACCTTTTTAACTCGTACATATCTAACTGAGTTTTTCACCCGTGAAAGAGTTATTTCTGCACTGGTACGGGCTTGGCCTGGCACGTTAGGAACTCACGTTAAGGGTCGGTGTCGCGGTAGGTCGCTGCTAATCTGATTATAGAACCATATACTACAGTCTTTATTTCAGCATCGGAGAATTTTCTCGTGGTATAAAACTCTGGGATTTTAATCGAGATGAATTGACATCACTATTCCTTCAACATTTAGGAGGAAGATTTTGGCTCCAGACACGATGTTCCGAAGGCCTGAGTCGACAACTCTTATTATCCCATACACTATAAGCAATATAGGAACGAAGCGCCGGACTTTTGCAAGGGATTTTGTTCAGCCCCTGGATTTATCCTGGATGAAAATCGCGGCCATGGATCCTCGTTATCACTTTATAAATAGTTATCCGTTCGAAGAATACCCGCACACTGCAGCAGCAACAGCAGCAGCAGCAGCGAAGAGGAAATATACCGCAAGAAGGTATATAACGTGTGCATCTTGCAGCATCGTCGTCTATATCAATACATTTAATAAAGATGGATTTAAAGCATATTGTGAGAAAAACTGGCGTATTAGTCGAAGCGAATTTAAGTAAAATGTAAAAGGTAAAAACACTCAGAGAAATGTGAGTAAATTATAATTTCTTGAGCTTGAAGCAGCGAGGGGGAGAAAAAAAATTAGCATTTCAATGGATCGTTAAAGGGTAAAGAACCTGAGGTGGTTTGTTTGGCAGACCACTCCCGAGATTCTGACATTCGGTTAGGAATATTGGATCAACAAGTATAACCCGGCTGTGGGCTTACTCTTGTTCTATCCATTCTTGTCCCTCTCTCAGGGAGCGCTTACAGTGTGAAGATCCAGCAGCGTCGTTCTTTTTCTTTCAGATTCAATTTTTCGTTTACCAGCAATCGACAACCACCGGGTGTGAGCTCAAATTTACTGAATACCTATCGTATTCTCGACTGTATATGTAGCGCGTGAATAGCGAACAACAGATACGGTTTATATACCAGCTGCAATCAAAAAGCGACTTGGTATTGTGCTCGGTTTCAATAGAGAAAGAACGAGAAGAGAGTTAATGACGTTGGTACAAGTCGGCGATAACATTCACGGAATAAAGTCAATCGCTGAGAGGGTGCTAATCACTAATGACATTTTCAAGCCAAAACTTTTCCCCGAATAGAACGAGGGGGACAGGGCTGGGTGTTTGCGTAGGAATCTCATTAACCCAAGGTCAATGATAAGGGTGATGGCTCTAAATTGAAGTGTGGGTTTAGCGGCGAATTCAGAAACCAAAAGTCGAGCGAGATATTGAAAAGGAGACGTCTCACTGTTTGCTTAGGGGTCTCATCAACCCGACGTCAATGATGGGGCTAATAGCTATAAACTTAAGTGTGGATTCATCTTCACAATCAGTTATAAACCCCGAGCGCCCTATAGTGCCTCATTCCCAGTCTTTTTCCAACCACCACAAAAACTCGGCCTCTATATCTATGTGCATGGGTATATAATATAGGTAACAGATTTTTGCGGCCGCGTACTCGACTCGAACTCCCCTGTGACTGAAGGAATTTTTACGACTGAAGGAAAACCACATTGGATTTGGGACAAGAGTATAAAAGAGTTGGTAAATATTAACATATATGTGAAAAAGGTCAAGGCTGATACTAACCGACGCCGACCAGGGCACCTTGGCATAAATATTGCCTGGACACCAGACACTGGGCTGAAGGCCTGGCGGTGACAACCCCCCATCCAGCACAGCCTAGTGCAGCAGCAAGACCCAAGCACGTCTGCAGCAGGACCAAAGCGCTAGCCTCCAACCCGTCTTGGTATCCTTGGAGAGCCTGAAATCACGAACAATTTTGCTATTTACGAACCTCGAGCCAGCTCCTGGTAATATATATATTCGTAACGCGATTGTTCATGGCAAGAATGTCGCGCCATATAGTAGTTCAGATATTTATAAGACTGTTGATGCTGCAGGGATTGTTGCAGTATTGGTTAAAGGGTATAGGATCAGCAGAACGAGGAGTTCGTAACCTGATTAGTGAAAGTTGGCGTATTAAATCGGGCTGAAAATCCCGAGTGAATAAATGATGAATTTTATATTGCGCGCTTGTGAATTTTAAACTTTTGAATTTGACCTTGTTCATATAATTATCGGATTGAACTTACGATGTAAAACGCAGGCGTGTAGAGGCCGAAGCCAGCTGCTCCCGCGGCGAGCATTAACATCCGGACGGGACGGCTTCCTAGTGGACTTAAGTCGACCCAGGGTTGCCTCGGGGTTCTTAGCGCTGGCTTTCGCTCTTTGACCTTGCTCTGCTGGGTCTTTAGATGTAGAATAGCTCGGCGTTGGGGGTGATAAAGTGACGCACTTCTATAGACGAGTCCCAAGAAAAACGCTAGTGACAGTGCCCCGGTCACCGACTGAAGTCCCAATCTCCAGCCTAATTTTCTGTACAAAAAATATCTCTAAAGTTGAGATTATGTAAAATCCAATTAGCAGCCGCTTCAGTAAAATCTTGGAAACAGTGTGTGGGTACTTTTATACCTATACGAGGGTGAAACTTTAACAATGCGAATACGTATATAGGGATATATGTATGCGTATATATTAATTCTACATTTTTGACGAGACTAATTAACTCGTGTCACCGTTTCCGACCTTATCTGAACACATAACTCACAACCCTGGCTGCTGTGGTCAGCGGTGGATGATCGAGGCGGAGTTTAAAGATAAAAGCCAGTGGGGACTCGGTACTGAAAGGGTTATGGGCACTGGGCACTGGGCACTGGGCAGCACCGTTTGAGGATTTTTGTGTACCAAGGCAAGCAGACATTTACACGCAGAAAAATTAATCTGCTGTACCAGCAATGTGTGCTCTGCTAACACCTGATTAGTAAGACGAGCAACCCTTTTTGTTCATACAACATTGCATTTTGCTCCATTAGCTGGTAGACGATTGCTAAAAATGCGAACGGTTCTTGCTGACTCAATAAATGCTGTCCCAGTAAAGTACTAGCTCCTTCAGCGTGCCTACCCTTGCTACCCATCGCAGCGCTCGGATCTAGTCATGACAGCAAATTCTGTATGCTAGCCGAGCAAGCGCGCGAGTTACAATATCCGAAACTTGTTGCTGCACGCCAACCGGCGTCAGTTCGCGAGTTGAATCGAGACGCTAAAGTTTGACCGGATAAATAATAGTTAATTTGCGAGTGCTTGAGTGGGAAAAGATGGAAGAGGTGAGTAAATTGTTAGACGGCTGGGGGATGAGACAAGAGATCATCGACAAATTTCAAGGTAAGAATTAGATACTGAACTTATCGATATTCAATATAAATGTCGCTTCGTGCATAACATAACCTCGTACGTTCCACATGTTAGGATGTGTTGAAACATTTAAGGCTTTTATTCACTATTTAACTGTAATCGCCATTTTATTGACTTGAAAAGCGGGCATAAAGTATCATATTATTCCCTCTTATTATACTCTCGCGGGAAATTCAGATTTGCGGGAAATAATAACATTATTTATAACTTATTGTTGTACGCAATAATTAAAAAAATAATTGAAAAAAAAAAAAAAATAAAAAAAAATAAAAAAATGATCATTTCTAAAATTGATAAAGTGGCCATAGTTGAGGAGTGAACAAAACATCGTATGTAACATTGGAACAAAGTCCATCATTCTCTCAGGCTTACTGCTGCCCTCACGGAAATTCCCTTGAGTGATTACTGCCCTCGGGAATAATCTTCGACATTACTCCCACGTGGCATAATGTACTATTGTATCTAAATTCAGAGTTTGAAAATCAAAGAATTCTAGTGCTCAAAAGGGAGCCGAAGATAACCACGTGATAATGCATTTTGAACGAACCGTGCTCTCCTAATTTCCAGATGCAGACATAGACCTGTTTGCTCTCGAGCACATAAATGACTTGACAATCCAACGACTTATAAAAACAGCAGGCCAACAGATTCGGTTCACTACGCAACGCCAAAAATGGGTAGGCTTCCGTATATACACTTGTGAAATATATATATATGATGCAATAGTGTTATTTATACATACATATATTAGCGACTTTTGTCTGTATGTCTATAAGGGTGTTTAAGGGAACCATACTTGAGAAGTAGATTTTTGTAGAGCAAAGTTATACACTGATAGAAAGGTTCAGTTATTATTAACGAGGCTCGTTAACTATTAACGAAGTGCAGAGTTGGATACGAACAAATGAATATTCGTTGATAGTTAACGAATAATTCAGTTGGGAGATCAAAGTTCAGCGTAATGTACCATCCGTTTAATAACAAATGAATATTCGTTGATAGTTAACAAATCCATATTTTAGAGGAATGAATCTGCAAAAAATGTCCAACTAAATGGATTCGTTAACAATAACTAAACCTTTCTATCAGTGTAGTATGAAAGGTCGGATTCGCAAGAGCATGCCTCATTTTTGAGATTGTGGTAGTATCGAAGGCTGCACATGAATTTTCAACCTCCTGCGATGAAAATTGAGACGCAGGAACTTTTGGCAGAATCTCTTCGCAGTGCTTTGCAGGGTTCTTGCCAGATGTTTCCTGCGTCTCAATTTTCATTGCAGGAGGTTGGAAATCCATATTTAGCCTCTCTATTCGATCTTGTTTCTATGCTATCAGTTGGAAGCCTGCAAAGCAACAAGCAAATCAAATCAGCTGCAATTAGAGCACCAAAGTTTAATATCATCTGCAAACTGTGAAGAGGGAAGAACTGCAGTCATCGCAGTGATGGATCTTAATGGTACGTGCGCTTGTCTATACGCTTTGATACTTGCTGCTTTGTGATTACCTATTTTTTCTTGAGGGAACTAAAAAGTTTTGAATTACTTCTACTTCCAAACCTCCCTTTGAAGCATTTTGCGGCATAATAATAATAATAATATAATATAAGGTATTTTTTTCTCCCTTTAACTAATGCACAGCCTGGAATAAAGATAAGATAAGAATATGCGCACAAAACAAGAAAAGCAAAGCAATGAATAATCTCATCTTAAGGGGGGCCTATACTGAAATTTGGAAAATAAAAGTTTTTTATTTTTCAAAGGTGTAGAAATGTTCAAATGAAAAAAGCCTACGTTACGTTGTATATGATGCTAGTATCTATGTATAGAAAAAAAATTCAATTTTCTGCCATGAAAGTGTAGACGCAAAGAACTTTTTGCAGAAACTTTCCTTCGCTGCGCTGCAAGGTTCTGCAAAAAGTTTCTTGCGTCTACACTTTCATGGCAGAAGGTTGAATTTTTTTCTATTCATACAAACTTTCCTTCGCTGCGCTGCAAGGTTCTGCTAAAAGTTCCTTGCGTCTACACTTTCATGGCAGAAAATTGAATTTTTTTCTATACACACAAACTTTCCTTCGCTGCGCTGCAAGATTCTGCAAAAAGTTCCTTGCGTCTACACTTTCATGCCAGAAAATTGAATTTTTTTATATACATAGATACTAGCATCATATACAACGCAATGTAGGCTTTTTTCATTTGGACTTTTTCTACAACTTTAAAAAATAAAAAACTATTTTCTCCAAAGTTCAGTATAGGCTCCCCTTAATTGGATCAAGCTATTTTTTTTTGTCCCTTTCTATTCACCTACTTCTGTGGATTTACAGGTAATTCAATGAACGTTTGTACGAATAATCTGCAAATACCCGAAATCCTCATGGAGGATGATGAGATACGCTTGATTGATGTGCATGCAAATGTTGCGGACCTGACTGCAGGAGCTAGTGGCAGTGGCTGCACAGGTATCAAAAAATCTGACGCGTCAAACGCACTCACAGTCAAACCATCCATAAGAAATACAGCTGCAAAATCATATGTAAGTATAATCGTTGTTGGTTGATTATACAATGTGTAAGTAGTACGGTTTATTTAATGTAGTGGAATGTTTTTTCTACGCCATTTGAAACCTCTGATTGGTATAACCTATAAGGGCACCCAATTTTTGATCTTGTTAGGATTTGAATGCTTTGCTTAAACAAAGTGACAATGGAAGGTGTGTTAGAGCCAAGTATGGTTTGGATGAAGATGAGGAGCTCGAAGAAGCTAGCGGAGATAGGAATGAAAGGTATCTGGATGATCACCATAAGAACCTTCTTGCCACGGCAATCATCGAAGAAGAACTGAGGGGTGATGCGTCAACGCTGTAAGTTGAACCTTTCATTGCTCGCTTCAACACTGCTATCTTGAAGTAAAAAATCATACAGTTACAAAGGTTCTGGTGAATTTACAAATTTTAATATGTTACTATCAGAATAATTTTTTTTACTCCTCAGACTGTCTTGGGAACGTATGAGCTTTCTGGGTGACGCTATCAAGGCTCTCTTTCCAACTGAAACGAAGGTGCGTTAAGTGCTGCAGTAATTTTTATTTGGCAAGTGTGTATCAAATGAGTACTCCTTTTTTCCCCAATGTCACGGAAAATTTATTGTTCTTCAGAATACCTACGTCAACAGAAGTGTAGTAAACGGCAAAACACTTCTGAAGGGAAAGCTTTATTTCAAATATTACAATAAAAGACGAGCGTACCGTAAGAGTGGTTTGATTGAATCACCCCAGACGACTAAGAAAAAGAAGATAACTTCAGGAAGCTGTGGTACGATACTTGTCAGATGCGATTTTTGGAATATCTGACCTCTATGAAGGTGACAAAACTCAGCTCTTCTTCCTTGTTTCCAGTGATTGACCCAGAAATTGAGGGTGACATCCTGTGGTTAACTCAGAATGCCTCTCCCTGGAAAGATGTATTGGAGCTATGGAAGAAGACTGCTAAGGCACGCTTTGTCAATTTGAAAAAAGACTCTGATAAACCACTCTATGAATATACATCCATGTTTCCAGCACTACAAGAGCCTGAGGGTTTTCGTTTGGTATGTATCTGTTCAATAGTATATTTGTAAAAAATAAAGAAAATTCTCTGTAACGCTCCTTTGCGATGCCAACATTGATGTTATAACATGAAGTACTGTTATTTTATGTTGCAGTTGGAGGTGGATTTCTTATCCAATGAAATAACCAAAGACAAAAAAATGTGCTTATTTCAAGTCTGGCCACGGCTGAGTTCCTTTGTGATAAAGATTGTTAGGGAAAAAGAGCTTGACTTTCTTGAAGACGGTGCTTACACACAAAGTATATTAGCTGAAAATCTATTTCCTTAACTACTCCAAATAATTTTGCATCACGATATATGTATACACGTCCGCGTACTAATTGAACTTTGAGAAATATTTATTGTGTGACTGATATTCGATACAGCTGAGACAATCGTGCAGGTGTTGATGAATATAGCCTCCCTCTTCAAGACCATCACAATATCGCGAGGTAAGCGATCAAAGGGCAAGAAACAGTGGCGGCCAACAGCAGTTGAGTGCCAGGAGGCGTTCCTGCTGCATATTGAGGTGAGTTACTTCACTGAGTATTTATATAAGTCCTCAATTCAACTTTTTCGAGCTGTCAAGTCGTATTCGTTATTTGAATTCATCTTAGACGATCTCTCTTCTTCACGAAAAAATGGAGGAAAGAAGGCAAAAGATGGCCAAACAAGGATTACATCTGCAACCGCAGGCTGTCGTAGTTGGACCGCTAGAATGTCCCACTCAGTGCCTCGTAGTAATTGATAATTTTCACTATGAGGTGAAATCTGTACTCAGAGCCATTGATATAACCTTCAAGTGCTTCCACGCTCTCTACACACCATATCCACCCGAAGCTGAACAAATATGGCTGTTTTTGCAGCGAGCAGTGTACAAATTTTCCACTGAACATCATGACAAGTCATTCACTAATGTGGAAACTCGATTGGCTGAGTTCGAGCAGCACAACCCCTACACTTCGTAATGTTTCATTACACTCTTTTTCATATCATTTTATATTGGTTATGATTTGTCATTGTTAGGGATATGCAAATGCTGTTTCTATAATTATTTGAAAATAATACTCAGACACTGCGAGTCCGTGCAAAATTATTTAAGGGTTTGTTGTTATTTTGCAAGCAGAACTTGCATAATCTTGTCATATTCATCAGAATTTTATTTTTACTTTGATAGTTAGTTTTTCTAAGTGTAAGTCAAACAGCTGCCCATTTATCTATAGTATATGGGCTTTTAATTGTTGAAAAAACCTAAGTCATTTGTCGATGATTCTTGTAGTAAGTTATATATACACTAGGGTGGTCCAAAAAAAAAAGGTTTTTTCTTATCATCTCAAAAGTTTATTTTAGCTATAAAACAAATTCTCCTAAAAGCGCAGCTCGATATCTCAACTCTACGAGACGCTCAACGATTTTCCGTTTTCCCATATAAATAACACACGAAAAATTTATTTTTTCGTTTTTTCTGCATAAAACTCCGAAAAAAAATTTTATTCCATTTTGATGCACATATTTTTGTAGGAAATTTAATTTTTCAATTTTTTTTTATTTTTATTTATTTATTTAAAATTTTGAAATTTACTTTTTTTTTCACAGCCTGATAACTTTTTATCTGTTAAGATTACGAGAAAAATTTATCAAAGCTTTTTTGTAGAGAATTAAATTTCCTACGAATGTGTGTGCATCAAAATTAGAATAAAATTTTTTTTCAGAGTTTGACGTGAAAAAAACAAGAAAATAATTTTTTTACGTGTTATTTATATGGGAAAACGGAAAATCGTTGAGCTTCTCGTATAGAGTTGAGATATCGAGCTGCGATTTTAGGAGAAGTTGTTTCATCTGAAAGAAATTTTTGCGATGATAACACTTGAAAAAAAAATAAAAAAATGTTTTTTTTTTTGGACCACCCTAATATACACACAGTATTATTATATAATATGATTTTCAAATTGTAGCTGTGGCATAAATATTTCGTGGAATATTAAGGATTACTTATTGCTGGGTGGGTGAGTAATGAGTCAGTGATTGAAACATCACCTATATTATTTTTAGTTTTTATCTTCCGTACTAATTTTTAAGTTGTCCGTGTGCACTTATTATGTACATGTACTTTTATAACTATATAAATACAAGCCAACTGTGTAAGAAATATTTTACAGTTTTATTTTTACGTGTTAGTATAGTCACAACTTTCCATCACAAAGATGGCTACGTGTTGCATGTGCAAGCCAAGACTTACGCTACCATGCATTACAGCTCTCGTTCAGCATTTGCAACTTGTTCATCACACAAATGCTTCCAGCAAGTTTACATGTGGACAGGGGGGTTGCTTTACTACCTATGATAATATCCATTCTTTCAAGCGACATCTAAAAAAAAACCACAATTGTCCTGTATTGCCTCTCGTCTCTACTAATGACCTTAATACTATTGAACCAAAACGTCCAAGACTTGATACTGGTGATATTGAAGAATCTGCACCATGCAGTGACTCTCATGATTTCGTAACTGTAGACGCTGCAGAAACTCTTGAATTTGAAAATGATAGTTGCGAAGACTTTACGTCTAATTATCAATCGCAAGCTGAAATATTCATAGCCAAACTGTATAATAAGACAAAGATGCCTAGAAATCAGGTTCAGGAAATTATTGAAGACACTAGTGCATTCCTTCAAAACGGTTTTTTAACAAGTCTGAAAGAGAAAGTCCTCAAATCTTTGAATACTTCAAATGCCGATTTGAACGAAGTCAAAGATATTCAAAAAATGTTTGAGGTTTTGGAAGACCCTTTCAAAAATTATAAGACTGAATATCTTAGGCTCAAAAAATTTATCAACTCAGGTGATTTCATACCCCCCATTCCCTATGTAGTGGGTAAAAGATTGACAAAAGTTACGAAGGATAATACTGTTAAAGCCCAATACACTGATGTTGAAGGTCAATTCGTTCCACTACGCTCTGTGCTTCGGAAATTTCTTGCATTACCGAATGCTTTGAATGATATCTTATGCTATGTTGAATCTTTAAATCCAGATGAATACTCAAACATCGTACAAGGTCCCCTATGGCAAATGAAAATTCGTAATTTTAAAAAGGAAGATATTGTGTTACCTCTTTTCATTTACTTCGATGAATTTGAACCGAACAACCCTTTGGGACCTCATACCGACCAACTTGCTGCTGTTTATGCAAGCATACCCTGTTTACCTCCAGAATGCCGTGCTACACTAGAAAACATTTTCCTTGTGCTTTTGTTTGAGTCAGATCAGAGAATAGAATTCTTGAATCACAAAGCATTCGATCCACTAGTCAAAGAGCTTCAGTTTCTTGAAACCACGGGAGTCACTGTCAATGGAAAGAAGATTTATTTTGTCCCTGCTCTTATCACTGGTGACAACAAAGGAGTGCACGAAATTTCCGGCTTAATATCTGGTTTTACTGCAAATTATCCTTGTCGATTTTGCAGACTTCATAAGTCTGTAACGTCAGTCAGCGTTGAGGAGGATGTATCCATGCTCAGAGACAAAGACAATTACCGTGAGGATGTGATTAGGAATAACGAATCACTCACTGGCGTTAAAGAGGAATGCACATTCCATCGAATTCCATCTTTTCATATTACAAGCAATGCTTTTGTTGACATGATGCATGACTTGGCTGAGGGCTGGGCACATGTAATTATGGTTTTTATTTTGAAATATATGATTAAACACAACAATAGTTTCACTATGGAAGTGCTGAATTTTAGGATTGACATGTTTGATTTTGGCCCAACTGAACCCAACAAACCTCACTTAATTTCCGACAAATACTTCAATGAGAATGGGAGGCTTAAAATGACAGCCGCAGAAATGTTGTGCTTCGTCAAGTATTTCGGAATTCTGATTGGTGACCTTGTTCCAGAGAATGATCCTTACTGGAGTTTGTATTTGTCTTTGCAGCAGGTCATCGAGCTTACACTTGCCAAACGTTTACCTAGAGATGCTGCTTCTCTTTTTAAAAGCCGTGTTAAACAACTACATGAGCAGTATCTAATTCTTGCGAGTACAAGTAATGCAAGTATAAATAAAAAAAATGCCAATAAGAAAGAAAGACTGCAGCCGCTTCTAACACCTAAGGCTCATCACTTAACTCACTATTGTACTGTCTTTGAACAATGTGGTCCAATCGCTCATTTAGCTTGTTGGCGCTTTGAGGCTAAGCACAAACCGCTGAAAGAGTCTGCTGTTTCAACTAAAAGCCGTGTCAACATTGCCTATACTATTGCAATTAAAAACCAGCTTCAATTTTGCTACAAACTTAAGTCTAACAAAGGAATTATACCTCAACTCGAAGTTGGACCTGGTAACTTGATGCAGGTTGATCAATGCTTTGATTTCGAACATACTTTACCTGCAGACTTAATAAAAAAAGATAGCCAATTTTTTTCTCCTAATTGGATCAGATTTAAAGCAATTAAGTATAAACCCGGGATGGTTTTATTTACCAGTATTGAAGAATGCAGTCCAGCGTTTGGGAAAATTCAGTTCATTCTTGTTAAAGATGAGTCTATTATATTCGTATGTAAGTCCTTGTTAATAACAGAGTTCAACGAACATGTCAATGCTTTTCATGTGCATTCGACAGAGAACTGGTTTTCTGTAGCACCGAATGATCTCATTGATCCCATGCCTCTGTATTGCCATACAATGGTTACTGGCAGCAAATTCATAGTAATGAAATACTATATATAACATTATATCTTATACCTACTCCTTGTATTTCATGTTATTATATAAATATGTATAGATATATTTATTGCAACTTTTTTATTCATCTTTGACCTGTATATCGATGGTTCCTAATAAGAAATGCGCTTTACCTTATGGTAGCAGATGATGAAACAATTATCTACTGCAGTGTATATGCATAGGAGATCATTGTTTGATCATCTGCTACCATGAAGTTACGCGTTTCTTATCAGTGGCCATCGATGTGGCATGCAGCCTTCTCGCCGGGATAGCAAATTACTTGCTATTTCAGCAAGTAAATTGCTGGCAATTTTTCTTGCGCTGTAGCTAAATTTTAATTGGATTAGCAAGCGATTTGCTGCAGTGACAACTGCCAGCAAGCAAACTGGTCCGCATAGCATCGTATACCTGCTGCATTAGCTAAGCTGCGCGGTATTACCAGAAAACCAACTTCAGCAATCGAGACTGGTAGTTACAGCATGCTGCTTTGCAAGCTGTATATTTACAACCGAAAATTGTTAAAGGAGCAATATTCTAGTTGGGACAGCAATTAATTTTTCTCAGTGTAGTTACCCTCTCCCAGCGCGCTGCTCGTACATTCTACATGAATGGAACAGCGCGTGTTCCAATTAAATAAAAAATACAAAAAATACAAAAAAAAAAAACATTTCTATATCTGTCGATAAATTATTGTTAGTGTATTTATTTCGACCAGTCAGAATAGATGTAGAGATAATTCACATGGAATCAATTTCAGTATGGATGGAGAGAGAACTTGCACAGATTCGGGATAACAATTTATTTGAAACTCTTATTACCAGTTGGAGATAGCGAAGTAGGTATAAATCAACCACAAGCAATCGAACTCCAGCTATACTGTATATGTACAAAGCTCAACCGGAAGAACTTTCGGACAAGTTACTCTACTCAATAAGAAAAATGGCCAAGCCTGCTTTCTCCCGATCAACTGAAGACAAGCAAATCTTAGCATTGAGCAAACATGAACAAACGAAATGAACCACTCCGAATCAGTGGCTCGAATACGGGTGGAGTAACTTTCGAAGAAAATGAAAAAACCGAACTTGAAACTATCAATATTGATCTCCGATTCTATTGTCTAAATTGCGTGTATAGGCTAACGAAGCAAGCGACTGAATATCCGCGAACCTAGTTCACGGATTCAAGACAATTTGAGAAATGGAGCCGCGTGCATATTTGAAATTTTTATAAAAATCACATGAAATGATTTTCTCTGGTGAATACCGGTTGCATTTGGCGCTCTAGTGACTCTGTACCAGCGTTCGTCAGTATTCGCCGTTACTCTGAAATATTATCGGACAAAAACTCAGTAGAGCACAAACATCAAACGTCATCGTTTCGCCTCGATGAATGCTCAGTCACGGTGGATGCCCACACACACATGATGATACGTATGGGTATAAAATCTGCGTAGGTATTACTACATACAGATATGATGGGGCTTATAGGAGTTCTTGCAGGACTCGCTGATTATACAGACTCCGTACGGTTGTTGGGATCAGGATTTATTCATGTCATATTGACTTATTCGAGTTTAATACTCGGCAAATAAAATCTCAATCAAAAGGATCCGTACACAGAAACGGTAAACTATGAACGCGATAAGCCTCTCGATCCCCCAAATATGCCCGGAAGTAAGCGTTTTGTACTTGTCGAATTATTACCTTGTGCAAAACACACGATCGCATATGACTTATAGACACGTAATACTTGTCCAGCGAAAACAATGGCCGGAAAACGATTCTCCACCAGCAATAATAATCGTACATCAAAATGTACATACGTATAGTGTACTTTGACAAACGGCACACTTTGTGAAAATGTGTTGTTTAATACAACGACACAAAATTCGGTAATAAAATTGACAAATTTTAATGTAGAACGTATAAATATCAACATGTATGGCATTATCGATGGAGAAAATACTCGTATCTCAATATCTCACTTGGTTTCAAAGTAAACTTATTCTGCGGAAGGTGTTATATTTTTTCTTCTCACGTTGAAACTTAAATGAAGTTATTATTCTGAAAAAGAGAGTACGATGAAGGGGGAGAAGCAAAGCGAGAGGCAAATAGAGGTTTTAAAACGACAGAGTACAAGGTAATATTAAAGCTTGAAAGTTGAACACCGGGTTGTTACCGCGCTGTTACTCTTGAAGGTTTCATTAGTTGGTAATTACGGAAGTTTGTGTTGATCGTGCAGCTCAGTGCGCTACCAAGTTTCATTTCATATCGGGCACTTCATTGCACTGGCAGCTCCTCGTGCACCAGGTGTGCCCCGTGGAAGCTAGTGTATGTACTAATCGTCTTAGAATTAAATATTTTTCGAATAAAAATCAAATTTAGTTGGGAAAAAGAAAACCCGACTATATAGTTGAACTCATTTAATGGCATAAAAGTGTTACGGATGAAATTCTTTCTAGTTAAAAGTTCTTCAACTCTGATTTAAGTTAACCCCAGCTTTTAGCGTTCAAGTGTTTTCCTGGTTTTCTTAAAAACGAGCCTCTCTGCACCTAAGATCCACTTCATACTCGCCGAGGCGTACGCCGCTTTAGAACTCACACAGCAATTAACGTCCGACCTAACTTTGAGCTTTTGAGTATGTAGCAGGTAGGTATACCTAGGTTTGAAGACGTGTTGCATATCACGTGTGCCACGCTGTGACGCAGTCTTAATCGTCTGCTTATTCAGAGAAGTTAGACATCTGCTAGAATAACAGTAAGCATAAGCATTCGCTAAAACCGAGGTAAATTTGGTCTTATAGCGTTAAAACGCGGTTCAACAGAAGCTACGAAATTGGTTGGCGGGTTGTGCGGCTCGAGCAAGTAGTGCAACTCAACGGTCGAGCCGACGCGACAGCTCCCGGGGAAACGCTGGTGTCAACACTCGACGCTTGCCGTCGATGTTGTACGCGTCGCGACGCTCAATCACGCACAGGGACGCAAAACGAAGCACAGGGACGCGCTCCCGCGAGATATGGGGTAGAACCAACCCCATATTAATGTTCTCGGATAGCAAAAGCTCGCGATGCATCATGGGTAGGTAGATATCGAGCGACTAGCTATCAACGAGCCGAATTTCCTGACTCGATTAATTATTCCTGCGTTATAATCAACGCGTTTAATATCAGATCAAAGGCCACCAACTCGATTTCGATTATGTGTGGTTGGTTGGCGTGTATATATAGCGAATAACATCCGCAAGTGCCATTTTTGGGATTGTAGACTCAAAAAGCTCCACTTCTATTTACGAATAATAAATGTTTGATCACAATATCATTTTACAATTCGACGTAGGTACATATAATATGTTTAGAACTTTGAGGAGTTTCAAAGGAAAAATTGAAAAATTTTAGTGAGGGGTTGGAGTAACGAAAGCACTCAAAAGTGTATAAATAAATACAGTATAAAGATCATTAATGTGCATGGGATTTTTTTTTTTTTTTTTCAGAAAGCACGCAAAAAAAAGTGCTGTCAAATTTACTATGTGAGCAGTAAATATAGGGACAGCACTTTTTTGCAGTAGAAATTATCACAATTGCAGTATTGGGTACATTGGAGCAAGTGGCCTTCAATGTCTACATGAGTGAATGTCACCACAATTGTGATAATGTCACCACAATTGTGATAATTTCTACTGCAAAAAAGTGCTGTCCCTATATTTACTGCCCACATAGTAAATTTGACAGCACTTTTTTTTGCGTGAGGAAGGAAAAGGAATATAGATTACCTTGGCCTATATATTGGTTAAGGTTTTCCCGTGGACGTTAAGCGCGTTTTATGCTTACACGCGTATATAGACACGTGAAACTCGAGTTTCTTTTATTGGAAATTTTATGACTATTTCTGTCGTTTCGTGGCAATAGCCAACATATTTTCTCAGCTGTATTTGATTTTCAACGAGTTTAGTGTCGGAATCGCGAGCCTTTTATCGACAAAAATTGAACGGCTCTCGCACGATATGCGCGGTTCAGAACGGTTGAAAAATACCAATAATTACAGGATACCGTAATGAGTAATGAAATATTTTATGGAGAGGGTGGTTTTTACGATCCTGTTTATTTTCACCCACCCAAACACACTCTCGCCTCGAAACCGCACGACGATGCATACAGGAGATAAAAAAGAAAATGAAAAAAAAAAAAAATAAATAAAAAAAAAAAATGAAACAAAATGTCCAAGTATTGCACGAGACACTTACGAAGTGGGGTACGTGGTGTTAATCGTGATACGACCTATTATTTAACGGAAGATTATTATCGTTTGATGATTCGGTATAGTATGTGTGTTATAGCTAGGTACCTCATATACGCAGAGAACGACGTGGGGTTTTACCCTGCAGGATTCGAGCTCTGGAACGACTGGCGCAGCGTGGATGAAGCGAATACCGAATATATATGGGATAAGTGAAGCTATGGTTTTCCAATAATGAAATAACTCGGCTACGATATTATTCTCCCTGGGGAACATTTCGCATCTCGGATAGCTCTGGTTGATTTAATTCTCGCGTAATTCTTACCAAATAGGAGCTCGAAGGATACGGCACATCTATTATACCCCCTCAAATTATACCTAGATATAGGTACATACTTGAGACTAAATCCATTTTGCATAAACCGTTCTAACTATATAGCGTTTACCTTAACTACGATATTCAAACATAGTTTCGGGCACTTGAATTTAATACGGTAACTATTTTTTCGCCGTAACTAATTCAAGGTCGTATTTTGAAAGAGCGTGGGATAGGTACCATCCCGGAATATCAGAGGAGGAATTTATCGGAGACAGCTTACCCAACGGCCTCTTTGTAGAATACGCTGAAGAGGGCGATTCCTACCCCTGTTCCAGCTTGTACCACCATCTCCACGAACTCCCTTCGTTTACGGAAATAGTGGCCAAGCACTAGGCCAGCAGTTTCCTTGACTAGGCCTGCACCGGCGCCGAGGACCAGTCCGTAACTGTTGGAGTAGAAATAAGTTTTATTTTATATAGCATCGGTTGTCGATAAAAGAAGAAGAAAAAGAAAAAAAATATGAACCGAACACAATATGTTTGCTGGATGTTTAATCTTGGGTAGAATACAAGGTGTTAAGGATCTCCTAAACCCATTAGCGCGATGTCGCGATCAAAACTGCACGGTGCGAAAAACGGAACTTCCTTGAGGCCAACGTCGAACTTTTTTTTTTTTTTTTTTGTATTCCACCGGTCGTGGGGAGCCGAATTTGCCTCTGAATATTTAGAGGGTTCCTCGAGGGGAAAACGTAAACGTATATATATATGTATATTTATACCATGTATATGCGGTGATTTTTTCTCCTCCTTTTTTTTTGCTTTTTTCATGTATTTTTTTTTTTTTTTGTTATAAACTAAATCCCAGCTCGAATATCTGACAGCGAATTTCGAGCTACATAACTAACGGTTTATTCAGTACGCATATATACCTACCTATATGCGTACCTACTCGAATGCACAGGAAATTCATCAGCGGCTAACAAACAACCCCGAGTCGAGTTCATTCAGAAAACTTTTCGGACAAGTAAACCTCAACTTAAACAGTGCCAAACGCTGGCCCTTGGTATAACAACTTTTCATTCAACATCCGGTTACTTGACATAGAACCGGTACTAACTTTAACAGATTGTGTTTTTCATCGCAATTCGAACAACCAGCGTAAGTTAATACATCTGTTCGATTATACCAGCGACAGGCTTCATCCAGATGTAAATAATTAGAAATTAATTATAGCAAATGGAACACTAAATCTCCAAGGTATATTCTACCTGAACTCAATTTCAACGTGTAAGTCGACATATTATACCGTTTATCACATCATTGCAGAGAAAATTCCAAAGTTTCTTAATTCATCGTCATTTTTCACATGGGAGAGAGAAAATTATTATTTGATAAATAAATGTTAATTTCACCTCAAACTCGTTGATCTGACCCAAGTAATTAATGTTAATGTCTTCATTAATACAATTCAAATTCATTAATTTTATTCTCTCAGATGTATATATATGTACTATACAAACATTGCGCGCGACACGCAAGTAATTCGTTTTTCAAATTCTCTCATCGCAACGTTATGACGGTTTGCACCCTGTTGCTATTGAACGATGGATTAATCAACCCTTGAGTGATACTGCAGTCCATTATTTAAAACTGTTTTATTGACAGTTTGTGACAAGCTGCAGGTTTACTAATCAGCGATTAGTGCATACTGCAGAGGTAAATTTCGACTTTATTAATCGCTAACTATAAGCTAGATAAAGCACTGGCTGAGGCTGCCAGAAATTCTATACGAGTACTGCAAGGTTGAAATATGAATACATACACTAGATGATTTTGGGTGAAAAATTTCAAGCCACTAATTACGTACCTCAATAACACCTGATGCATTTGTAAAGCGAAAGAAGTGAATAGTGAAGCCAAGGCTAGAACCAGGCCCCCGATGACGGCGGTAAGTCGTGTACTACCTCGACGACAGGCGCCGACAACCAAGGGCGCCGAGCCCCTAGACACCGCGGCGCTCAGGGCTCCAATCCAGGCTGAAATAAAAGTAAAAAAAAAAAATTATTTCCTTTTATACCCTTCAATTCATGATGGGCAGAAATTTTTCCTGAAACAACTGATCCGAGTAAAAGCTTTTTTCGTGTGTATAACATAATAAATGTTATAAATAATATGTCTAATTGCGAGAGCGAATTATGGGATATATATCGCATAATTCCTCGGGATATGTGAAATTCAAACAGGTGGTATGATTCAGTAATTATTCTAGTAATTACCTCGATGTACCGCGTGTATTATATACTGATTTATAATTAGCCTTTCATCAAATACAGCTCCTGCGGTCTGATATTCCACGTGTTAATGAATATGACGATACCGCATGTTTTCATTAATCAGTGAAATAAATTTACCCGGCTTTTACAGCCGCTGCAGGATCTTGTGGAACGTAGAATGTAATATATGATGGAAAGAGATGATGTCATGTTGGTCGGGGAACGATAAAAAAAAAAAAAAAAACTAGCGTCATGTATCTACCAACTCAATTTTCAAACATCCATCGATCACTTTGAATTTGGATGAAAACATCTCGACGTAAGACACTTTGAATTGTATTCGAATCGGATGCAAAACAAAACTTTTTACATACGAGGGTTGATATATATACCTATACATATAGGTACATATGTATGTGTGTATGAAGGGACGACGAATTGAGAGTCCCGCAGGAAACTGGCGCCTCATTTTATAAAAACTCTTCATATCCGGATTTGGGTCGAGGAACCGATATGCGCGTGCGTTCGTGTATTACGCGACCATACAGATGTGGCTACATATGTAAAAGACTGGATATTATAATTCAGAATAAAAGGATGCATGGTATAAGCACAAGGGGAAAAGGAAACTGTAAGCCGCTCATCTGATCGTACAAAAGCTTTCAACTGAGTAAAATTTTCCAAGATTCTACCATAACTCGGTTTCTATATTACGCGGAGACTCTGACATAGAAAATGCAATGTAGTATGCTATGCAATTTGAAAAAGTCATTTTCAGCCTGCGCGCTTTTGTACTCTTGCATAAAATCTGGAGAATTAAATCACCGCATCCTAGGGAGGAAACAAAAAATGCAAAAAAAAAAAAAAAAATCAATAAAAAATATGTAAAAAATCCGGAATAAGTCATCGTACATGCAAATAGCTTTTGGATAAACTCAACGTCACGGTGGAGTCCCGGAGGGAAAACAGTGTCACGGTCCGTCGAGAACGATTCGGTCCATTAGTTTCACTATTGGCCAGGTCTTGCCCGGGTTTGGTATTGGCTTTCAATACCGGGACTAGAGTACAAACAATATTACTCTAATATGGGACATTCTCTGAGAGATGGACCATCACCGAAATCAAGTGTGGCCGATTTCGTAACCAATCACATTATATCATAGTACCTATATATACTCACCAATCTGAGGCTCTCCAATACAAGTCCCTTTATTTGAATTGCACTACGATGCCACATTGACAGGGTAAGCTCTTAGGACCTTGATATCTGTGACGAAAGTGGACCGAATTTAGACGTTTCAGCAAAAAAAAAAAAGGATTTGTACAACACGTTTTTAAAAACTAAATTTCACCGAAATTTTTCCGAATACTACATTGAGTTTTCACCCCTCAAAGGAAATTATGGTATTCGAAACGATTCAAATTGCATGCAATTTTGCCTCTCACAGAATGCTACATGTGGACGTATAGATATCCAGTTTATCGATACTGGTGTATGCATCGATCAAGTATAGAACGTGTTTGTAAATGCAATTGCATATTTCAAGAGCTGATCCACACCCCCGGAGTAGGAAGATACTGAATGTATGTAGTTGCTGCGTACGTCTGAACAATAAATTAATTCGGAGTTCTTGGAACTTGACAGGAAGATCTATAGCAATTAAGCGAGTTTGTAAATAAACAGTACCTGGGGTTGTTATCATTACCCGAACTGCGAACAGCGAACAGCAAACAGCAAACATCCACTATCACGGATTTATCCCAGAATCTAAAATATCCTGTGCAGATGAAGGGAATAATGAAATTGCTAATTTCCCCAATTTCACCGGGTGAAATCGTAAAACAATATACCAATACCCTCTCTTAATTAACGTTACCGTAATTAATACTAGTTGGTCGTATTACCTCGAACATGTAAAACAGGATGTTATTTCCCGCCGAATTAATAATTACATTAAATCTGTATATTTTCGATAAATCGTTATACATACCTGGCCAGCTAATATTACACATAAATAATTTAACGGCCGTTCAATACACTTTGCAATAGCGTATACTGTATACAATGCTTCCTGTATATCCATTAAAACTTCAACGCTTGGAAGAACAACTCCTCCAACTCAAGTTCTTATGAATATGGAAATTCTCTGTACCAGGAACAGCTTTTATAGAATGAGAAATCGACTGTAATCACTAATCATACATTTTATACATACGTATAAATATGGTAGGGGATGTAGGAGATCCGTACATTCGTATAATCCGGATTCAACGAGGTATGTGTAATTTAATAACAGGACACCGTAGAGGAGGGTCCCGATTGTCCAAGCTATCACTCGAGGCGGTCAAGAGTTGGGTCTGTCGAAGTTGCCATCGTAATTATATAGGACAAGTACCGTTTCAGTCGAATCGTTTACAACCTCAGATAAGTATATATATGCGTGTGTTGTCTTGTTACGTTTTAATGCATAATAAAAAAAATTTGTACCTGAATTTTCCTTAATTTTTTGTAAATTGATAATTTCAGTTGTAATTTTTGAGCTGATATATGAGAGATTCTTTACCATATTTTGCGCATCGCTAATATTAAAATTGAAAACGTTCGTAAAGCAGGATATTGTATAATACCTTTGAAACGTGAAGGTGATAAAATCGCGAGAGTATATAGTATAGTACGTGAAGAATAAATATATAAGACGATAAATTTATTGACGAAACGGAATATCCGTGTGGAATAAAACGTCGTGAATGGATATTACATTTCGGAGTTTTCTGCAGTCGTTGAAAAAAAAAAAAACAAAAAAGAAATTGGAGCAGTATCTGTCAGTGAAATGCCGTGGGCAAGCGACGAAATAAAGGAGGAAAAAAAGTAAAAAAAAAAAAAAAAAAAAAAAAAAAAAGGAATAGATGGTGAAAAAAAGCGGCGAATTTCGGAGGATGTAGTATAGTGATTGGCAGCGAAGATTGGCATCCAAATAAAACGTTCGGTCAGAATATTTGCTTATTTTAACGTTATTTAATCGAAATCGAATCTCGTCTCGTCCCGAATCTGTCGATAGGGTAAAACCTGATTTCGAAAATTTGTCAAATGCATGCAGTCGACAGGCTGAGGAACAAACTCTTGTTCGATAAATAATCTTAACTGAGTTAATTTGTCGGGGTGGTTACAATTAAAATTCCGAGTTCAGAGTTCGCCCGCAACTTTACTCGCCGTTTATATTTCGCAATTTTACTTCACCCAGTCAGTTTCACGTTGCATGAGAATGATAACACGAAATCCCGTGTACTGTCACTGGAATATTTCCTACCCACGCAGTATAAAACCACTGAACATTGCGAACCTCCGAGGCACGTGACAAAGCGAGGTTTGCGTTTGTAATGTTAAACGTTATAGCAACGCTGTAGCAAGCATCAACGCATTAGCTATACGTAGCTGGAAATTATTTTAAAAAATCTTTCGAGTTCCCTGCACGTTATATTCGTTGATAAAGAATAAAGAATAAAGAAAGTACTTGAGTACTTGGATGGGTACCTACGTATAATTTGAATCGCGAGTCCGAAAATGTATGGTTTTAATTCAATTGCTTAACCACTTTACTCTCCGCCGAGTATGAAATAAACCAATTACGTTATACTTTAACTCGATTTCAGTTTGGCGAAGTAACAAAATCAACAGGTCGACCTCGACGAATCGCAGCTCTATCTGCAGAGTCCCCGGTGGCCCAAGTTCCCGGTTGTTACCTTGCCGTAAACAGTCATTTACAGCACTATAGGTAATTTGCTTAGTCAGCTACGGCAGAATACTCTAATTAGTAATTAGTAATTCGGACTATTGTAGGATGAAGAAGCCGATAATTGGATACCGTAAAGGTCAAAGTTTTATAATATCTGGGATATTAAAGTGTTGCCAAGACCATTTCGAAGACCAGGTTTTATAACTAATGACGTTAAGTTAACTATTTAAGTGCAAGAGCAAAGTATGTAATCAATTTCAGAATACATTCCATCCTTGGTATACAAAGATTCCTGAGAACACTGGCCTGCACGCATATTATAAATCTTCTTTATAACTCCCTAAAATTATAATGAAGAATATTCCGCGGATCGTTTAACGGCTATTACATTATTCATCGAGTTTTCTTCCTCACTCTATATAGTAAAAAGGGTTGAAACCTAGCCCTAACAACACAGACTATATCCTAATTTAGGTTCAACTTTTACAAGATAGAAGAATCAAACAGGTGCGTATAGCTCTCTGATATCGTCTCACCTATATACCTACTCTTACATATATCACGTTATCAGTTCAAGCTATAAGTATATCACGGTCTAGTCTATCTATAAGTATTTCCTATATATAAGCTATGTGTACACGTGCGTATCATTATATTAGTTATTCCTGTCGATCGCGGAACTACGCTATATTTGATATGAACTTAAGTTCAAAGAGAGTCAGTGGCCGGGATGCTGATGTGTAGTGTATAGGATAGAGAGCAGCTTGTGCAAGCCAAGGCCAAGCGTTATAAATTTCATTTCCTCCGACGAAAGGCCTTTCTCTGCACCGTGGAGGATAGGAGAGGATATAGGATATTAAAGGATAGGACAGGGTGAGATGGATTGATAGTGAGATAGTAAGGTAGGTAGTATAGAGAATAGAAGATAGCAGAATAGGATATATTTCCGTAAAAATAGATAACGAAAAATTTGTACAAGTGGGGAACAAGGGTGTGTATCTCTGTTGCGGTTGTCAACGAACAGTAAAGACCGTTGGTGGTCTCCGTTCTCTGGGTTCTTATTTCCGTTCTTTCTTTTTTCACTCTCTCCGCAGTTCTGCTATCTCGAGTGTCAACGTGGCCTGACTTTTTCTTTTGTGTTTTGCTTTCGCTTTATTTTTTTCTGCGGATATTTTCATCGTGAGAGCCGCGGGCGTCGAGGCGTCGCGGTCGACAACAGCGCCGGTTGTAATCGCGTTATTACTTTCTTCTTCTTCTTCTTCTTCTTCTTCTTCTTCTTCTCCTCTCTACCTTTTTTTTTCTCCTTTTTTATAACATACACATTTTCACCTTGTCTCGTGACCACGTTATATGAGATAATATTAATTCCAACTAGAGAGGCGGTTCTTTCCACCTTTAACTTCTTCTTAACGCATAGAGACAGCGAGAGAGAGTTAGTTTAGAAAGGATCCACGGTACCCAAGCCATCAAAAGCTACTTGGTAACCTCGCGTGGCGATAATGGCCCTCGAGATCCTCGCAAAATCGTGAGTTAAAGGACTAGCTTAATGGCTATGGGGCTTTCGCAACCGACGGTTACGTCAGATACATACTTTTCAATCTCCAAAAGACAAGAATCTTTACTTCCACTTATGCATAATATGGTGTCAGCTAAATTGCACGTGAATCAAAGTAGGGATAATTGTATAATAATCGTGCGTGTACACCAGGGTGGTCCTTAATTTCATCATTTTAGAATTTCAATGGTTCCATGGGCCAGGACGTCTCCAAATATATACAAAACAAAGGAACCATAACCCCAGGTTCCTATCTCAATTCTAAGCACCACCCCAAAGCTTACGAATTTTCCCATTTGAATAAAACACGATTTGTGAAATTCAGCGGTTCATTTTTTTTAATTCCTATTGCAGTATTGCACTCAGAAAAAGGTCTTGTTGACACAACCAAAATTTGGTTATTATATATTCACAATCACATTTTTTGTTCAGTCAATCAAATTTTTTGTTCAGTCCACCAAAAATTTCGTTCGGATACCCAAAATTTTGTTAGGAAAACCAAATTTTGTTGGAACAACCAAAATTTTGGCTATTCCAACAAAATTTTTGGTTGACTGAACAAAAAAATGTGATTGTGCATATAATAACCCAAATGTTGGTTGTGTCAAGAAGATCTTTTTCTGAGTGTGCAGCTTCGAAAAATCTCAAACTTGGTACACCCCTTACGTGTAGTAGTAGGTGTTTCATGAAAATTCGAGAGATTTACGACGATATACTTTTCTAAGCTACAGCGCACCAAAAAAAGATTTCTTATCTCCAAATTGTGATAAATAAAATTTTGTCGTTAAAAATCTGCACATTTTTCACTGACACCTACTACGATAGGTATAAGAAATGTACGGAGTTTTAGATTATTCGAAGCGATAATGCGATAGGAATTAAAAAAATGACCCCGCAGTACTAAAAATCATCTGTTATGTAAATATGAAAGTTCGAAGGCTTTGAGGCAGTGCTTAGAATTGAGATAGGAACCTGGGGTTTTCACTATACATTTGTTAAAAATATATTTGAAGACGTTCTAGCCCATGGGAATATTGAAATTCGAATTTGACCGAATTGAAGACCACTGTACACACATCACACATGCATGTTATATTTGTTGAGACAGAAAGGCTGGAGCCTGATCTTCGTATTCATCAGATTGCAGACAAAGTTAAAGACCTTCAAGTGGATAAGTACTAGTGTAATGTTACGCATTACATCGCATGACTGGATTCAGCCCCTCTGCGTGGCGAGGCAAAAGAGTCGAGTACCAAGTGGATGGCTCGTTTCTTTTCAACACTGCAGGTCTTCACGGGGCCTAAAAAAGCACTTATCTTTTATTTACCGGCCCTTACATTCGTCTGAACAAAGGACACTTGCTGACGAAAAGTTTTCTTTTTTTTTCTTATTTTTTTTTTTTTTTTTGTTTTTTTTCTCTCTCTCGCAAGAACGGTAGGTACGCGATTTGAGTGAAAAATTCAAAGGAGGTATTCGACCGAACGAAGATATCTAACGCTGAGACAGGTTGATACGGGCGTAAAATAAACCTCGGTAAAGCAAAGGGGGACAAAATCTGATATTTTATTTAGCATACGGAACATAATCAACGACAATCTTCATCAGAGGCACAGTACTTCGTATAAGTACTGATGTGCCGATTCGTTAAATTTTTCTGGCAATTAGATGACTCGTGATTTTAATTATTTAATTAAACTAAGAGGTTTTCAACCGTATTGATGATCGATGATTATACTCGAATTATTATTGACAATTATTATCAAAGCAGTTTAAAAATGTTATATATTGATCATTCTGACGCTGCATGCAAGATGTCGAAAATTTAAATTCTTTAAAAACGCGATCGCAATGTCAGCATTTTTCCCCAATGTAGTTTAGCTAGAATCGTCGTGTTCGGGAAGAGGACGGGAGAGATTTCGCAATGTCTATAATCAGGGAATCGGAAGCCGAAAAGACTTTGAGAAATCGGTGGCGACTCTGAGAATAATGGGTCAAAGTCTTGGGGGATGGGATCCATACTCCAATCTGGACCGTTCGGAGATACGCCAGCTGGTTACATTGAATCCTGATGACAAAATTGCCACGGTCTTTTTGGCGTCACTGAGCGAGGGGAAGGGTTCCTTCCGGTTTTTGGTAGCGGGGGTGTTCGGTGTGCGTCAAGATTTACGATTGACAAGGAAAAAGGCGACTGGCTGGATCAAAGTGTTTCGTGTATAAGCCGCTAGCTATTGTATCTCGGGAAAAAATATATGGAAAAAACATAATCGGGCCGGAAGCTTTCCCGTCTTAAGTGACATTTCTTGAACCGTGCAAAAAGAGAGAACGAGGCATTATTAAGAAATACGATCTTGGCATGTCGCGGCCGCCCTTGTCCCCTTTTTGGTCCACTCAGCATCACGCTCACACTTGAGTAAGAGAGAAAAAGAAAAAAAAAATTTACGAGAGTGCCGGTACTACGTTCTGCAGTTCACTTCATATCGTCACCTCTTGGACTTTGACGATTCCGCAACACGAAATACTTACGTAGTTGTAAGATACGTATAACAAAAGTGAAAAAGTAGTACGTATGGATCGAAGAGATCGAAGAGAACTCGAAATATCGGTTTTTCTGTATCTACATGCAGACAAACTTCTTCTCCTAGATAGCAAGGATATTCCATGAATGCGTGAAGCTCGGTTTCTTTTCATCCACACCCTTCTCAAAGTGTACATATAGGGGTAGGTATGTATCCGACTGAGAAAGAGAACAAAACCAAACAAAACTAAACGAAAGTAAATAAAAGTAGACAAAGATGTTAGCGAGCGATCTTTGTTGGCGTGGTGGAGCACCATGCCACTTCTCGCGAGCAACCCCTTCTTCGTGCGGGATGAATTACGAGGAAAATTCTGCTTTTGAGATCACCTATTTTTTAAACGTCACATCTGCCGCCTATACACTCGGGCTACCTTCTTCTTCGCTCGTGAATTACCAACTTTTTGGTTCTCGCTATTTGACATTTTGGCACCCCAACTTTTTAGACTAATGTTTACCTCATACATATATTATCAAGATTTTCATACATTCTACGGTACAAACAAGACGTACCAACAAATTCAAATTCAAAATTTTTTTTTTATTTCCTATTACGAGTGAGAAATTAAAAATTAAAAATTAAAATCAGTACCAAGCCTTAAGCCCTTGAGCTACCTCCTAACTCTTCTTCTACTATACAATCCTTGCTAATATATTCTCACAGCTTTATTATATTTCATCTCATTCGCAAATTGCTTTTTCTTTACGTCGCTTTTCCCATCAAACTATAGAGTACCCATTTATATAACAAATCCTGCACTGATGAGAGAAAAATCATGTCTGTTGAATCAACTATAGGTATGCGTGGTCACCGCATGGGCGTCTAAGCAAATTGATATTCAATCGATGTGAAACTGAAAATATTGAAATATTTTTTGTATGAGTACGAAGTTTTTTTTAACATTTTTTATTTTTTCAACTTTTTAGATCGTAAAATATTTGATTACAGTATATAGATTCAGCTTATCGGACGTGGTGGACTCTTTTTTCTTTCAGTTTGTCGCCCACTTTTATTTTGGCCTGTTTTTACATCCCGACGTAATAAATAGAGGATAAACATCCCCCAATTATTGAGCGGGTCTTGATGGAGTCAGAATTTCAATTCCTTTGCAAAATTGTATAAGCGTTGAAGGTATACAACCATACTGATTCTCGTATTATACGAATAGCAAGACGCATGCCTGGATGTACCTACACGCGAACATCACTCAATACCAATCCAAAACCGTAAGTACATAGGTCTTCAAGCTAAGAACGAACGAAGACAATGAGGTATTGATTATAACCGCGCAATGTTGTAGGCAACACAACAGCCGGGCACTTGGCAAGAGAAGGACGCCCTCAACGCCCGACGTCGTCGTTGCCGTTGCCGTTGCCGTCGCGATGCCGAGACGAACTCCTGATAGCTTTTGTTCACGCCGGCAGCAGCGTTGGCCATAATATTGTATATACCTATACCTATATAGGTTCAATATACGGAATAGTAACCCTGTGCAACCATTGTAGTATAGTTTTGGTACTTTGAACAGAAAACAGGTATAGGTACAGAGCGAAGCTAGCTAATTAGTTCGTAGAGAAGAACATAGGTACTACTGCAATGTTTGTGCACTGTACCCGTATAGGATATGGCTTTAGCTTTCGTGCCTTTATACATATGAAATAGCTTTCTCCATTTCTCGTACAAAATTTATATATATATATCCGTGTATATGTTTTTTCATTAGAGAAAATAACACTCGTTTGCTTTACTATATGCAGGTATAATTATTATTGATCCAAGGATCAAATAAGCTTAATTAATTCTCATATGTATATTTATAATAATGTTAGATGCGTGCTGGAGCAAAAGTGTTCTGAGAATACGTGCAAGGTTTCTCGAAAACTAGCTTAAGCACCGCTCAACTCCTGGTCAATCTTCGATATGCCCTTCTGATCAATAGCGAGCATTGCTATCGGCCAAAGTTGAGTAAAGTTATCGTCACAATCATCCTGGACCCTTTCTCTGCATCCTTCATTCAGCCTCTGCTCCACCATCTAGAATCTCGTCCTCGTCCTCTCTATGCTTTTCATTCCCCAACTTACCAATTCGAGGAGCTTACAAACTGACCAACTTACCAACTTACCGGCTTACCACCCCCTATCACAAACCCTTAATGGACATTCCATTTGAATCGGGTCTCGATTGTTTAATCGCTATGGATTTCGGTCCTAAGAAGTTGAGCAATTTTTGGAATTTTAGGATATTAGTTGATGAATTTTTTTACTTCTTCCCTTTTGTTCTTCATCTTGACAATAATTAGTTTAACACCGTGCAAAGGCATGTAAAAAAGTGCTGAGATCCAAACAATTTTATTTCTATGGTTCAAATTTTCAAATGCAAAAGAGGGGTAATGGAATTATTTGAATTAATTTATTTAGAACGTTTTCATTCCCTCTTTCATTCATTCATTCACTCTCTCTCATTTTCTCTTTCTATTCGGTTACCTTTTGTGTTATTTCACGACGCAAAGCATAGAAATTTCACTCTTGGGGAAACTCGACTTATACTTATTTCAGCCACAGCCGAAGCAAAGCTAGGGATTTCCTTTTAGTTTTACCAAGAATTGGTATAGTTCTATATATATGTATAGAGGCTTCTATACAGAGTAGGTATAGTACCTTGCTAATTAATTTCCACCCAAACGAACATTCTTCTCATTACTAATTCCGGCAGTGCTTAACCAATATAAAAGTAAAACAAAATACCTTAAAGATCAAACTTTTTCCAGGCACAAAATCTGCAATTCTATATCATTCCCTTCAACCAATTTTAACAAAGTGATATACCTGCCTCTGCTAATAATTTCGCTCTTTAATTACTTCACGAACTTATAAATGAATAACTAATTTTACAAAAATTAAAATAGAAAAAAAAAAAAAATGACCTTTTCTTTCGTCGACGTCGATATTATAAAATTTCATTTTCTAACTAAATTATTTCACGTGTTTCAACCAAAGTTATCATTTCTTTGACAATTATACGGTAAAGCTTACCAATATCCATGATGTGATGTTCGCCGAGATGACGTGCAGCGTAAAGGTGAAGTAGACCGAAAGCGAGTTGCATTCCGGTGGTGAGCAGTAAGGCCAGAAAACCAGCAGCACATACAAGCCAACCCCAGCCTCCCTCAGGATAAAAATGAGCCCTCATTCCAGCCACGTCAATCCCTTATCACGAAAATCAATTACTTACAGATTAGAGTCTCTAAAATGTTGATCATAATTCGAAAATGAACCCTATCATAGGTCATAACATCATGTTATAAATTTGGGCGCTATAGCTGGTGTAGCACGCTAATTATTGACTGTTAGAGTGGATTGGTTTAACAGTTTCGGTCAGCGCTTCGATTTAATCAGAGGCTGTCTAGTTGTGTTCGTGTTAATTTCTAACTGTATCAGCGTTGAATTCAAATAGAAGTTCAATAACCTCGTCGGTGTGCCACCGACTAATGTGGTTAGGTAAAGCAATCGTCTGTAATGCAAGTTCGCTGAACTCCGACCTGCTGCAGTTTGCAGTATCGAGCTTTATGGTTGGACACCGGCGTTAACTAATCCACAGGAAAATATTTTCTCGAAGGATGTAGTATACCTTGAACTGGACCGCTTAATTAACGGCTAGTTTGTGGTCCCAGAATTGGGGAAGGTACAAAATGACTAAAATACGCAAAGTACACCAATTATATTTCCTGTCGTATACCAATCTTATATATAAGCAAACCAATCATTCTCAATATTAGGGCTTTGATTTAGCCCAATTTTGAGCAGTGCTTGAAATTTATGAAATAGGTATAACGTGTGTGAAAAATATTGCTGTAGTAGTACAGGTTGAAGTAATTATCCTTAATGCAAGACCGCAAACTGAGTTTTTCGAGAAGATGATGTGATTAGCTGGGTTTAAACATACGGTAAATAAACAAAAAAAAATTTGAAAAATATGTAAAATATATATGAGTCAAAAAGTAATTACCTATCCCTAATGTATAAGTCTACCGAATTTCCACAGGGACCGAATTCGCAAACGAAGGTCTCGTTTTCAACAAGATATTACGCGGGTAGAAAATATTTTGGTCTATACTACAGCTACTCCCGGACTGTCATGAAAAGATATACGGAATGTATAAAGTATCTGGAATTTATACCGTATCGCTGTATTACAAAACGAAACAATTATCCTTAGTGCAAGTCTGAGAAAGTTTTCAAAGCTCTGAGTTTCGCTGCCCGCAACTCTCTATATAGGACGGGAAAAGTCTGTAGGTAAAGTTTTTTGGGGGAAAAAAAAAAAACGAAAAGAAATAAAAAAAAAAAAACTGTAGGTATAGGTATATAATATAAGGTATAGACATATATCTAAGATACATAATCCGAAACTGTTTTTCTGCCACGATAGAAAAATAAAGAATATAGTATAAAATATATGGTTTATATGTAGTATATCTATATAAGTATAGGTATATAGGTATGTAAGTATTTAATATATAGTATAACAGGCCTGTATTCCGCACGGTTCATATTTACCAGTTTTCGAGAAAAGCAAAAGGCTAGGACCTCCTCGGTATGATATAAAGCTGACTTAGTTGTCGTAAATCAGCCCGGACGCATCTCAAATGAAAACGTCGGCCAGACATGCCAGAAGCTATCGAAAATATATTTTTCGTTGTTTCATAACCATCTCTTTTTTTTTTTTTTTTTTTATTCTTTTTCTTTTTCTTCCTTTTTTTCTACCCGACAAATATAAGTATTAATCTACTCACAGCTTTGAAACAAAAATTTCGGTATATTTTCCGAGACGAATAATCTACTCGAAAATCTACCTATTTTAATTTGTGAGAAGTGAATTTTCATTCGTAACAAATAAAGGAATTTAAAATTCGTTTAAATTGCATGAATTGTATTTCATTATCCTGAGTAGGTATTATTCTATTTCGGTTGAATGAAAATTTACTTCTCACAAATAAACTCTTGCTGATTAAAACAAGATATACAAACCACGGATTCCATTTTCCGGATAGGTAAACGCGAGTTCATGGTTGAAAAAATAGATTTTTTACAGAGTAAGCGAGTCTTCTAATTATTGTCAGCACTCACAGGACAGAAATACTACATTCAGTCTATAGATTTCTATTAGCTGTATTACATACTCAATATGCATCGGGATATCCCTTGCAATATTCCAGTTAAACGAAACGAATACAACCTGCAGGTTCCCACTCGTATAATGAGGATAGGTTTCACGATTTCACCAGCGCAATTTTTTTCCTCTTTTTCCTCCCAAATTAAAAGACAGATTTGAATTCAGTATTTCAAGCAGAATCTTGAAAGAATGTACGAATAATGGGATGTAAGACGAGCTTGAAGAGAGACCGATCCAACAAGCGTATGCTCATCATTTGCAGTGAAAACGACGCATTGGATTATCTCGTAATAAAGCCTACCTAGCATGATGATTATTATTTATTTTTTTTTTTTTGCAACAAACGCAAAATCGATTCTAAAACCGGAAAACGTACATTTTTTTATGTGCAATTCCTCTCTATCAAATCCAGCTATAATATTCCTCATGTAGGTGGGAAAGTTCCATCTGTTTTCACCCTTTCTGCGAGACCATCACACCATTCCCGATTTCGCCGTAACTTTGATCCTTTCTATAGTATATACTAGATACAATATACAACTAGATAGATACAATATACAACTACACATATTTTCTTTCTCGCGATATCACTTACTACTTCAGAGTTACAGATCATTGAGAATAAATTATTGTGCAGTCGCTTTACAAATTCGGATTTGGTCTAAATAATCCGCAAAACTGATTGCAGGTCGATTACATGCGGGCATTCAGCTATTATATTCGAATGAATATCGTTGAGCGAATATCTATTGGATATATACTATGTAATCTTGTTTTCTTACTTAAGGTTCTCTGGCTCATTAATTTTACAACCACGTCTGCAGGAATGTTTCGCGTTTCTATTTCCTGTCAGAAAGCGATATTTGAATTTATCATTCTATATAGGTATATGAAAGCTTTTTGTCAAATTGTAAGAGTCGCACTTTCTATCCGGATGGTTAGTAAACGAGCAGAGTTTGTTTCGAGGATGTAGGTCGTCTGTCAGCTGGCTATACCAAAACCACAGAATTTATCGTGAAAAGCACGAGAACACAGCATGGCTATGGGTCTGCAGGGTCGAATGAGCTGTAAGTTGTATGGGTCGTAGGTGGTAAGGTTTTGGATTGTTAATTGCTACCGGATCTCGTGCTATGTAATATATATATACTATGTATATACATATATATATACCTATATAAACCCATCTTTTTATTCGCTCTAGTAAATAAACATTCACCTGGTCTTCGTAGGGCTGGCACGCAACGATGGAGGCTGCGAAGATCTTCAAGGCCCCAGTTTGTATTCCCAGCCATGCTTTCCTCCATGTCAGCAGAGCGAAGGCGAGGATCTGAAACACGTTTTATTGCGGCTTAACTCTCGCAGAATGTTTCTTTCCGGGAGTAAAAGTTATCGCAAAAAAAAAAAAAAAGAAAAAAAAAAGGGAGATAAAAAAACAATTGAGTTTCGATCAGCAACCTTAATTCGATTACGTCAAGTACACGTTCTTTCACCACACTGAGGGGTGGATTTTTGTGATTGTTTGATACCGTTAGAAACGGTAAATCAACCCTAAGCTAGACTCGAAGGTTTACTAATATATAGCAATAATAATGATATTATATGAAATTTAAGACCGCGATTCGGCGAATAGAGTAACTATTCCGTAAACCAATCTCTTGACCCCACGTCTACTTCGTATTAATTCGCTGTTTCTCGGACCAAAATTTGACTCGAAAGCGAGCTACCGAAAGCCACGATGAGTTAGAGAACTTTGGAGGTACGTTTCTGGAAGTTGAGATGACCGTCCGCGTCCGCGTTGGTACGCTAATTGAGATATCGAACATGAATAGATTAATTATTAGCATTTTGTTGCGGATTTAGCAGTAAATTCCCTTTGGTGAGTTTTGAAGGTTTGCAATTCATCTTTCATAGGTTTATCAAATTTTTCAAAGGAAATGTCTTGTAAATTCACTACTCATGTATCTGCCAAAGAACTTCCAACACAATTCCAAATGTATAGGAAGTTTCACACAGAAATTTTTAACAGTGTATCATAATTCTACGTTGAGGCGTTGCAATGTTCAGTAACTTGACTGTGAGAGTAAAATTGCGTGATCAGTGTGACATATTCAAAATACATGCACATTAAAATTGATAGGCAAATACATTTTAAATTTGCAAATCATGAGTTGATTTATAATACTCAGGTTTGCTAAAATTACTACACTATTGCTCAGTAACTTCGCTGCAAAAGTACAGTAAATTTAAGATGCAAGTATTTAAAATACCTTCACAAATATGTAGTAAATTCACAATCCCGAACCCGAATAATGCTTCCTGTACATTTGTTGTAAATTTTCGACAGAAATTTTTAACAGTGTACCTGCAACTGCGGCGTTAGAAAATATCGCAAAATTTTTCTGAAAATGTACGGAAATAAAATGTGATACGATGGGGAAAAGCGAGACTTCCTTTTAACGACCGTTCTAAATGATTCGAGGAAATTTTAAGTCAAGTGGAAGCAGGTAAGTAGGTACTCCAATGCTTTTAGTCAATTGCAAGTAGTAGGTACCGCGCAAGTTCAAAGCGATAGAGCGATCTATTCCGTCGATTACAGAAATTAACTTCCCTTTTTATCGCCTCTATACCTGTACCTACTGCCAGAGGTGAATAACTTTTATGATACGTTCATTGACAGCGTGTGACGGAAGTCTCAGCGAAGCGTCAAGCTTTGATGAATATACTTTCAAAGTTGAGCTTATGCCTGCAGGGATCTCCCAGACTCCCCGATCTAGTTAACGAGGCGTATACACAGAATTCAACGTTTACGTGAACAAGAATAGGATTCTGAAGAAATTTGTCACTACGCATCATTGGCTGAGGGGTAAAAATTCCGAAGGCCATCTTTTATATAGAAGTTTTTCACGATAAGCGATAACTTCAAGTCTCCTCATTTCTGCGCCAAAAAAAAAAAAAAAAAAAAAAGTTAAGGCTCGAGGCTATCGAACATTTAACAGTTTCAGCAAACTTAGATTTGTCACCAGACTCACCGTCCATCTATTATATAGGGACAGAGGTCATCAGGCTGAAAGTTCTGCAAAAAGCAAAGCTCTTGATTCTTTAGCTAGAAAAATCTATGTAGTAAATAGGTATGTAGGTAGATAAATAGATATACACATATATATCGTGGGCATATCGTCGAATGACTCATGGAACTCGATTCTCAACTCTCCGGCAATTTTTCCACCAACGTAAAGATTCCTCGAAGTTGGAAATAAACGACAGTGGCTATCGTTACCACGGTTTCAATCAGTTAATTTCACCTGATCGCTATATATATATATATATATATATATCTATATATATCTTTAGATTCCATCCTATCCATCGGCTTGGAAAAATAAAACGGGATTTCGAACGGCTTGTGGTTCAGTATCTAGTTTTCCAATCTCATATCTCGAGTACGCGTTCATACTGAATGTTTCCTCGACCGTGTTCTCATTCTCTATTATTTTCTTCCTGTTGAATGGATTAAATCACGTGACATGTAGCTGCAAGCGTGGGAAAATTAATTGATAAAAAAAAAAAAAAAAAAAGAATAGAACTTGTGGAGCAATTACAAGATACGTGGTGCTCTTTTCGTTTCGTTTCCTTTTTTTTCTTCCTTCTGTTTTTTCTACTCTGTCTTCGCAACGAAGCAACTGCAACGTTTAGAAAAAGACATTTTTTTTTTTTTTTTTTTTTTTTTTGAAAGGCTTAAAGCTGCCCGGAATTCACGGGCTAGAATTTATAAATATTTAACAAGACGACTTATACCGAGGTTTTATATTCGCACGTGAGCACCTGGGTCGTATTTTTCTGGGTTGCTTCTGCACTTTCCTGTATCGCCTGACGATGAGTCGACCCAGTTGGCTGCCCTCGTTGTAGCTTGGTCGAGGTGCTCCCCCTCGTTGTTTAATGTAAGCTAAGATAATGATGGTGTCGGAAGAGCTTAAAATATGTCAACTTTGTTTGAACTTAAATTAAGTTTTGAAACTTAAATCTCTTTATCATCGGTATTCCTGTATTGATTTTTAGTTCGATAAGTTAACACAGTGTGACGTTCTTAAATTACTTTATAAAAAAGAAAAAAGAAAAAAAAAAAAAAAAAAACTGGAGAATTAGAATGAAACCAACGAAACGATACATCGAGAGTTCTCAGCTCCTGATATTCTTCAGCTTGAAAACTGCGGCGAGAATCATTAGGCCATATATTTCTTTGAATATAAAGTTGTCGTGATTCTTCCTCGAGTAGGTATACACGCAGCTAAAATTTTCGAGGGTAAAAACTGAGGTATTTAAGAAATGCCTTCTTCCCTCTCAATTATTAATACGCGTTGGTAGATCCAGTGAAATCGATATCGAAACAAAATTATTACCAAGATGAAGCAAAAAATAATTAAGGAATGCTTCAATCTCAAAGCTTGTGATTTTAGTCTCCATTTTATTATTTTATTATATTTTTTTTCTTTCTTCTTCTTTTTCTACCGTAAATATTCAATCATTCGTTTCTCTCTTTGATACTTTGGTCCTCCAAAGACCAGCTTAAGGTACTCGAGTTAACTAACGGATTTCCTCCGTGGTAATTTCCCAATAAAAAATTAAAAAAATAAAAAAATAAATAAATAATTAAATAAATAAATAAATAACTGTTTTCATTGAATTACCATTACCAGTGTGTTATCGAACGTCCCTGTAAAACATGTTCGCATAAAAAAAAAACCATCAAAAATCAAGAGTAGAATGTCAAATAGTCGGAAATATGTAATAAAGGATCGGGAAGCAAGCTATACGATAAAGTAAAAAAAAAAAAAAAAAAAAAAATGTTAGAAATAGTTTGGTCATAACATCAATAATAACGATCACGACGACAACATCTCGACTACGTGAGTACGCGGGTGTTCGAGGTTCGTATGGTGGATGAAAAGTATACCGATATCGTGTTCCTACACTGCCAACAAAAGAAACAAGAACGACGTGCTAATGCAGCGTCGTCTAGGTCCGGGCCTCGTTCAAAGGATGGAAAAATATATACGTGTATACCTACTCGTGTATAACGTAGCACAGTAGGTACCTCGCATAAAGTACATATATATGTATACTACGTGCGCGCAAGTGTATATGTTACCTACGTGCGTCTAGTATACAGTCATAAACAGACTTTTACGTACTCACAAATGGAGTGGACTGCACAACCCTGACGTGCATTTCGAAGTCAGTGAATCTTTTTCTTCCTCTATTTTACTCGCCATTTTACAGTTGCGTACTTATACACTAGGTATTCCTGATACATACATGTACCCACAGGGTATATTATATAGAGCTCGAGTAATGACAGGAGAAATAAATTCATATGTGAATAATTGGAAATGGAAATGCAAGTGGAAGTGAATGTTTTTTACTCTCCAAGGACCAAAGGTATAGGTATAGGTACATATCACAGAAAAAAAGAATAACTTGATCCAAGAATTTTTTTTTTTTTTTTCAACAACCGACAATCTCTCGAGCGAAGTGAAATATTCTCTGAGACCAAGTAAAATCTTTCTTGAATCATGGAAATTTTCTTGGTTCCAGATAATTTTTACTTCGCTCAAGAGATTATCGGTTCTTAAAAAAAAAAAATCTTGGATCAAGTTATTCTTATTTTCTGTGTCAAAAAAAAAAAACGACATCTTCTTTTTGTTCGGGCCCTTTTGAAAATAGTTAGTGCTTAATATAAAGAAAATTGTCCCCAAAGCTGAGCTATGTAGCTTGAACACAGAATTAGCGCATTTGAAAATAAGATTTCCCATGTATTTCAAATGGCAAAATTTGTTTATCTTAGTTTTACTTTTATAACTCTCTTTATTCAACTGATAAAAATAAAGTGAATATACGCGGTTTTGAAGGGAAAAATTTTTTTGAAAAAATGTATGAAAAAAAAATTTTAATTAATTTGTCGAAAAGTAAGTAGTAATCAAATATACATTATGACTTTTAAACCACTGTAACTCGTTAACGGTTCAATCGAGCAACTTGGACCAAAGGACTATTTTTGTAGATCATAAAATTCTCTACAAAACCGTATATCTACTTTATTCTTATCAGTTGAATAAAGAGAGTTATAAAAATAAAACTAGGATAAACAAATTTTGCCATTTGAAATACATGGGAAATCTTATTTTCAAATGCGCTAATTCTGTGTTCAAGCTACATAGCTCAGCTTTGGGGACAATTTTCTTTATATTAAGCATTAACTATTTTCGAAAGGGCCCGAACAAAAAGAAGATGTCGTTTTTTTTTACACAGTCTAGTGTACATATATGTTAAATGGGTCCAAAAACGACGGTTTACCGTAATTTTATTGTGGTAGATATAAGGTATACTGGTTTATAATAGTCCTTCGAATGTCGCAACAGATACTCCGTATATGTAGACAGACTGTGTATGTATATCTATATAGTTGCACACCGGATGGAAGGCAGCAGTCACGGAACAGTGAAACCGAGATATCGACATTCTGAGTTTCCGCCTCGCGTTCCGTTGCACACGGATCGCACTTGAGGATTTTCCGATTATTTCAGAGTTTACTATATCCACAGAAACTACTTGCGTGACTAACTTATAAAATAACAGATCAAATCCTGACCTCAACCAGCTGTAGCATCAGAAAACTGCATCCTTTATCCCCTATACCTATAGATACGATTCGAAAGCTTTTCAAACGATACGATCAGCTTGCAGAAAAATAGCTGACGCACCAAAGTGCTTGAGGAACTCTCTTTCTTCGAATTTCTACGGAAGTACGTTGGATTCGACTGATTTAGCAAATCGGATCACTTTGAATGGCAAAACCAGAACAAAACCTTTCTGTCATTCATCATTCTCATTATGGTTACGGTACGATAATAAATCCGTTCAATTCTACTCTATGAACTCACCGTTTCCAAGATCATAATTTATATAGGTATATATTTATGTTCTTTATCTCAGACTAAGTTCACAACTGTTTACTACATTCAATTAGTTCCCTAAAACAAATCCTATGGACATCCTGAATGGGGGTATGAAAATAGAATTTAGGGATTTGAGAGGGAGTTCAATGATCATGAGTAAACATTGAGTCGTACAATAATAATTGCCACCGGGGCAAATTTTCGTTTGGCACATCGACGCCCACGTTTACGTGGAAGATCTGTACTTCCCACGCGGATGATGCCCACGCGACAACCACCTGCACATGATCACGTATATATAGGTACCTATACCTATATATGTATGGGAATATATATATATATATACGCCGACTGTAGGAGTCCTGAATTTAATTTAGATTTAAAGCGTCGTAAACTGATTCCCGGTAACCCTATACCCCGTACAGGTATATCAGGTCTATCGATCGATAGACAATATCCCCGGAACTACGCGCGGGGTAGATGATGCTTCCGGCTAATAGGCCAATTACTGGCTACCGCTATTTATTCAATACCCGGAAGTTGGTTCTGCTTGCTTTAGGATCCCCAGTCGACTTCGCCACGAATTCCACGTAGCAGACATGGGATCCGTGATAATCATGCTAATATTAATCCTCGAGAATCCAAAACGCATAACCGCGCACGGTATCCAATTCCTGCCTTGGGGAATTTCCCGCGTTTGATAGCTCGAAAATTGAGACGGGTGTAGCAATGAACGTTTCAGATTTGGACAAATGAGAACCTCCCTCGTAGCTGCCATCTCGATGTAGAATTCCCCCCCCCCCCCCCCCCCCCCTCCCAACCCTTCTTTTTTTTTTTTTTCTTTCCATTAATGTCAGAGAATAGTTTCCTCCATTGTACTATCGTACCGAAACATTGAAAGCTGACGCTCATAGTTCTCTACCGGCGAGCTGCCGCTTATATAACGGTGAGTAATTCCAGCCCTCTTTTCTTCCGTTTAAACCGTCTCGACATCGTGTCAAAGATCCACTAAAAACCTTCTGCACTCTATTACTCAACGCTTGATTCATGTATAGATATAAAAAGTCTAGGTATAAGCCTTTTTTTTCAGTCTTATACGTATATTCGTTTATACGAACTAGTGATTTATTAAAATGATCAGCTTGATTAGCTGGGATAGAAATGGCAGATAAATAAATGAAACGTTTTCTCCATATGTGAATTCATGGTGGTGGTAACATATCTCGTATGAAAATATGCATATTAGAAATATGCGAGTCCCTTGCCGATCCATTTGAATCGTGAAATCCCCGAGTGAGGAAACTAGGTTGAAACTCAAACAATTTTCATGCGCGGATTCCCTCCAGAATGAGTCCAATAAATAAAGAGGTGCGTAGATAGCCCTAAATCTTGCACGCAATCTTCTCCTTATTCTCCCTTGGTCCTCTTGCCTCCCGGCCTTCTCCGTCAAACCATCGTCGTCGTCGTCCTCATGAAGTTAATTCCGCGCACAGCCGGCTCAGAGCCTGCTTAAGAGACATGAATATACGACAGGGTAGAGTGTGATCCGCCATAACCGGTCCCACAAAATTTCTCATCTCCTGAGCTACAAGTAGCTACATTACTAAGCCATTCTCTGCATTCGGTGAGATTGCTGCATCGAGAAAAATGCTTGTCTGTCGTTTCATCTTGTATATATGCAGGGTACACAGTATAGTGTGATTGTACAATGTACATTTATATACGTCGTGCATTCTGGTGAAATGTGTAAGCTGGGAATAGCCAATAATGGCCATAGGATTTAGGTGGACATGAACTGGACGAGATGGAAGAGGTCGAGCTTTATGAAAGTCCGTTTTTTGTAGGTAGAATATTTTATACTCGTCGGTACCTGGCACCTCGCCTCTCGTCCAGTGCGAATGCAAAAGCTATACAGCTCCTGGCCTCAAAACGAATCGAATATAGACTCGACGAGTAATCCTGGGGATATACTTGCACGGCTCGATAGCGCATGATGCTTTAAAGAGGACAGGTCGACCGACAGAGTGGTTAATAAATTTTAGTTTACGTAGAAATTGATGACTGTGGTTGTCAGATGATCATTGGAAACGGTGGGTTTCCTCCTCATATTGTCCGTTGCTTCCAATTTTCATTTTTTAATGAACTTGCTTCTGTGCAGAGGAGGAAACCGGTGAATTCTGTTTTAAAGTGAAACTGTATTCAACGAGAATGATGCAAAATCTGTTTTTCTTTCTGACGGTTAAAGAACGGAATTGAAAGATGATGTTTTTATAACTTCTACCTCGTTTCACCGTCTCGACAATCGTTCGAGAACTTTAAAGTCTATCGAATACTGAAAAGCTTTGACTATCACACCGTGCCTTATATATAATTATATGAGTCCGTTTTACTCATTTATTTTACATTTTGTTTCAGAATTAGCTCTCATACTCTGATTATTATATACGAACAAATAAACAACAAGGGTACCGATATTTTATTCTCTTTTTTACCTCGTGGTATTTTTTTTTTTTTTTTTTTTCATCCCTCCTTCCTCTCTGGAAGAGAATACATATTCATACGTATACTTAACCGACTCAACCCCTCACAGAATATTTGCATGCAAGTTACAAGAACGCCTCCGGGCACTTGTTTGTATCATTTTATCACCGAATCGTGCTCGCAATTAAAGACGAAATTAAAACTGCCACTATAATAATTCTTTCGCGAAACTCTATATTATATTATATTCTATATACGAATATGAAACTTTAAAACGAAAATATCAAAGCAACAATAAAAATCTTTATCATCATCATCATCGTTACTAATACATAATGAAAAAATGTCTCGAGTAAATTTTGAAAATTTTTCTAATCTTCCAAACAGAATCTTTCCGCTAACCGATATGATATTATCGTAGCGGTGGTGTTGGCGTTGAATTATTGCATCATATTTTTGATCCAATTTATTATCACGCGGAAGTTTCGTATACGTGAAGATAACCGCAGCTTATGTGGATCGAGAGGTATCTAACGATAAGTGCGGTGATGAAAAATAAATTTTTTTTAGGAATGGTGCAGATAGCGAAAAATACTTGGTCCGGTTACCAACCCTCATACGTCACTTCCTCTGGGTCTGAGACTTGGTCTGGGTTGGTGCAAAACGAGGTTCTCTCCTTGGCTTTCTCTTCTCGGTATATCCGCCGCGAGCCTGGCAAGACAAACGGTCCGCTTAGTTAGTAAGAGAAGAAACGCAATATTCTTAATTACCACAAGTAATGAGAGCTGAGGAAAAGAGTCCACGGAAAATGTAAGGTGAACGTTGTAATCATTCCGCTACTTCGCGCTGGAGAAATTGGCGCGAAGAAGTTTGAAGCTGCGGAGAAACGAGAGAAAAAACGAGGAAAAATATATTGAGAGAGGAAAAACTAGGAGGAAATAAGTCTGCGTGGGCGAAAAATTTTAATGGCTTTCCCAAGTAGAGATTATCAAATCTAGAATATTCAGCTGCCGGTTCCAGTAGATTCTGATTCTATACTCCCACCTCTCTCGCACTTGAAAAATTTTACTTTATTCCACTCTTCGAATGTATGGAAATTGTCGTAACCGCACAGCAGCAGCTACCTCTTAAAAACTTTTTAAAAGTGGGGAATAATCAGACTCAAGCGTTGAATTTCAGAGAGTCAATTACGATTCAGCGCCAATTAAGCTAAAATGACTTTTTTTTTTCGACTAACCTCCGGATCCCTCCACCCTGGCATCACGTGGTCCGTTTACAAGGCTCGCTAACAATTCTGAATTTTAATGAAATCTTTACATTTCATGCGAAGCTCCGGGCGTCTTAAAATACCACTTCGGGAATTGACCCTCTTAATCGTTCCTAAATTTGGATTCAGGTAGTATTGTTAAAGTATACAACATCATCAGGACAGAAAATAATTCGATTATACGACAACGCTTGAGTGAATTTTGTCACAACTCGACATTGTGTCTGTGCGGGATATGAAAGCTCGGCTAAACGAGGTGACTATCGGTTTTATTACTTGTAACCGGAGTTATTCCCACCACACAAAACGTAAGTGCCTGTCCTCTCACAAACGAGGGTTCATAAAATTGATGCGAAAGGTTTACACCACTTCAGGCACCAGGCCTCAAAGATATGTCAGACAATTGTTTTAGGGGTTTATCAACTAGATTTTTTCTTTTTTTTTTTCTTTTTTTTTTTTGGGGATCGTAAAACCCATTTGTTTTAAATAATTTTACGGTAAATGAATCTGTTTAAAGTTAAGAGAAGAAGAAACCTCCCTCCACTCACCGAACTACCCTATCATGCAATCCTCGAAGCCTCATTCTAGTAGTCATGTCAAAATCTGCATTTAGATTTGCAGACGTCTGCAGTTTATGGCTTACGATTAATTCTGACGACACCGTTCTCGATTTCTCGCTCGTATATATAATTGCGAATTAGGAAAAAGATATCACCCTGTTATCCAGACGCGCTTTCATACTCTGTGCGCACGAGTCTGTTAACTTTTCTTTCTCGGAAATAATTCAGCCGTGAATTTTGATCCCAGAGAACGCAGTTTCATCACTGTACATACATATACCTATATATATTTATATAAATACGTATATAAAGGTATATAGGTACCTATATATGTATATACAGGGATTTGAAAAGGACCCCAAAATCACGGTTAACAAAACGTATAGCTACTTTAAACGAGACGAAGTACAAGAAGAACTTCCTGGAGCTGCAGGAACAGAAAAAGACCGCTGAGAGAAATCCTCGTTTTTTTTTTTTTTTATTTTATTTTTTTTTGTTTCTTTTTTTTCTTGACGACGTAGGGGTGGGTGAGGGTTGTGATCACCCACGTCCGCCCACGCCCGCCTACATCTGACCTAAGAGTGTTGTGAGACCAAGCGGACAGCAGCCGCAGGAGACTAACTCTACGACGAACTGCCGCACAAGGGCTCACGAACAAACTTGAACCAACAGCGAACAATGTTGACCCTCCCCGAGCGAGCTCTTAGCGTCGGTGCGATAATTAGACCCAGGGAAAGTAAAATAACTGTTTTACCGTGGCTGCCAAAACAACTGAGTTCTGCCTCATTTCTCCGGATTTTTCCTCACCGAGTTAAGAGTCGGAGTTTTTTTTTTTTAACTCAAGTTACAGCTTCGATCACAGAAAACGAGAAATGGATACTTTTGCATCCTTCTTCGTCGTCATCATCTGTTTCTTTTCCCTCCTTGAACGGTTATCGCTTCTCAGTAGGTACATGATAGTAGTACAGTAATACGAAGCAATTCTTCCCATCCAACGAATAAAATAATACGCAAACGACGTCTCCCAAAACGGAAACAACTGGAAACACCAACTGCCCGGAACGATATCATCCGGGTTATCAAAATCCACAGGAAATACTCCCCTGTTATTATAATATTATATTCGAACAGAGTCAAATAGCCATACGCGGATTATGTAACGTTATTATAATTCGTATACCGAATTCACAAATGGAAATACGCGATATTATTATACCAACGCGCGTGGACTATCGAATTCAAGATGTTGAATATACCTATATTACAAAATATTCTCTCCATGCCGGCCAATTACGAATTCGCGAGAGCATATTCGCGCGAGTGTTCCTCGTTACTACAACGTTATTACCATTTTTTTTTTTTTTTTTTATTATATTATTGTTACCATTATCATGATTATTATTATATTATTATTATTATTATTATTATTATTATTATTCAGATAGATGTTATCTTTACTTTTATATTAAAATTGATAATATACATGTATACCATGCATCAGGGCACATATTTATCCGCGAAGGAAAAAGTCCGATCGAAGATTCTTAGCCCGTATTTTTCAACGCTTTTTATTGGCTCCAGTTGATATAGACTTATCTATAGATAGGTATAAACATATATGTAATTGCGGCGAAAACTTGTGTACCGCAAAACCATATATCACCACAGTCCGTCGGGGCTCGAGCACAGCGTGGGTGTATCGATATATATATATATATATATATATATATATATAGCGTGTATGTTTTGGGAACAGATTTTCGAGCGTACGCATACTTTAGAGACATTTGTATCCATTGAGGACAGGACTCAAAGTATCCATATATTAAAGCGATAGTTTAAGGTCATTCGCAAATATATATCAAATGCATGATTTGAGACCACTTATTCTCAGTTTCCAACCAGCCACCTATAAATATATTGAAGCGATGCTTTGAGGACATTTGAAAATATATATATTTTCAAATATATATATTAAATGTATATATTAAATGGGTGGTTTGAGATTTGCGGATATAAATTAAATGCATGGTTTGAGACCACTTATTCTTAGCATTTAGCCTGCCACCCATAAACATATTAAAGCGATGGTTCAAGGACATTTTCAAATATACAGTAAAGCGTCGATTATCCGTAACGTCAATTATCCGAATGGCGCTTTGGGTTGTTCAAAAAGTCAATTATCTGAATAATAATTTTTTTGATCCGAAGGTTCGGTTATTCAAACAATTACGTCGTATACATTAGCTACGTTCGGTATAATATATATATATATTATACATCTCTGAGCAATCAGAGCACCAACAATGTACTCATGAGATTCAGATATTAATGCTGATCGTATTTTTAAATATATATAACATATATTGCATCATATTAAAGAAATCAACGTTTCTTTCAACGGAATATTGCTCTTCCATTATCCGAAAAACGTGCCCGGTCCCAATTGATTCTGATAAACTACGCTCTACCGTACATTGCATGGTTTGAGACCATTAATCGGAGTCATTGGAGATGGGAGAAAGTCGATATATTCATTACTTTGAACAATATAATATACATGGTTCAAAAATAATATGATGCCGAATCATTCTTTCCCTTTACAAGTATAGTAGGAAAAATGTATATTATATGCATATTATCTGAAAATTATCTTCAATGCTTGTAGCTTACAAATTTTCTATCAATTCTATTAATTACAACATTCGGAACGTATGTCCTCAAATAATGCAAACGATACATGAAGGATTTCAATAAATCGCATAGTTTGAGGACTAGTTACACGCGCATCACTTTAAAATATGCTGCAAACGATGCATGAATGATTCCAATAAAACGCATAGTTTGAGGACTAATTATAATAATACACGCATCACTTTGTCATGCATGGTTATAGTCTATATTGATTGTGAGATAGATCATCATATATATACATATATTCTTGGCACGTACAAATCCTGGATATATCCTTTCTTTTTAGTATTTTAGAAGTGACGTACCCACACGACAGCAGATATGGTAATTTATCTATTTTTTGCTAGTGTTCAATTTTCTGTTAGTGATTCCTTATTCTTGTACCGTGTAACAATTACTCGACACGTCAGAAAGTGGGCGCCTCTGGTGCATAGCAGCGACCGATAAGTGCTACGGATTTTGGACAAATTTTTGAAAACACATAACAGTTGTTGGTCGCTGTTTTACTTCTGATAATGATAAATAACAGAATACGGAAACGTTCCAAGGTTGCCTTGGTGCTGGAAAATTTTCATACTAAATTTCACATCAATTTCCAACGGATGATTATTTTTGCGTACCGCAGCATGTTTGCAGTTGATGCGCGTATTATGATAATTAGTCCTCAAACTATGCGTTTTATTAGAATCATTCATGCATCGTTTGCAGCATATTTTAAAGTGATGCGCGTGTAACTAGTCCTCAAACTATGCGTTTTATTATGGAATCATTCATGTATCGTTCGCATTATTTGAGGACATATACGTTCTTAATGTTCCAATTAATGGAATTGATAGAAAATTTGTAAACGACAAGCATTGATGATAATTTTTGAATACTATGCGTGTAATAATTGTTAAATAGGTACTATGCGTGTAATATACAATTTCTTTATTATACTTGTAAATCGAAAGGATGATTCGGCGTCACATTATTTTCAAACTGTGTACATTATATTGTTCAAAATAATAAGTATACGCACTTTTTTCATTTCTAATGACTCCGATGAATGGTCTTAAACCATGCAATGTAGTAGTTTGAACGGAACTTCAACATACGTAAACTTTTCTCGTATTTGATAAAAACCATAACAAACCAGCACTCAGTCCACATATTTACTTTGAAGTCATTCATATTGCCTGAAAAATAAATAAGAAAAAGGTCAGGAAAAAATTAGTCCTCCACTCCCGATCATTCAAAGGGTCGTTTCGGTAACTTAAGAAATTTCTTGAGTTGCAAGTTATTTATACATATGTTTGAATGAAAAACTCGAATTTCCTCATAGGCTAACAGAATATGATATAGTTTAAAAATAGTGTGACGTCGAATTATAATTTTCATCTACAAGTATACTAAGGAAATTGTGTATTACACGCATGTTATTTGAAAACTATCACCAATGCTTTAGTTTACAAATTTTCTATCAAAAATAACATTCAAAATGTATGTGTCCTCAAATAATGCAAACGATACATGAAGGATTCCAATAAATCGCATAGTTTGAGGACTAGTTACACGCGCATCACTTTGAAATATGCTGCAAACAATACATGAATGATTCTAATAAAACGCATAGTTTGAGGACTAATTATCATAATACGCGCATGGTTTAAGACCATTCATCGGAGTCATTAGAAATGAAAAAAGTGCGTACACTTATTATTGTGAACAATATAATGTACACAGTTTGAAAATAATGTGACGCCGAATCACCTTTTCGCTTTACAAGTATAGTAAAGAAATTGTATATTACACGCATAGTACCTATTTAACAATTATTATCAATGCTTTCAGTTTACAAATTTTCTATCAAAAATAACATTCAGAACGTATGTGTCCTCAAATAATACAAACGCTACATGAAGGATTCTAGTAAATCGCATAGTTTGAGGACTAGTTACACGCGCATCACTTTGAAATATGCTGCAAACAATACATGAATGATTCCTATAAAACGCATAGTTTGAGGACTAATTGTCATAATGCTTCGAAAGCATTTGTTTTGTTTTCTGCTTTCTTTTTGTTATACAAATAATTGGGATTCTCTTTATAATAACGTGTGATTACGTGATGAAGCGTTCGGAGATTTTGTATGCTTCCACAATGACTATTCCCAAGGTTGCCATTTATTGAAATACAAAAATCCCCATATCTTGTCTCAGAAATCACCAGATATCTCTAAACTATCTTGCCGCAGAAATCACCAGATATCTCTAAACTCTAAACTCAGAAATCAGAGCAAAAGAGATAGATTTTCAAATAAAGGGACCCTTTGGTAAAAAAAAAAGACCCATTTGAATCATATATAATTCTGATAAATAGGCTAACAGCAATTCATGACAGCTGTCAGATGAAAAAAGGTTGAACGGATAGTATCTGCGGGGTCACCTACGGGTTATTTAAACCCATGGGGAAACCCACGTTTATAAAACCGGGCATTAGTGTATTAGTATATTTCCTGAAAAATAAAAAAAAAAGGATCAGGAAAAAGTTAATCCCCTATTCCCGATCATTCGAAGGTTCTTTTCGGTAACATAAATGGTTTTTTCAGTCGTAAATTATTTATATGTTTGAAATAATAGTACATTATGTCATGAGGCCGATGAAGTATTTTCCGACGAATTTGAGTTTAAAATCCGAGCCGAAGGCGAGGATTATAATGAAATTCTTCAGAATAGTATATATAGCAAAAACTTCCTCCCGTGATGCACACGATATTTTTTTTTACACATTGATGGAAGGCCTATTTCGCTCCCGGTAGAGAAGGAGCAAACAGAAGTTTTGCATCCGTTGGTAGGAAGGGCTGTGTGGAAAGTATTTCCTCCCTAGGGAAGAAAGTCTTTCCATACGGCCGGTACCAAAGGGACGCAAAGCTTCTTTTTGCTCCCTCGCTACTGGGAGCGAAATAGGCCTTTCCGTTCATGTGTGAAAAAAAATACTTTAACGGCCGTATGACGTATACAATTTTATGTATTTAGGCCAAAAACCGCGTTCAAGGCGAGCGAAGCGGCGTTAGAATTGCGGTTTTTCGGGCCTAGACACATGAAAAATCAAACTTCATTATAAGCAGACAGAAAATTTCAACAAAATTTGGTTTCTTCTCCGGGTTCAACTTATTAGGGCACGTGCTCCCATTAACGTAGTGACTTGAAGCTTTGTACATTTTTGTTTCGTTTTATTATCTCGATCAGATATGGGGGCGGCGCAATGGAAATGTTTCCGTCAAAATAAGGATCAGCTCAATATAATGTAATTTATGTATAGTATATGGATATAACTGACCTCAAAATATGCGTTGTATAGTAAAACTGTTCTAGTTATCCATTTATCGCTTTATATAAAAATTAACTGGTTGCTTCGTGCCAGAGAGCCTTTTCTGCATAATTGTATGCTTTAAAAAGATGAGGGCTCAAACCATGCGCTTGATATAACCATATATGTATGTATAGAAAGCGCATAGTTTGAGGCCTGATTCAATTCGAGAAAATTTCCGTAGAATGTGAATAAAGTATGGTTTGAGGAAATGACTCCAAATGATGCTTTATATATAACTGACCTGAAATCATGCATTGTATATTAAAACCGTTCCAATTATCCAATTATTGCCATATATTAAAATTGACTAATTGCCTGATGCTAGGGAGAAGTTTTTACATATTTTTGCGTTATAAAATGATGGTGTCCCAAACTATGCACTTTACATATATATATATATATATATATATATATACAAAATATACAAAATTATTAAAAAAAAATAAAAAAATTCCTATGCTATTCAAATGGAAAATAGAAATCCGCGATGAGCGACCTCTAAATCTTAATATTAAGAGCTCCGCTTTTAACAGGCGTCTTTTTTCAGCCCCCCAAAAGTATTTCAATGCGAAAATTGAAAAAAAAAGAATAGTCGATTTTTTTGAACCGATTATCTTTAAATTCTCTATTCCAGACTGAGCTACACTCCGCAATAGCCAAAATTCTATACAGGGTTATAAGGTGTACATATATAAAGGTGTAAAGAATGCACAGAGTGTTCGGGTTATAAAATTCTTCTGCAGCTATATAATCGCGAATTTGATCTCACACGTACCTATATACCTCTACCTATACCCAATTCACCGTGAAAAAGCATCAAACTTTATGACCAATAACTGGCGCTCCCGTCCGTTTCTGGTCTTTTGTACGCCTTCAAAGGGGGTTCTTCACCCTCCGGTGTGCCTGCCAACCTGCTTTTCACCCTGCGCATATACGCATACCTACATATGTATATGTATAACGGCGGTACCTCGCGAATATCTACGATGTCTACGTGTTGCAGGAAATTACGAAAACCCTCCTTTCACCCGCTCGACTTCCCTTCCCTTCCCTTCCGTTTGCTTCGGGCAATTGTCAATCGTTTACGTATTTTCAAATTTGTATAGCTACACGATGTATGCTGAGCCTAGTTTGCGTTTTCTGAGCATATTGGATAACGGGAGTATCTTTTAACGAGTCGTAAAAATCGGGATCGAAATTGAATTGATAAATTGAAAAAGGAATAAATATGGAATATGTATATAGGTATATAATGGGATATGGTTTAATTTTGCTGAAATACACGGTTTTGAAGTATGGAAAATTTCGTATCGGACCAGAACTGTACGAGAAATCTTTCCATCCGTAACGGACGTGCTTCAAGTATCGCAGCTTTAATCCGAGCTTCAACCTTTTTGAGGTAGAATCAATAACTCGGAAATCCAGAGAGGCTAGTTTGTCACTTGATCGTCAATTTTGCATATGCAAAATTTTACGAGTGAATTTATGACAGCTAATTAATTTACCTATATTATGTTTACGTGACATTCGAACATTGATTGACACGCACACGAAAGTCAATCTAACAAGCGTATAAAAGTGTTCTCATATTTTTTTTATTTTTTATTTTTTTTTATTTTTTTTGCTGAATTAATATCGTGTTTAGATTTCTCAGTGATTAGCGGATTGGCACCTAACGTTTACACGAATATCCTCACTCGCAAATAACAATCAGCTAAAAGTGAAAAAAAAAAGAGAGAGAGAAAAAAAATAAATACGCGTTTCCACTTGAATTCGGACATTCGGCTTTATTTATAAAACAATTTTCACCAAAACGGGTGAAAATCCTTCAAACCTACCTCTATCACTTCTGCAATCTGCGCTTCGGTCGCTTCTATGATAGGAACCATTGCGTTGCGGTATATACGTGCCGTTCTGTCCGTCCTGGTGATTTGGTGTGTAATACTGCGGATATTGGTGCTGTTGCTGGTGTTGTTCTTGCTGCTGCTGATGCTGCTGCTGTTGTTGGTGAAGCTGCTGCTGCTGCTGCTGTTGCTGTTGTTGGTGTTGGTGTTGCAGATAACTGGCATGAACGGGGGTGTGCAGGGGATGGCAGTGTAAACATCGACGTGATGTCTCTAGGGGACCCTGAAAGGAGAATGTCACCTCGAGTCAGCGAAAACAACCAATTATCCCTTGCGCGGACGCAGCTTCTTGACTGGTTGCGAATTTAAGAGGGAATACTGTTCTTGAAGATTGACTCTTTTGATCGAAAGAACAATGAGAGAAAATTGCGCTTTGATACCGCAGTTGGGCCAAGAGAGGAGGTTGCTAATTAATTAACAATTGTCGAGTATTTAAATGGAATTAGAATTATTCCGCATGGCGGTAGGGTATATAGATTTATATCGTATAATAATTGAAAATTCTGTACTCGCTTTATTTTTCGTCGAATTTTGTTCAACAAAATTTACAGACTACGCGCTTAATTTCCAATTACCGGAAAATCTTTCCGGAGCCAAAAGCCCGGACGAATAAATAACGGCAATGATTTATTAATTAAATCAGTTTCATTATTGAATATATACCTTGTGCGTATAATATGTATATTGTATACCATATATGTATGTACGTATCTACAACTGAGCTCAGATACTTTCTACTTATTCGATAAATTATATACACCGATGCGAAATCGAGGTGATTTTATTTTCACAAAGTCAGTTTCACGCCGCAGTTGCACAACACCCGCAATACGACGAAAAAGACTTTTCACCTGCATCCAACTAATTGCAATTCTACTAATCCTGTTAGGGTAGCCTGGTTTTAAATCAACGGGTAGTGGAAAAATACCATTTTGTAAAGTAAATTCAGTATAGGTGTATATACCAGCTGTAGGAGGATAAGTAGATGCGTGAAATCGATTCGTTCCAAAGTTTAAACTGGAACGAAGACAGAGAGATAGTTCGCAGAGTTCGGAGTTTTGAGTTGTGAGTTGAAAGTTCAGATTTCAGGGAATGGTTGTTCTGCAGAGTTTAGAGTTCAGAGAAAGTTCATATTGGCTCAGAGTTGTTCAACTATACTGCAGTACCTGAATGGAGTGATGTGATCGAAGTGAACGCAGGGATCCAGCTGGATGCAGTGATGGTACACTGCCGCCAAAATTCATTACAGGATTTCTGCTGCAGCTGCCGGGTGTGGACCAGCCACCGGCGCTGCCTCCTCCATAATCGTCGACCAGCATGACCAAAGCTTTTACTTTAGATCATTATAAAAATGACTCGATATTAAGAGCCGGTCTTATTACTGCAAGCTGGCAGCGATTTTCCCACGTTGGAAAACTTCATGATTTCGTTTGCCCTCGTTGAAAGACACTTGTGGCTGAATCTCACCGTTTAAACTTGACCTCCTGAGCAATCTGTAACAGAATTACAAAAATAATGAAAGGAGTGAAAGAGAAAATGTAGACGAAGTTTATTTTTTCCGATTTTTTTGCGGGTTGCTAAGTCATCTTTTTTTTTTTTTTTTTTTTACTTTTTTTGTTAACGAGTACCTCTTGCCAGGGAGGACGGATTCTTGAAACGATTCTAAATTATGCAAATCACGTAGCCCGCTCTTTAATCCCTACCACCAGAAGATGGCCGACTTTTGACAAAGATACTAGAATCACTGTTAGACTGGCACGAAGTAAAGCTGCTCTTTAATATATTTAATATGGGGTCTTTAACGGCGATTCTCATATTCTATGGGAAGAGAAAACTGAAAGAAGCTATAAATTAAGAAGAGCGAGTTTTGAGAGGTAAAAAAAAGTTTAGCAATTTAACATGAATAATATGCAGCTACGTTTCGGAAGAAATTAGCTCTCCTGGGCACTGCTAATTACAACGCTTGCCTGGGACTTCGTAATAGACGAAGATACGGTTCGGATTTACTATTCAATTTAAACTTCATTTTCTATTTAACGATTTCTGGCATATCTATGCGAGCGAAAGAGCGAAGTGAAGGTAAAGCTGTCTTCTTTCAGTTTCAGTCTTCCTCATGGTAGTTGGCAGTTCTCAAGATCGTTTCCAACGCCGCTTACTTCCCTCCGGAAATCGGCCATTTCAGAGTCAAGAGAAAAGACAATTACGTGTTATTTTACGTCTTCTGTTTTCTTTCCCTATATCCAAGAGTCTATTAAGAGTCTGATGCCATTGGCAAGGGTACCTCAGACCCAGATATAGTCAAGAATTTAATTTAATCACCTGTTCGAGGTCTACACACCTGAATAATTACCTGATTACCTCTGATTTCGGTTTATAAAGGATATTATGTTTATTAATAGCTATTCATCCGCATCGCCAAACATCGATCGATAGAGTTATTTATATCTTTCAGTTAATTCACGGCTCATTAACTAAATTTTTTTTAAAGGCTTTAAAAACGTGTCGTAAAATATAACGACGATTATGATGATGATAATCGGTCTTTCTTATCCTATCTGGAGTTTTCATTTAATTAATTTAATTACGAGACCATTTTTCCCTCCATTCCTTTATGCACATATTAAATCTCGTGCAATTGGTATGCAGCGAAGCCAGAATTCCGTATACTCTAATTCAGATTGGTATATTCAATTAATCATTTAGCCTGCAGTCTGTAAAATTATAGCAGGTGCTTTTTGACGTAAAGAACAATGAAGGATGTAATGTCATGCTCGGTTGATCGACCGACCAAAGTCTACAGGATTGGCGGTGGTGAACAACCCCATCTTCATCACATCCCCACACTTAGCGCAACTAGTTGTCGGTGACCATAAGGCGTCTTTCCCTCCCACAAGATTCACGCGTATCGCAGATATCAGGGTTTATAAGATTTCCAAGAAGATTGAACGAAAAAAGAAAAAAAGGATGATAAAAAAGAAACAGTGACGTAGGTAGGTACCACGTCGCGCAGCTGTTGCACGAGTGCAAAAATCTGAAACTATATAATTATGCAAAAATTCACCTACTTACCTATAGGTACACAGAAAGAAAGGTTGACTTGATTCAAGATAATTTTGCGGTCCAAAAATGAAGACCGAAATTTTCTAGGATCAAATCAAAAATTTTCTCGAGCCAAGAAAATTTTCCAAATTTGCGGTCCAAAAATGAAGACCGAAATTTTCTCGGATCAAATCAAAAATTTTCTCGAGCCAAAAAAATTTTCCAAATTTGCGATCCAAAAATGAAGACTTTATTTTTGGACCGCAAAATTATCTTGAATCAAAAATAATTTTCTTGGCTCAAGTTAATTATTTTTTTCTGTATAGTAGATGCTTTTTATTATAATAACGGAAAATATATATAGAGTGAAAATAATGATTCAAGGATGTTTAAAACTGATCACGTGACTTTTCGTCAGCGACTCAGAATCCTGGTGCGCATCTTTCGATCGAAGCAAGATCCTTGGACAAAGAAACCCACGCAAAAGACCGATACAACGGGGATAGCGCCATCCATTTTCTTTACACGCTCGTCAGATATTAAGTCAGCTTGGTTCGAAGCTGTAAAAGGGTGAGCGGGGGTGACAGTGCCTTCGTGGCTGCTACGGGTATTGCGGGGGATGGTAAGGGCGGGAGGTAATCCTGCTAGATTGAATCCACCCCGACCTCAGGCCTTGGGACTCTGCAGGACTTGGGAGTCGGGGGTCGGGAGTTGGGAGTCGGGAGTCGGGAGTCAGGAATCGTGGCTCCCGCCCTCAGCTATACAGTCTGAACGCCAAGGGTGGAAGACGATCATGTAGCCACCGCCACCGCGACTGCCACCGCACCACAGCACCAGCTGTCTCACCCTGATTTTATATGAAAGCATTCATGCCTGGTTGGAATAAGAAAACAACCAATCGGTATGCGCGTTATGAGAAGTGAGAGAGATAATAAAGGCTGTTTTGTAAACAACGCATCTGCTACTTGTGGCGCGTATTGTTTGAGGTACTTTTCGAAAGGGGAGAACGCACTTTAGCTTCATACAAAATTCTAGAATAAGGGATGAGAAATTTCTCGCCAAGCAAGTTGTCGATTAGTTTTTAAAATGTCTCGAGAAAACACACAATATAAGTTTATATTATATACCAGTATATATACGTGACGGAGAATCAACTCGAAACTTCGTTTTTCTCCATGTATTGGCGAAAATAATTACCCACCCCTTTGTAAAAGGGAAATTGACGCCTCCTTGAACTCAGCGCTTTACTGAAACGGTCCCAATAACTCACATTTTTTTTCCATTAAGCTTTTTCTTTTTTCTCCTTCCTCTATACTTCCTTTCTTTTTTTTGTCGTGTTTTTTATTTTTTTTATTTTTTGTTTATTTCTCTTATTCTTTTATTCCCGCGCTTTTACGTCATTTTGTAACGAAAGCCCCTAATATTACGAGGTCGTGTTGTACGCCGGCTAGGCTGTCAGGTGTGAACCGAGCTCCCTTGGCTCGCGTCACCACGTTCGCAATAGGGTATGAAACCTGGGGGAACGAATCCAAAAGTCTGGAACTTGTAATATACGAGACGGGGGTAGGTAGGCACAGAGGGGTAGGTATAAGACGGGAAACGAGCGACTGCCGAGTCTTGAATGAATAAACGTATTTTTATTCGTAATTTCTAACTGGCTGCAAGAAAACACATCTGAATTTCAAACAGTATAGTGGAATAACAATTTTTCTATCTGTAAACAGCGAAATTCAAAATAAGAAAAACGGAAACAAAAAAACAAGTGTTTTTTTCCTTGGCAAAGCTCCGAAATCCGTGTGTCACAGATCTGGAATAATATATAATATTTAACCCAAATGACTCGCGATAAAAGAAAAAAAAAGGGTCGTCGAGAGATATTTCTATCAAAATTTTTACTTGCCACCTGCAGCAGTGATCGTTCAGCCCTTAATTATCTTCGTGAAAAAATATGAACGCAGGCGTTCGTAAAGCCTGTCAATTTCTACGTTAAGAGGGGAAAGAGGTGGCGGGGTGGGATGGGGGGGGGGGGGGGGGGGGGGGGGGTCAACAAGGGTTGAAAAATTCCTCGCAGATCGATACCTACATTATTCCAAAAAATATTTACCGCGATATTCACTGGGAATTTTCAAACGTGTTGCAGATTTCACACTGTTATATCGAGAGTGTGAAAAGTTCAACTTTGTTTTTTATTTTTTTCGGACTTTTGTTGAAGAAAAAATTTATGATTCATTTTTTTGAAATTTCAAGTTAAAACAAACGTTGTAGTATACGGTTTATGTGTTGCAAGAACATGACGTGACATTCTGTATAATAGCAATGCCTGGAAAAAAAAAAATACTGGTCATAAAGCAGCCCGACTCTTTCTACGTGATTCAAAAGACGAGAGATTTTTTTTAATTCTCTCCAGTTTCTTCTCGTTAATAATTAACATTCGAAAATCTAATTTACTGCGGACATAAAAGAGAAGAACGAAGCATAAAGCTTGATGACACAGTGCAAAAAAAAATTTCACCACTAACGAGAGTCAAAGGATTTGGAGAGTAGCAATTATTTTTTGATATTTCGAAAAAAAAAAAAAAAAAAATCACGGCAATTGAGTAATCGTACCTATATACATATATATATTCCTATACGTGTAGAATAGAAAATAGAAGAATAGGAAAATAATTTTCGAAAAATGAACAATTTAAGAATATGTCTGTCCGTATACCTGCAATGGTTACGCATTCACGTAATTCTATAGACTTGCATAATTCAATGAAGTTTTTATTTTCTTGACACGTGAGCGTGCTCGCGGTCACCTGTCACTCCATCCACTGCATGTTGCATTCTTTGACCTGTTTCCTTGCTTTTTATAAAAAAAAAAAGTCTTCATAAAGCTATGTGTATCAAAGTTACTTGGTGCTCAGCTTTAAAGCACCGGCTTATGGCAGGCCACGAGATTGGAATCATCCGTGGTCGTATGGGTACCTACAGTAAAAAATTGTACGAATTTAATCGTAGCCACAGAGTCTGCGGATGAATATGAGGAAATTTAAATCCGATCCTAATTCCTTGGTAACCATATATGGATATAGTAACTGCAGATATTATGAAAATTTAAATAAAATCTCCCATTATTATGTGCTATATAGGTACCTATACATAGAATTTTGATCGTATATATGTATACCTATATGAATACGTCCAAGAACCACGACACTATGTGTGGAGCTTTGAGCTGGGAGACGTAGGTGTACACATATTATTGATTAGGTGGTACACACGAGGCATGTGTTGCCTCTACTTCATCCTGAAACCGACCATATCCAGTCGACCACAGGCCGCTTCTATTGCCAGACCATGATACAAAAGTTTGAAATTCTCCTGGCAGTCCCAGCGGTATGACGTTTCCTGGGAATCTGTCCAAAAGCTGTGAGGAAATTGGCGCGAATCGTAAAAGCTCTTCGGGTGGTTTTGGAAGGATTATTGTTCCGTTATGGAGATAAAAAAAAAAAAAGAGAAAATTAAAATTGTCGAATGAAAAAAACCGCCTCTACAGGCTTCATTTCTCTCCACGCTTATAATAAATTTACGTTCTAGGTATATATAGTATATATGATAATACCCAGCTTTCGTGCAGAATGATTTCAAAGCTTGTTCAACAATCTCTCGTATTTGAAAGAGCCGAAACTTCGACAAGAGAGTGGAGAGATTAGAGGCGTTAACGGTTCATTTAATTAACAATTAATCACGGTGGTTCACAGATCCTTATCACCTTAACTGCCTCTAAGATCCAGCCAGATTGAAGTATCAATTCTCAGAAGCAATCCTGCAGTGGTCGTTGAAACTTGGCCTCGTTTATTTAAAGATAAATCGAGTTAAACGCGATGAAAGCTGTTCAATGGTGAAAAGAACTTCCTGTTACGGGAAACCTTTTCTCGTAAATATGTACATTATAGTATATATACATATATATAGTATATATATATGTAACGGTTGGTCAAAAAAGGGACACGATCTACGATACAGCTGCAACGTTCGTGAGTCGTTCCTTCACGAAGTCGTTCATTTCTCGTAAAAGGAGCGAAGAAAAACCTCTCCTCAACTCCTCTTTCATACATATACCTATATATGTGTGTGTGTGTGCCCATAATAATAAAATAAAGGGATGGAAGGTACAAGGGCCTAAGTCGATCTAGTTCCTATAATCTTTACATACTTTTTTTTAGTCAATCATAGTCGTATATCTGATAGCGGTTGCATGATGAGCCGATAATATGCTCTATGGAATAAGGACCTTTAATCATGGCCTTCGAAATATATAAAACTTATTACTTACGGCTATGATGACCATTACTGTGATCAAAAATATTCATTTCTCAAAGAGCTTGCATAGGTTAAAAAGAAGAAGTGAGCAAAGAATAATTCTCACTGAAAGTCGAAGAATCCAAGAAAAGCACAGTTTCTTTTACATTATCATCTGTCTCCTCAGAGTTCGCTGTCACATATCTGTAGATATATTTTTACAGATTTTGCCGAATAGATGCGACCATATTTTTCTCATGTTTTTCGATAGTATGCAATTTTTTACTCAAAGACCCTTGTCCCATCAGTCCCTCCAATTACCCTAAATTCAAAGCCTCGAAAAGAACCCATTCCTTTGCCCACGTATAAAGTTACGGATATTATTGAACATTCGAAAGTAGAAATTGAAAATTTGTGCAAATAAATATTTGCGAATTGTCAATCGTTCAAAGTGCACCCTTGTTTGCTGTGGCACGTGCCCATCAAAACACGACAGACTGACAAACAACAGGCAGGAGTGATACCCGTGTGCTTCCACTGACTAGCCCCTCGTGAATCACTCGCAAAGACCACAGCTTCCAGAGAGAGAGAGAGAGAGAGAGAGAGAGAGAGAGAGAGAGAGAGAGAGATAGAGCTAGAGAAAGAGAGAAAGAGACAAAGAGAGGAAGAGAGGAAGAGGAAGGGAGGCCAGAGAACGACGACCGAAACTACGGGGGTAGGTTGCTCGTTGCCTATGTAGCCTTTGAACTGTTCTCTTTGGTGTCACTACTTCTGTTATCAAACGAGAAATCGAATTTCAACTGGATCCGTGACTCTGACGCCATAGGGCGTTCTGTGAGACTAAAAAACGAAATTCGATAAAATCCAGGGTTGCGCAACGTGTTCTTCGGTCTTTTTCTTTCCCTACTTTCATTATTCTTTTTATTTTTTTATTTTTTAACATGTTCCTCGATCTTTTCCTTTCTGAAAATTTCACCAAGAAACGAATCAAATCACAGTCAATATATATATTTCTGCCCCGGGTACGAAATATTTGTCAGACGAATCGAAAACGTGGTTTCAACGAATCGTATATAGGTATACATAATACTGACACGTGCAGAAGAGAGGAAATGGAAAGAAATTTTCGGGTCAATGTGCGTAGGCGTAGAAAGAAAGGCAAGTAAGTCCTTGTAGCACAGTTCAGGGCTCAAAGTATATCCGTTATTGCTACCTGTACGACATCAGTATATAGTATAGTATATTTCCATGTCGATTCTACACGGAAATGGTGTGTACTACCTACACGTGCCGGGACAAGTAATGGATTCATTTTTTTTTTTTTTTTTCCTTTTTCAAGGAAAACCTTTGCCCACTTTTTCGAACAACCCTATATTCAGGGTTTTGCTATTGATTATTGCGTTTTCAATTTTTTCCTTTTCTTACCTTATTTTTTTTTTTTTTTTTTTTTTTTTGTTAATTGGTCTAATTAGAGTATCATGTTATTAGTTTATGAAATATGGGGTGATTTTTTTTTAATTTTTAATTTTTTTTTTTTTTTTTTTTTTTATTTGCGTAAAAGTTTGTAAATAGTGATACCGTAGGTATAATATAACTGCCATGGACTCCTGTGGATAAAAAAAAAAAAAAAAGTAAAAAGTAAAGCGAAGAAGAAGGCAGCTGTAGCGTTGAAATAATTACTTAGGTCTTGGATATTACCAAAGTTATTTGCCCCCCGGCAGCGAATACCTGTCTAACAATCTCTCGCAATATCGCATCGAGCAAAGTACGGTGGGTGGAAGGGGGCTGGGGGTGGGGTTGGGGGTCCCTATTTTAGCGACAGAATTGATAAATCCCCTTGCTGCAATATTCGAGCAGAGGGGAACGTTTAAACGTGTCGTTAAAGGAAGCTCTCGAAATTTAGTATTTCAATCACCGGGTAGAAACCCGCGCGGGGGTCTCGCATATATATACATATACGAGAGAATGTTACTGCGTGTAGCTTCGGAATCGATCAAACGTCTCTTTCTAATATTTCACAACGACGAGAGTGAACGACGTTTTGTATAGTCGTTAAAGGAAGCCGCTCAAAGTTTCATATCTCGTTCACGACTCGCGAGTCGCGACGTCTTAAGACGCCAGGTTTTTTTTTCCCTTGTCACTTTCAGAAAAGAAGTCTAGAACCCGGGGAGAGTTACGGCTGCATAGTATCGTAAGTAGATACTTGACGGGTATAAGACATGAGCTTTTTCCATCGTAGAATCTTGTACACGAGTGGAAACTAGGAAGCGAAGCTTTTTAACGAACGTGATTTGCTCGTGATTTTTTTCTTTTTTTTTTTTTCCCGGATTGTTTCCGGCCCATAGAATCTCCTTGCTCTTCCTTATAGGTATACCATGACGACCCTGACGTGACGGGGATGACGTATCGTATCGTTACTCTTCAGAAAACCAGTAGGTACCTACGTATCGAATATAACGCCTCATTGAATATCGAAGAGCCGAAAGTCTCGTCTAATTGACAACCAACGACGGGGAAAAGTTCTTTCAAGGTACGGTCTAACTGCGGGAGACCTGCTGTCAAAGTGCCAGGCGATCGAACTTCGACACTTTACTGATTTTCAACGAAACCTACCGCGGACAAAGTTCTCACCCTTAAATCAACCGCTACATTGGTGGAATCGAAGAAATCAATCGAATGCTCGTGTATCTACAGACAAACATATCTTCGCTTTCAACTTGACCTAGAATTTCGAACTTCGGAGTAGTCTTCTTTCAGTTTTGGCAAGCGTCAGAGATTTTGACGAATTGCAACGAGTTAATATAATATGTGCGAGTAGAAATTGGAAATTTTATAGTGCAACGGAATCTATCTTGATCGTCACGTTCTAGGTCAGTTTAGGATGAGATATTGCACCGATGGATGATCATATAATATGATAGTAAAAAGTGAAACATGAAAAAAGTAGAAAAAAAATATAAAAAAACGGAAAAAACTTCAGCTGTCAGAATTAGTATGTGTGGAAGTTTTTTTTTTTTTTTTTTTTTTTTTTTACGCCAAGGGAAATAAACTCACCGTTGGGAAATAAACTCGCAATCATTCATTCATTCATCTCTGTCGATTGTTCGTTAATTATTTTATGGGTCACGGAATAGCTTCACAAAGTCCAATTATACGCCGTATCCAAGGTCAAAGAGAATCGCATTAATACCAAACAGGACGATAACGCGTACACGTGCTCAATGGATGAAGCTGTAAAATGGAAATTGGTCTACTGTTTGCTAATTGTAAGATCGAAGGTGAAGACAGAGGGAAAAGTCGATATATACATTAGGGTGGCCCTTGATTGGATTATTTTCGAATTTCAATGCTTCCATGAGCCAGGACGTCTCCAAATCTATACAAAAAAAATGTAGCTTAAACCCCAGGCTGGTATCTCAATTCTAAGTACCGCCCCAAAGCCTTCGAATTTTCGCATTTGAATAAAACACGATTCGTGACATTTCGCGGTTAATTTTTTTCTTCTTCCTATTGCGCAGTATATCGGTAGTATAGCTCCGAAAAATCTCAAACTTGGTACACTCCTTACCTTTAGTAGTACGTATTTTATAAAAATTCGACAGATTTTCAACAATACGATTTTCGGAGCTACAGCATCACCGAACAAAAATTTCTTATCTCCAAATTGTGATGAACAAAAATTTTGTCGCCAAAAATTTGTAAATTTTTTACGGATACCTACTACTGTAGGTACGAAGTTTGGGGAGTTTCAAATTATTCGAAGCGATAATGCGATAGGAAGTCAAAAATAACCCCGAAGTACTAAAAATCGTGTGTTATTTAAATTGGAAAGTTCAAAGGCTTTGGGGCAGTACTTAGAATTGGGATAGGAATCTGGGGTTTCTACTACATTTTTTTCTTTTTTTTTTTGTATATATTTGCAGCCGTTCTGGCTCAGGGGAGCTTTGAAATTCAAATATGACCCAATGAAGGACCACCCTATTATATAAGATAAATGCTAAGATAAATGGTAAGCTCATTTCGCAATGGTATGACAATGTATGGATAATTATAATTATAAAGACTAATTGTATCGTTTGATATAATTCCACGAACGAGGAAACTGTGACAATCGCGTTAATCGGTGTCACTTAGATCACTACCTCGAAGCGCGCCGTTTCATCATTGCAGGCTTTTGTTACGCTTCGTTAGACTAATTTTTCAACTGAATTGTGCCTTCGAACGGTGTAAAACGAACGAGACTTTTTTTTTTCTAATGACAATTACTAGGCGTCTGAATACAAGGGTGAGACTGATGATTGAATAAAATGAAATACTTGCAGTATAAAAAAAAAAAAAAATTCTCATCCGCACGTTTTAACACCGCGCTTCAAATACACATAATATGGTCACTCGAACGATCAAAAAATATGAAATTCAAAACAAAATATGAATTCGGAAATACACCTCGGCTAGAAATATATGCAAAGACCAAAAGTCAATCAATTTAACAGTACTTGATCTCGTCGAATACTCCATCACGTTGCTCGAGTGCATTTCAATCATTGTTGGCCAACGCTTTCGGCGGAACATTTCACGTGTGCATTTCCCATTCCCATCCCCATCATCGGCACCCTCTACATCTGCAGTGATCATTTGGAGTAATTCACAAAACGAATGCACCATTTCAGTCTAAGTTTCAGGAATCTCGATTCTATCAGTATGCCCCTGTGTTTAGACTTTGAATTTCTAAAACGAAAATTCGATCCTCATTAAACATTCCCGAAGAACTAAAATTCAGAAATTTCCTTCCGCCTCATAGACAACAGCATCAATACTGATATTATTTGCGATAATAACGGAAGAGCTTGGAGCTTCATGGCGCCGCTTGTAACCCCGTTAAGACACGTAACAACACTCGAGTTCTCCCCCGATAGTTTGGTACTTTGGTTGCATTTATGCATACACATACATGCATACATGCATATGACTATACGTCGGCGTAGGATGCATAATTATAATATATTCGCCTTTAGATAAATACTACCGTCTATACCATGATCGTGCAGGCGCAAGTTTTAGATATTACTAAAGCACGGATCGTAGCGTCGGTTGGGATGGACGTCGGAAAAGTTGAGTGGATTTCGGCAAGGTTCGAATGTTCATCTTGGAAAGGGACCTCCGCCAGTTTGGCGCAGTAACTGAACATTTGTCGGAATTGATCTCCGGAATTTACTTATACCTATCTGTGCGAGATTCGAAACTCTAGCCTATCCTGATCTAATCTTCGTGCGACGATGGGGCTGAACGAGCGACCGTGCGGACATATTATACCTACCTATCTATCCACCTACTCTCCCATCTGCCGAATTTCACCGCGTTTCGTGTCCGACAATGACAGTTTCGTCGGTGAACCACCGAGAGGAGTTCTTTCTTGGTGCGCTTGAAAGCTCCTCGCAAAATTGCTAGCCCACGTCAGCCTTTGATCCGCAGGACGCTGCGAGCCCATATACTGTCAGGGTCGAAGAAACGGAAGATAAATGTGTAAATACCGCAAGGCTGAGTAGTGGCGAGATATGTGAGATTGCAATTTGATAAAATTGAGAGAAAATGAGGATATTTTTTGGACCCTTGCATCTTGTTGTTCCTCATCTTGCCCCGGTTCGTTTGCACTTGGTGTCTTCTAGTAGTTGTGCAATTAATTCAAGTCCCCGAGTTCCCTCTCTTAGCTAAGGTCGATTTAACTTGAAAACAAATGTGGGTAAGGGATCTAACGGAGCGAGTCAGATGCTGTTGGCATTGTAGTCGAGGCCTACTTTTCGTCGAGGTTGAAAATTGGACTCGAGGACGTACGCAGGGGAGGTTCGGTTCGATCGATCGAAAAACAAGGCTAGCGCTAAACTCTTAATTATGGAAGCGCGCGATTCGACAAATTGCATCGCTAATGAAAGCTCAAGCTCAAGCTCAAGGTTGAATTCAAATATCGTATAGAGACATTAAATTGCGCAAAATTGTAGAGCAAGTTGGTGTGATTCGCAGGGTGGTGCTAAACTCGCTAATTTTCTGCCCCTCAGTCGTAACCGCAAATTGTTACATTGAATTTCACCCACGTCTCCACAACTCGAGACAGACGAAGAAGGCCCTCACAGACATCGCCAAGACACCGTATACTCCTTCTCATATATCTTATCATATATAGATGAACAGTTGGCTCGTAGAGGAGTCTTGTACCGCGTAATATGTTCCGTTAGTGCCGCTAACAGCTGGCAATATTATTGGGTGCTAAGACCAATGTACAATTAAAACAGTACAGCGAGTAAAGTGAGTGCAAATTTTACGCTATAATGCATCGTTATAGGTATGTTTGTACATCGAAATTGTATGATAGTATCGATATTATTGTACGATTATTATCAACATATATATATATATATATTAGGGTGTGCCAAAAAAAAAAATTCGAACACACATCAACATTCCGGTAGAGCATCTCAAATAGAATATCTCAGCCAAATATGAGCTCTTAATATTGATATTTAAAACTGCCTAATTTCGTTACTAATTTTAGTTACTAATTTTAGTTATTAAAATAGGCAGTTCTAAATATCAATATTAAGAGCTCATATTTGGCTGAGATGTTCTATTTGAGATGCTCTACCAAAATTTTGATGCGCGGTTGAAAAATAAATTGTTTTTCCTCAGAGTCGTATGACTCTATGACGCTATGACTCATATGTTTATAGGCGAATATCTCTTAATCGGTGAGAGTTAGGAAAATTCTATTTCAGTACTTTTTTGTAGAGCGTGAAATTTCCTATAAGAATCTGTATTCAGATAGTTTCTAAATCAAGCCGGTTACGAGAAAAAACAATTCGAAAATTTTCCGATTTTTTTCACGTGTTATTCAAATCAAAAATGGGAAAACTGAGTTAGGCAGTTCTAAATATCAATATTGAGAGCTCATATTTGGCTGAGATATTCTATTTGAGATGCTCTACCGGAATGTTGATGTGCGTTTGAATTTGCGAGACAATAAAATATTTTTTTTGTATGATATGGATATTCATTAAATCGTCCGACTCAGTGCGAGAGTGAGAAAAATCGAGATAACAGTGATAAAAAGAGGTACGGTGACAGTTGTGGTCCGGAATACGCCGCAGGTGACGCCCATCACGAGAAACGAATCGTTCTCTGTCAACCGCGAGCTTCTGTCCGCAGAGAAGCTATGCTCGGAAGATATCACTGTGTTTCACTCCATGTCTCGACTTACTAACTTTTCTTTTTAATGCGATAAAACCTGTCGCTGTTAAACCGCTTAGCGAAATTGGTCCCTCAAATATATAACCTTTGTACGAAACATATTTCATCTAGACTCGTATATTGTTCGGCTAATCCACTGTTCCGATGAAGTATACGAAAAATAAGCGGGTCATTGTTGGGGAAATACAATGGCAAAAAGTTCGCTCCGAGTAAATGGGTAAAAACAATATTGTTTCTCAATTCACTCCGGGTAAATTTTGTTCATTGTATTACCAAAGCTTTTCAGGTCCAAGTTTCATCTGATATTCGATAAAGTAAATGAAGTGTTCTCGAAATATTACATGAATAACTTTACTTCATTTTAGATTAATTTACTTCATTTTTTTTTATTTTTTTTTTTTTTTCAATACTTACTCTTCTTCAGCGTAAAGAATATGAAAAAAAAAGCCTGTGATTTTTTAACTCGTACGTCAAAACGTACTACCTTTCACGGATGACCGATTGAATTACCGAATGATCGATCATTGTTTGGACACTTGAGTCACCGGGGTCAGGAAATTGAAATTCAGCACCACATCTCGACGTAAATAATACGTGGAAGATTAAATATTAGCCAAGCTGTTTGTTATACAGGAGTGCAGCATGCGGGGGTTGATCGATATAATCGTAATTCGGAACAGCTACGTATAATTTCTCACTTCCGCCGTAACTTACAGGTTTGGTATTCTGCCAGATAGAATTTAGCAAGTGCTTTATTGGATATGTTCAAGCGCAAGATTCTGCAGACATATAGAAGATTCATGCATGGTTATCTTATCAGCATCCCGGGACTAGAATAAATTGCATTCTTCATTCAAGAAAAATTTCATGCGACAAGTTTTCAAATCTTTTGTCCGACAAAAAGACGAAGAAAAAAAAAACGCACACACACATACGGTCTTATACGTGGAATAAAAAGTTTCACAATAAGATGTTCTCCGGTAACTTTGAAGAAAACTTTATACGTCATTATAAATTCCGTGAAAAAAAAAAGGGAACAAAAAAAAAAAGGAAAAGTAAAAAAATCGAGTGTTCCTGACGCAGCGTCGTATACCTAAAACCCTCCCAACGCTCTAAGGCTTAGAATAAAGCGCCTTTCTCGCCAAAATCGCCAGCGACATAGAGGCGAAAAAAGAGAAGAGGATAAAAAGCTCGAGTTTCAAATGCGCGAATTTGAAAAAAAAAAAAAAAATAAAGAAGAAATACGGGCATTTGTATTACTAGTCGATCGCCACGTATAATATCTGCTTTATCGCAGTATCCACTTCAGAATTTCACTCGGAAAACTGTTATCAAAATCTATATTCGAACTCTCGCTCTAAGAAAAGAGTACAAAGTGATCAAACTAGCAAATCGCTTGGCCGAACTATCTCCCGTACAAAAATCCCCTTCTTCATATCGTACCAGTCACGTCTCTTTTCAAACTGCTGACACTCATTTTCACTTTTCACGATGCTCCTTTCCGCGTCCTCAAGTTCCAGTTCAAGTTTTAGTTCAAGTAGCAATTCAGCGCCGAACTAAGACCAGCTCAAGTATTAAGCAACGAGTGTACTGTATAAGTAGAGCCAAGGTCAGCCTCGGCATTTCACAGCTCCTTAGAAAGGTTCCACCCAACTTGTCTCTGGCTAAACGAGCTTTCGCAGTCCTATCACACTCCGGCATACTATACATATGCACCCAGTACAGCTACTGCAATAACGTCTCTTCTACACGAGCACTGGGCCGTCACATATGCATTATGGGCACGTGGACAGCTCCCACACATGTGTGCAATGCAAAACAATGTGCACATGCTATGTACTACGTGGAATAGGGTACATAGAAATGCCAACTGGTAGGAGAAACGCGAGAACCTGAATGCTGGCGTTGAAGTGGAGCTCACCGTATCTGTGCATATGCGAATACACTGCAGACTAGCGCAAGTAAGTATACGCATGTGTATACATGAGGATGTGAAATACGCATATAGGTACGAGGAATAGGAGCCAGGTCGTTGGAAGGTGTGGGTGCGTGCACGACATAATCGGGAGAGTTTACGTCGTCGTGGTCACTGGACCCTCGACCTAGCTCAGGGTGCTGGGAGAGGAAGAGATTCTCTGAACTAACTCAGCGTCATAACCACTATCGCCTTGCCTATCTTCCCTTAACTACGAGGGACCTAAGCCACCAGTACTTGAACCTCGACTGTCAACCTTGCGCTCCTCTCCGTAGCTACTTGTTTACTTGAGCGTATCTCCTTGTCCATAAAGTTTAGTGTTCAAACCCATAGAATTACCTGCTCAATCGTTGCTCTTGGAACTTTGCCTTACTTCGACAAACTCATAACAGTTTTTCCAAATACTATATCTGATTTCGTTTATTTCTTATAGAAACTGCTTTTACTGTATTTAAGTATATATACGAACGATACGAAGCAGCCTTGTGAAACAATTACAACGTCGTGAGAAGCGATAGAATGGAGCTGTTTTCATGAATTTTGAACAACCTACGCAAATGAAAGGTGTGTATATGAGCGTTATACACTCGACCATTACGTCGATAATTCATGTCCCGGAAATTTGCTCATGCGGCAGGAGCTTACGCACGAGACTTCATTGCATTGGTGGGAAGAAACATGGCGAAACCGTTCCATGGGGGATTATTGGCACACTAAATTTGTTAGAATAATATTTTCGTTTTGAATTAATTGAGGTAACCATATACAGCTCGTTTCTTTTTAATTTTTTTATCAAAAGTACAAACTGGATCAGAGTAGTGCAGATATAAAATACCGTAAGTACTCCGAATAGTAGGGTGATTAATTTTTGTTCCATTTTTCCTTTCACGTATCTTATTGTTGACGAGTATATCCGTCTTTCTCTGATCCGTCTGATTCATGATCAAAAGATTTCACAAGACGTCCTTGTCTCGTTTCCAGAGACAAACAAACAGGAAATAATGTCTCGCCGATATACGAGTGCATGCAGCAGGGTAAAAAAGGCGTTTCATGTCCATCAACGAAAACAATCAAAGAGGTAAAATATACAACGAAAAATGTACTCCCTCAGTTTGATATGGAAAATTAATACCTACCTAACATAATTTTTCACACTTCCTTAATTTAGAAATAAATTATTGACAAAATTTTTTAAATTTTCTTCACGATTACCCGATACGTAAATATAATATATCAATTTTAGCTTATTGAAATTCACGGAAATTTACTTCCATCAAATTATGTACACGGGGGTTGCGAGGAAAGACGGCTATCGGAAGATATCGAATTACACACTCTTACATGCTGCGAGGTCTATCATCTTTATCAGGTCAGAACGAATCGGAGGATTTTCCTCGAGAACAAGGTTGAAGGAAAGGTCTCGTAGAATCTGTTAAAACGACGACCTCCGAGGCAAGGAGACGGCATGAGGAGCGTTAAATTCAGTTATTACGAAAACCGAGGACTCTCGAGCGTTGATTTATCTGAGGTTTACCCAGCTCTCACGTGCAAGATCTGCGAAGAGTAATGGAAGGAAGATAAATTTGGGACGTTATCTAAAAGGCAGACAGTACAATGCTAGCACATATATATAATATACATATATATACACATAATATATACACACACCTACACAATTTTTTTATACACATAAATCCATTAAATAATAGCGTAAAAACACGATTGGAATAATTCTGAACAAGGAATGATATAAAGCCGCACGCAACACGGTTTCAAAAATCGCAAATTCCATTTTTTTTTTTTTTTTTTTTTTTTTATAATCAAAATTCACCGTGCAGCAACCTTTTCACCTTATTCGTTCGACTTGACCTTCCACAAATATCCTCCGGATAAGATGTAACGATAAAAGGCAATAAAAATAAACCATACGGGCTTGTGGCGACTGGCGAGGCAGTGAGAATGGGCAGTATGAAGTGGTACGGAAAATCCGTACTAAGGTGACGGCTATCTCGCGTGCTTATCTGCCTTTATCTACTACACGCGCTCGTAACAATCTAAGGTTTAGTTTTAAAAGAACTTTTCGAAGCTGGACAGAATTCTACTTTTGACCAGAGGTGTGCCCATGGCTTTTATTGTAGCTGATATAATTCAACGCGAAGTACACCATACCTACCAAGTAGTACGTGTATACGCGCAGACGTTGTTACATTAAGGCCCATCCCGAGTCGCCCACCTCCTTTTGGACGAAATGTGTCACATTTCGATTATTATCCGAGCCCAGGCGTAAAAAACGCAAAAAAGGCCAACTTAGCGCAAATTCTATTTCAATTCCGAACACATACGTAAAAAAAAATGTTCGTTTCGTGCGAAAATAGAGTCTACAGATGGTTTTTACATTGTTAAAAAATTATTCGAATTCGATTTCCTCGGCGAACAATGTAAAAACCATCTGTAGACTCTATTTTCGCACGAAACGAACATTTTTTTGTACGTATGTGTTCGGAATTGAAATAGAATTTGCGCTAAGTTGGCCTTTTTTTGCATTTTTGACGCCTGGGCTCGGATAATAATCGAAATGTGACACATTTCGACCAAAAGGAGGTGAGCGACTAGGGATGGGCCTTAAGTATGAAATGTCACTTTCCGATTTCCTCCTATAGCATTATGTAATGTAAGTTAGTCAAATATCGTGGTTCAGAAATTTCTAAAGTATTTGAGGAAACTAACTGCAGAACTTGGCAACAACTTCAGGATTTCTAAGTACCGAGTCAAGTTTGTACGTGCTAACGTTGTTTAATTATTATCGTGGAAGCTTGCAGCAAACGACATACATATGTATATATAAGTATATGTATATGTATATGTATGAAGTTAAGTCAAGTCAGTGGCTTGCAAAGACTCTCAGAACTTCATAAATGGACGTGTGCCGGGTTTATTTCCAGCCTATTTTTCTCTCTTTCGTATAAGTAGAAAATAGGATAGAACAACAACAAAAATGAATAAAAGGAAAGAAAAAAAAAAAAAAAAAAAAATCTGCCGAGAAAAATGTAGAGAGAAAAGGAGCGAAAAATTCTCATAATCGCGAACGAACTAAATCATTAATACACGTCGGGGGTTGAATTACTTCTACCGATTTCCAACTCTCGACATCGCGAATCTTATCCCGGTGTAGAACAATGATTATTAAATATCCAGACAAAGGGAACGTCCATCAATTACCCCGTACTTGGCCAACCATCCCCCTCTGCGAAACAAGGGATGGAGAAGTCAGAAACTGGCATTTAAATATCACGTATAATCCAATCTTTAACTTGGTATTAGCGAGTTCTAAGCTAAGGCCATATTGTCACTGTTTAAATACTCGCTTTTCTACCCCCCCCCCCCCCCCCCCCCCCCCCCCCTCCCATCTTTCAACCGTTTTGCTGGAAAATTATCCGCTAAATATTACAATTCCCAATAGACTCACTACACCCACCGACAGTTTACGAGCACGTAAATGTACCGACGTACAACATACATAGGTAATGCACGGGGATTATCCCGGTGTACTCATTAGCGGCTCATTCGTGTTTAGTCACAGTAAATCTCAGCCGTGTTTCTTGGCTGCCGTTAATTAGGTAGACGACTTGTGAGTATAGTTAATCGCAGTTGGACTGTAAAAGGCAAAGGAAACTCATCGCTGAATTATATTAGATAAAATATTCGCGAATCTGTGCAGGGGCTCGCAGTTTCGCGGAAAATCCATTAGGACTGTACTAATAGGCGTCCAAGATGCGAGAGCTTAACTCGAAGTCGTTGCATTAATTAAGAAATCTCGTGGCCGCGACGATGAGGCTCCCGCGAGCTGCTCTCTTGCTAACTAAATCGTTAAATTTTATTATTTCGTTAATAATATAACAGCTGACGACAAATAGAATTTCTTAGCTATATACACTCAGAAAAAGGTCTTGTTGACACAACCAAAATTTGGGTTATTATATGCAGAATCACATTTTTTTTGTTCAGTCAACCAAAAATTTTGTTGGAATAGCCAAAATTTTTGTTGTCCCAACAAAATTTTGGTAATCCGAACGAAATTTTTGATTGACTGAACAAAAAATTTGATTGTGCACATAATAACCAAATTTTGGTTGCGTCAACTAGACCTTTTTCTGAGTGTAATAAAGATGTTGGAGCAAATTCGAAGTTAACTTATGTTAGAATTTGACCCGCGGACATACCTGCATGTACTATATAATATACAAGAACATGATTACTTGATCAAATAATTTCTAAAGCGAAGCTTGCTTTTGAAATTTCAAACGTTTTCTCTTATACCAGCTCTCCCCGAGTTTCAGTTCCTTTGAAACTTTTAATTGGAGAAATATCTTGCGACCAAGACGTGGTCAGAAAAATATCTCGCAAGATATAATCGCCCGATATACGAGAAGAACTGCCGCCTCCAGGGTCCGTTCTCCGTGGTCGGGACAAAAAGCTGTTACCTACTATCACCGACCGCGTATTGTCGAGCAATTCCAGTTATTGGTTGAAAAAAAAAGAAAAAATTGGAACAAGATTTTCCCGAATTCCGATACATCGTCGTACTACATGCAGCACAAGTATCCTACAACCAGATGAACACAGCGAAACGACTACTTAAAAATTCATCGAACGTACCAAAGTGTGAAATCAGAGATTTCACAGAGCATTTATATTGAAGTAATAAATCGGAGGTTTAATCAGACGCAGAGTTAATCTGACTCTGCCCAGTATGGCTTGATTAACTACCTGCAAAGACTCGAACTTTTTACACCTTTTGTCAAAGAGCTCAAATTTCAACTCTCATTTGCTGTAGCTGTACATGTACTACCTTAGTTTTCTCTTACAACAAATTGTGACAAGACTTTAACAATAGAAGCACAACTTTTGTTTTAATAGACTTTCTCAATGTAAAACACGTCCCGTTTAAATAAACTTTTGAATTCAATCTATGGTTACGACTCTTCCGTAATAATTAAAGTTTCAAACTAAATATGGAATGCCGCGAACTAAGTGTGTGAAATAAATACAGATTAAATAAATTACTGTTAAGCAACAGGCGGATCTTCAACGAGAGATATAACAATCAACGGATTATTAATTACCTACAAGCTTAGCTCGAAGTATTTGCAACAGTAAATTCAGAATCTAGGGACGCGTACAAGATTAACGTCCCCCACTTAACCCGAACATTTCTAGCTTCCATATTTTTTCATAAGTTTCAATATCCCGTTTGACCTATGCTCGTACATCTACCAACCCCTATTGGCAAGAGGCCATGTATTGGCTAGATTGGATTTGGCTGTTGAGTGTGTAATCGTACCGGGCCATCACAATCCATCACGATAATTTTGTTTAATTACTCGATTCGGTTGGATTGTTAATCTTCATGAAAAAATCGACGTCGAAAATGGAATCGCAAGAATTCTTCAACACGGCTTAAGAGCTCGAGGAGTCGATATTTCGCTCGTTTATTGCCGGAGAGATTCGATAACACGAGGACTGAGATCTCCGCAAGATCTTCCTCGCGTCGCGTCGTAAAGTATAAAGAACGATACGTTACTGACCATTCTTTTCTAAGTAAAAATATATATTTTTTTTTTTCCGCACCAATACCACGAGGATAACGATTCTCATATAAACATCGCCGGATTTCGAAACCCGGAAACACACACGCCTTGGGCATTAGTGGGCGGAGATCTTGACGTCTAGGAACCCAGGGATAAGAACGACTAACTCTAACATCCCTAAATCGTGGTGGACGCGGCCGGGGCCCCGGGAAAGGGATGAGTAAGTAGTTATACTAAATCGCGTCAATGTTTGCCACGGTTACGACAGGATGTGTTGACGCTTAACTACCCCTAAGTCTTACGTTATCAGCGACCATGACACCACATCGTAGCTATTCGACGAGCGTTTGCTATTCGAATGCCAATATCTTACTAAGTGTCAGAGGCAGTCGCTTTAAAGATTTATTGCTTGGCAAGGGGCTTCTTTCGTACTTTTTACCAACACCCTACTCGATATATATACATTTACTCCCATCCGCCCAGCTCATAGAATGATCAATGCATCAGCGTATAGGTATATGTACATGCATGGTAACTATACCGTTGGGAAAACTGCGCTATAAGAAAACTGCAGGCATCTGGCAGAAACCGGATGTTACTATGTACCGTTGAATAAGTGGGATGAAAAAGTCGTATACCGAAAGTTAAAGATGGAAGTTATAGACGCTAACCGGAATCACATATATTTTACTCAGTTATTCGTATCTCAATGTCCGTTTCGATCGAATAACCATTCAATCGAAAAATTATTACTGAAACGAACGAACGTCTTAGAATTGATAAGAGCGAAGTAAACGAGCGAATGCTCTTCATATTTTCTTACTATATGAACAATAAGCTGGCTATTTATTCTTTTGAAGTTGAACGTAATCAGGTATTACGTCCACTTTTACTCCGATATAAAATATAAAATAATTCACGTCGTATATATATCTGTAACTGTAGCTAACTACAACTATTCTCTATATACATTATACACAAGTTGAAATTTAACACAACGCAGGATATTCACCTACACCGTAACCAAATGCAAAGTAAACTTCTCCTGCCCGAGGTGAATATTATGTAATTAGTTTCAACCACATAGACTCATATAGGGGTGCTTGATCTACGTCAATTATTAACACTTTCGTAATGTCTTCTTCGTAAGGAAATTTAAAACTGAATGAAACAAGTGGAAATAGAACTTAGGGGTGTTATAAGGTATGGAACAATTTATTATCCAATAATTTATTACTGATCATTTGTGGGGGATCTCAATACAGAATTTATAAATTCTTAAATATTCCCACGATACCAGGCGAGTTCAAGTGCCATTAGATAATTTCAAATGTACCTATATGTTATAATTCTGAAAAATGAAGTAAAACATTGTGACAATTATAATACAGCAACGCTAAATCGGCAACCAATAACTTCAGTTATTCAAAATCTCGAAAATCGTTCGATTTAACAATGCGTCACGTGCGGCAGCGTGCGCGGGTACGACATATACGGTATACAGCGATGGTATGAGAATTATTTTGTCCCGTTTGAAAAATTCTACCCGGAATGGAAATATACCCTCGAGATTCTGTCGCGCGGATTTCAACAAGTATCCGAATGATACACCCGTTTAAATATTACAAGAAACGGTTCGGAGTTCCGCGTGTATAAAGATTCGCAAGGGTGCTGAATACTTTAAGTCTCTGGTCTGGCGAGAAAATCCGTTTACATTATAACCCCCTGGAAGGGAAGGGAAGGGAAGGGAAGGGAAGGGAAGGCAAGGGAAGGGAAAAGAAAAATTTTATATTAATATTTTTAGTTTTTGAATAAAATATACTAAGCGAAATCTTCACCCGCGTATCTGAATTCGACGTAAATTTTGGAGTTCGAGAATCTAGTCACGTATATAGCAACACGATGGGACACGCTAACTGTAATTACGTTCATTGAGCGGCGGACCCTGAAGCCGTTTCACGAAGTTACCTGAATCCAGCATGATCGCCATTCGCGATCACCCGAGCATACAGCCTTCGTACACCTTGGTAAAATTAAGGATTTTGTAATGAAAATACCAGGGGCGGCTTAACCGAGATATGCAACAGGTGCACCGGGCCTGGATATTGCAGGGCCGAAGGGCCGCGAGAGGCCTTGGCCGAATTAAAAAATACGATTTTTATACCGGAGGTTTTTTTGCACGTTAAAACGTGACGCTCAGCGGCCCAACCAGGATGCAATTAAATCTTGATTAAGAGAAAAAGCGCGAGGCTTAATCGAGGAAATTACAAAGCTCTTCCTGGATAATCGTCCCACAGCCCCCGCCCTAGGGACAAGGGGAGCCAGAAACGGTCTGATATTTGCCAGAGGCAATTGGACGGTTTGCGAAATGGACGTAGGATGATGCTTTCAAATCCGTTATCACGTTTTCCGTATCATTTCCACCCGCTCCCATGACAGAGACGAATGTCCCTACGGTCGTACGACCTGTAATCGGACCCCCTCGTGCTTAAATTTGTTCCCAGGTTGACGGATTGTTGACGCGATACACCAACCACCGAAACACGCTCTACTGTTTCGAATCCGGAGGATTTCCGAGAGGGGACGGTCAACAAATCGGATTTTGGTTCCTGGGTAGAAATGTACAAGTGCCACGGAGCTTTCCTTCGCGTCTCTCGAGGAGAATACTGCGTATACATTTGTTTTAGTTCTGTAGGGTGGAAAATGTAAAAAATAAAAATAAAAATAAAAAACAAACTTCCAAGTGTCTACGCGGGTCACTCTTTCATTTCAAGTTTTCAGTGCCACTTCCGCAGTACCAGCACCCCCTGCGTGCTTCAGTCTCGCGGTCGGTACTCAAGTCGCACAATTTGCACACACTTCGCGCTATTTCATATATATTCTGAGGGTTGTGCAGCAGGTTGATGAGGATCGTAATTCTAACCAGCTTGAACCGTGCCAATTAATAACACTCTTAATTCCACTTGGCGAAATATACGTTACCTGATATGGGGTAGTATACTCGAGGAAAATATATGCGATCTCGAAAATCTTCCAATTAATTGAATCGTGACGGTGTGAATCTTGAACGTCGACGATATTTCTCGGTATCAGAAACAGGTGAAAGATTTTTGTTTTTTTGTCAGGGGGCAGGTGAAAACCCGCAGGATCCTATTCTAGGAAAAAGAAATGTAAAGAAAGTGGGGAAAAAAAAATAGAAAAATAGAAAAATTGAAAAATTGAAATGTGACACTTTCAGCGGTTTTAATTCCACAGGTAAAATTGAGGGGCAAGATTTTCTAAATAATAGAAAATAATAACCTGACGAATGAAACTGGCAGGCGGCTAGATGCTCCCTAATAAATTTTCGTCACTGATTTTCAACGGACAATACCGATGACTCGTTAAACTCGTAGACATTTTCGGGTCCCTGGTTATACGTGGCGATCCGTTCAGCTTGCGTTCGTATTAAAACGCTTTTCAAATCTCCGTTGCTCGATCGACTGGCCAGGGCGAGAGCCGTCGCGCGACTGAACGTGCCATGCCCAGCATCCCTATCGCGTCGCCCTCGAATCACCCCCTTGGTCTCCCTCTTCTTCCACCTCATCCTCATCCTCCGCACAACCTCCACCTCCACCTCCACCTCTTCCTCTTCCTCTTCCACCACTTCCTCCTCTTGCGTCGCCCACTTCGCTCTCTTCCGCCCAGAACAACCCGATGCCACGCACACGCGCAAGCACGCATCCATACACACAAAGAAATTTTCGCAAAGCGTAGGTTGATGTACTACATAGATGTACCTTACCTACCTACCTACCTACCTACCTACCTACCTACCTACCTGGTATCTGGTCGGAAAGCTTGCACGACAACCACCCCTCTCTGTGGAGTGTAATATAAGTCAATAGGATATTTTTAGATGAACGCCTTTTGATTTTAGCGAGAAAACGATTGGCTCGAAATTGTCAAGGGTGAGAATGATCGTGTGGAGGAAAATCTTGAGGTTTAAAAAGAAAAGAAAAGAAATGAAAAGAAAAGAAAAATGAAAAATGAAAGAAATTGAATCGAATAGCTACATATATTGCGATAGAGACTTTAACTTCTTTTTTTTTTTTTATTCAAACAGCTGTACGAAGAGACTGCAGGACGATTCTCTGATATCTGAAATCTATATAGGATATACCATGATCCGATTCTGACCGCGGCGAAATACTGGTGGCACAGCCGCCAACACGCGAGCTTTTGAACCCCCCCGAGCTAGCTGATGATTTGACGCGTTTGAGTCCCGGTATTCTCGATTGAAATAGGGAGGGAAATATATTGTCGTTCCTTGCGCTCTTGCATTAGATTGAGTATTTTATTTTCTTCTATTATTTTGCAGCTATTTCCTCGCTTGATTTAGGCATGCGTATAACAAGTCTCTGTATTCACCCAGCTCTGGCATATATACAAATACATGTAGTATAGGTACGTTAAACATAGCTTCGTTTAGATCGTTACGTTAAAGCCTGTAATTTAACTGACAAGTAATTTCGCTCAATATAGCTGGACACAGACTAGTAAATCTATTCACACATTCGTCGAGGTATAGAAAATGGGAAAACAGCAGATGGCTGTGAACCAACGTTTCATAATATTTCCCGTGTTTTATAACGTGAGTGAAAAAAATAAAAATAAAATCTAATACCAATGTCGGTGCAGCATTGATATACGTATGAAATTTTTTCCCTTATAGAAATAAGCCGAAAGAGATACGTCAATCAATAAATCGAAAATGAAATATGCGAACGAATATACGGATCAGAGGTTTCAATCTGTCCGATATAATATCACATATCATTTGAAAATATCACCACCTGAGGGGATGCATCAACAAACACCAGAACAAACAGTAGCTCTATACTACCCACACCTACACCTACAATTTAACTGTCGATATAATTTTCAACGATTCTATTCAGTTTTTCCTATTTTAAAATCGAGAAGCTTATAGGTATAATAAAGCTTTTCCTTCAGAGTTATAAAAACACAGATGCGAGAATTTTTCACTCGTCAGACTAACTGAGAACAAGTACATATATCCAGATGTATACTTAGGTATATAGTATATGTATATAGGTACATATACTATATATATATAAATATCTACGTGAGGGTTACTGGACGAGAAAGTACTACGAAAAGTAGTAGAATAGAGTAGAGAAGGACTGGGAGTGAGTACAGTAAGAACAGTATGCTGCAATGAACATTGGACTGAAATACGGTGGAGCAGTCCGACGAAAACGCTCATTGTGTCACAGCAGTGCATTCATGAGCTTTTACTAGAGTTTTAAATTTGCCGGGTGCAGCACTGTTAAAGCCGATGAATATGCTGTGTTTTTATACATACAGGTGAATTGTGTAGGTATATATGGGGAATTCCACGCCAACTTGACCAATGAATTTCCCTCACCATTTTCGATTTGCTTCAAAAAAATTTCTACAATTGTTCAAGTACTAAAACGGTCCCCGGAATTTTTTCAGATTTTTCGATCGACCCGTTTTTTTTTTTTTTAATGATTTTTCAATCTACCAAATAGATCGATACTTTTTAAAAATCTCAAAAAATTCTCAAAAATCTCTTTTTCCACTACGAACATCACGCTACCAAGGCCATGATGGTGCAAATTTTCCTTCTATTTTTTTTTTCAACGTTTCTAATACAAACATGACTAACACGACCAATGATTTCCCCACACCATTTCCGATCGGCTTCAAAATGTTTTCTACAATTTTCCCAACTCCAAAACGGTCTGCTGAATTTTTCCCAATTTTTGGATTGACCCGTTATTTTTTTTATGAATTTTCGGTTTTTCGTTCATCCGCAATGTCGAAAAAGGTAATAGAAGAGGTAGGAGATAAACGTTTCATAATCGGGTCGGTTACGAATTGATGGGGATGAAAAATAAACCGACTAAAATATTTGTGGATAGTTTCAGAACGTTCGAACACAGTCCCGTTGATAAAAATGTTAGAAACGTTGAAAAAAGAAGGAAAAAATCGCACCATCATGGGATTAGTGACGTAATGTTTGTAGTGAATCCTATAATTTTTGAGAATTTTTTGAGATTTTCAAAAAAGATGGAAACATTTGGTACTTCGAAAATTCATAAAAAAATAACGAGTCAATCAAAAAATTGGGAAAAATTCAGCAGACCGTTTTGGAGTTGGGAAAATTGTAGAAAACATTTTGAAGCCGATCGGAAATGGTGTGGGGAAATCATTGGTCGTGTTAGTCATGTTTGTATTAGAAACGTTGAAAAAAAATAGAAAGAAAATTTGCACCATCATGGCCTTGGTAGCGTGATGTTCGTAGTGGAAAAAGAGATTTTTGAGAATTTTTTGAGATTTTTAAAAAGTATCGATCTATTTGGTAGATTGAAAAATTATAAAAAAAAAAAAACGGGTCGATCGAAAAATCTGAAAAAATTCTGGGGACCGTTTTAGTACTTGAACAATTGTAGAAATTTTTTTGAAGCAAATCGAAAATGGTGAGGGAAATTCATTGGTCAAGTTGGCGTGGAATTCCCCATATATATACCTATATGTAATGTATATGAAGATATGATCCCCATTTGTTATAACCATGAGGCAAACTACCAGAAGATATTTGTCGTCGTATGAATTCTTGGAAATTTGAAAATTCAAATTTCAAGATTTAAATTTCGTATTCCGCATTACCGACCCGGTCGCTCCTCGACTTCGAGAAATTTATATTGTTTTGGGGAACGTAGTAGTACAAGACACAAGACACAAGATGCTTGCGACAGCGTCATGCGTCGAATCCCTCGTATCTATGCTAAAGGAAAAATATTCGATATCTCAAAAGTGTCTCGAACGTGCCGTACCGGTATGATGTCAGTTGCAAAAAGCATCTGAAAGGTATTCTTGAATAATGTATATCTATTTAGGAAGTAGATAGGCATATTCAAATCAGATCCAAAGTAGGTATAAGGCGTGGATTTTACCATATATATATCTACAAATTCTATTATCTGCAAATTCTATTGTTACAGGATATTCAGACGAATTAGACACGTAGTTCGATATATTATATTAAGCAGAAATTTCGCTTAGATATTCCGAACATATACCTATCCCCATGCATCACTTGCCAAATATATAGGTATAACAGATATTAAATTTCATGTACACGTTAAGGTGCTTTCCTAGGCAATTCCACCAGTCCTGAAAACATCGTGAAAAAATGTGATATTAAACGGAATATCTCTGCCTGGGCACCGAAATCAATGAAACAAAATACGTCGCGCAATTCTATGTGCGACTCCGAACATGTACAGCCCAAAAAATGTTCGTTTTGCGCGAAAATAGAGAAGATATCCATGAAAAACGGTTTTAGAAACGTTTTTCATGGATATCTTCTCTATTTTCGTGCAAAACGAACATTTTTTGGGCTGTACATGTTCGGAGTCGCACATAGAATTGCGCGACGTATTTTGTTTCATTGATTTCGGTGCCCAGGCAGAGATATTCCGTTTAATATCACGTTTTTCACGATGTTTTCAGGACTGGTGGAATTGCCTAGGAGAGCACCTTAAGGCCCATCCCTAGTCGCCCACCTCCTTTTGGTCGAAATTTGTCACATTTCGATTATTATCTGAGTCCAGGCGTAAAAAACGCAAAAAAAGGCCAACTTAGCGCAAATTCTATTTCAATTCCGAACACATACGTCCAAAAAAATGTTCGTTTCGTGCGAAAATAGAGTCTACAGATGGTTTTTACATTGTTAAAAAATTATTCGAATTCGATTTCCTCGGCGAACAATGTAAAAACCATCTGTAGACTCTATTTTCGCACGAAACGAACATTTTTTTGGACGTATGTGGTCGGAATTGAAATAGAATTTGCGCTAAGTTGTCCTTTTTTGCGTTTTTGACGCCTAGACTCGGATAATAATCGAAATGTAACACATTTCGACCAAAATGAGGTTGCGCGAGTGACGTAAAAGCAACTGAATTGTATACCTCACAATGCTGTACAAAACGAAAAACGAGAAATTTAAACTGAATCTGACGAAGTAGGTAGGTATGTATGAGTACAGAAATATTTATTGCGTGCGAACCATGAGGTGAGATATTTTACTTCATTATTACACAACGCCTTAAATATTCTCAATCCCTAAGGATCCAAGACCCAAGGTATCATTATTAACGTTTCGCGTGCAATCGAAAAGGTATGAAGACCCTACTTCCTGGTATATATATGTATAGACGCTTCAGATTCGTTACACTCGAATAACTCGCTTGTGCTTGTATTATAGTTCATCGCGTTTAGCTGCACACGATCTTCGAACACGCAGACAAGTACCTACGCATTTTCGTTTACCATGACACCCCATGAGTTGGGATAAGTAAGTTTAAATCAAGGTCAAACTAGGGACAAACTTAGACTAGACTATACTATTATTAGTTCTTGTTATATTCGTGAGGGTATACTAAGTCGTTTGACAAAGAAACCCGACCCCAGAAGAAGAAAAAAAATTCACATAGCGACCCTTTTCGAGAAATTCTACAATCCAAGTGACACAACATCGTAGGGATGTCGTCTAAGGCCACACAGACCTTTATTTTACTACTGCGATCATACTACATCTTTTTCTATATGAATCCACGAATTTAGATATACACAGGGTAAAGTGAGCGAACATATATGGAAAGTGTTTCATTTTTTTTTTTTTCTACTCTAACAAAAAACAAAATATATCACCTAAGATAGGATAGTGAATAATGAATATAGACCAATTAAACACAATAGGCATTAATTTTAATTCTCTTCTCCACATCATGAAGAAAACTTGACTATTACAATATGAGTACACGGATCATCGGATAAAGGAAAGAAAGAAAAAAAAGTGGTCCCTATTAGCGATCTATAATATTGGTCCACATATTAGTAAAAAAACTGGGTGTGAAAATAGACTCTGCCGTAATTTTGTGAACAGTTTATCGAAGCGGTATTCCGTGCCTAGTAAAATTTCCGAATCTCCTCATACCGCGAGTAGAATGTAAAAAAAAAAAAAAAAAAAACGGAAAAATTTTACTCCGGCGCGAATTTTTCGAGCCCCATACTTGAAATTTTAAACATCGTTTAAGTTGGAGGAATGCTGTAACTTTGGTTTAACATATATATGAAAATCGATTAAATTTTTTTTTCACTATAATAGTTACGTTATACCACTATACCAGATACCAATAATTCACCGAAGTTTCAAATTTTTTCATCAAGTACGAAATAAGAAACGCCAATCCGCGTTGGTCCATACACAGAGAGAAAAGAATAGTAATATTCACAATGTAACATAGTAACCATTACTATGTTACATGGTAACGTAGATTTTCAAACATTACATTTGCTTAGTTACCATGTAGCATAGTAAATATTACCAGAAAAATAGTAATGAATCCTATTTGACATAGTATCATTTACGATTTTATGAGAAATAAGTCTGGTTACTATGTTGGAATGGTAAATATTACTATTCTTTTCTCTCCGTGTATATAGGTATTCACTCATCACTTTACCCTGAACATTTGACGAGAGATATTTCATATAATTCGTTTCACTCGCGGACACGAACCGTGTCAAATAATCGTCGAAATAATTACTCAATTCGTTATCACGAACACCCAGACGAAATATCAAATATTACTGTATGAAACCAGATCGTTAATAACACCGTGCCGACACGCACGCACTACCTACTATCTCTTCTACTCGTTCGGAATTCATTCCTCCCCAACGCAACCAACAATCTCGATTTGTTAATAATCACGATAAAACCTAGCGGGAAGAACGACCTGTCATATTATAAACCGTAGATAGGGTATACAAGTTTCACTCCGAGCGCAGGCACAGGCTCCTAGCTTCATTTATTACCAGATACTCATTAGACAAATGTGAATCATCTTATATACAATATGGGCTCGTTAACCGCAGGGTGACTATTAGTAGCGTTGTATACGATCGTTATAACGAAGCTACATGGTGTGAAATCATTTAGGAACGATGTTGTGATGGATTAGGCATATCATTTATGTGTGAGAACATTTTAACAGCCCAGAATTATTACGGCTGTTGATACGGATAACGTGTAGGTATACCGCGTGTATAAGGTGGAATGGTTTTAATTACCAAACCGGAAATGGGATAATTCCTCGTTACATTAAATTTCCAAAATTCTCTAAAATGTATGTAGTTTTGATGCAGCAATAACTCGAAAATGAAAACGACTGGAAATTTATTTTATCATGGTTTTAAAGCTTGACTATCATTCTTATGTACATGCACCTGTGTTTATTTGAAATCTCTATAGTATAACTTCCATCGAAGATATCGCTGATTAAATAAAAAAGAAACTGGTAAGCTCTATACTACCTGTAGAGGGAGCAAAAAGTATCACTTGATCCCTTTCGAAGTTCATCTTTTACTAGCCGCAGATAACGACCTCAGTTTTTGCACTGGTAAAGCTCACACCATTTCCCACAAGAAACACCTCGGTCAATAGAGGTCTGCGGTATAATCTTGAGCATTTGTGTTTTTCATCGTTTAATCGAACATTGACAAGCTCACTCAGCGCCGGCGACTTCTGATAATTTCGAGTGTGGAATTGGAGGGGGGGGGGGGGGGGGGGGATGAGTGAAATAATTTTTTTTCCTTTTTCATCTATTCATTGCGAACGTTGAACCTCTAACAGGGTTTTTACATATAAATTCATCGATGTGTTTGGGGACAATCCCAAATTTTTTTGGGATCAAAAGAAAATTTATATTCTCCGTACTGGCAAAATTCAATTTTACAATTAGTCGGGAACATTTCGAGTGTGGACATCTCCACACCTTCCACACAAAAGTCACCGGCCCTGCCGATGGGTCAAAAGATGCACCGAGAGGTCAAAAGATGCACCGAGGGGTCAAAAGATGCACCGAGGGGTCAAAAGATCCACCGAGGGGGCAAATGAGGCACCGAGAGGTCAAAAGAGGCACCGATGCTGCTCACTTGGACATTTGATGGTTTTAAATCGAGTGGATCGTAATTCGAAGCAAATCCAGTGGATTGAAGTATAATTCTAAATAGCATAGATACAATATTGTACACATATTAATTCCGCTGTCTGTTCAACTCGTCAGTGATCTGCATAAGTGCTTTCATTCGGCACTCTATATCAATATGCATATATATCGCTTGTACTGTATTTTGAATTTATAGTAAAATCAGTCGATCGTTAGTAGAAAATTCCTTATAACAGTCAAATCGGTGGTCTCATGTGCTACTGTGATTATACTTATATGAGAGTAAAATATTTGTCTGAAGATGCGAGGTAGATACAACATTTCATTTCACTTACCTTACACCCGCCCACGTTCTACAAAGTTAGAGTTTAATCTCTTGCTTACATAATTGTTATAATTAGTACCATAAGTTGATTAACACGCTTTAAGCATTAATGAATGATGAAATTATACGGAAAATTTCGAGTCACGGTGTTTATGTACGTCGTAAAGAAATCAGCGAGTTAATCTGTAACAATTTGCTCATACAAAACTAAGATTCGCGTGAAACCGCGTATAGTCGGAATATCAAGTCAACGTATACGAATAATATTTTTTTTAACGTATACAAAGATATTTGGAGACAGTACCATATATGAGATAAACATAAAACAACACAATTGGGGATTATTGATTTTTATTATTATCATATCAACAAGATGTATACACGCGCTATACATATATATATATTAAAGAAATTTCTGTATGTATCTCACACATTGCTTTAGGCATACGCTTTTTTTTATTTGAAAGAACTCGAAGCTGCAGATAAATGTGATTATGAGAATAGCACGACTATTGAATTTGGTATTCAATAGCGTATGATACTTACAGATTACCGCTGGTCGTTATACTACGCTCAACGGGATTGGGATATAAAACTAAAATTTCAAATTTTCAGATATGTAGTATTTGGCGGATAAATCGTTGTTTTCCTTCTGTTTTTTTTTTTTTTTTTTTTTCAAAATAATATAATCAAAAACGTTACACGATATAGCCGTCACAGTCCGCAGGCTTCGCGCGATAGTATATATTATAGTATACTAACTAAAGCTTGAGCATTTAGTGATCATATGATTCTAAATGTGGAGCCGTAAAATTCTAATTCAAGATTTTATAAATGAAATTTTATTTTTCTGATTTCAGAACTAAAATTAGTGCACAATCCGGTCACCAACTCCCCTTTTACCAGGTTCACAGAACTTTGAACGCAAAGATATATGTAAATACATTCCGAGTAGAGCAAGTATTTGTATAGTCAGCCGTAGCGCGTAAACTTATAGCGAATTTGAAAACTATATAATGTTGTATATTATGCATCATGCATTTTATCAAGTTTCAACATCCCACATCCTAGATTAATAAAGGATTAGTTCAGACACAGCTGTTTACAGACAGGAATGAAATTTTTCATGAAGAATTTCAATTCTACGTTATATTGGATTCGTCTAAATTCATTTGATTTCCTAAAATTAGTAAAATTAGATAAAAATAAAAATAGAGGTAATATTATAAAAAAAAACATGTGGAATAATAATAATAACTCAGTTTACTCATTTTATTTCTCAATATATACTTGGGTGCCCATATATAAAATGTATTTACAATTTATAACGTACAGCTATATTTTATCATTTGCACTATATCCATCCTTGATTCGCGATATTTTATCATATTAATAGCGTCCCGATCGCGGATAATTAAGTCACTTTAAATACTAAGACAAGAGACTTTTATTCATCTTATTAATTAAACTCATATAATTATCCGTGAAAGACTTCATGCTATTTAATTAATGATTTAAATATCATCTAAAACATACATATAAAAATTTCGTGCTGATATTATATTAGCGAATTTTTTTTTAGTTTTTTTGTTTTTTAGTTTTTTTTTTAGTTTTTTTTTTTTACGGTGCAGCCTTCTAAACAACGATATAATAAACTAGACGATAAAACACATTGTCAATACGCTATACCATCACAGATAATTAATTATTTTCTAGCACGAAATCGACGAATGGAAAAATAAGATAAAATAAAAATAAAATAAAGGCCATAAACGTCCTCGTTATAATATAATAGTATAATAGTATAGTATATAACATGTATTTACATATATATTTTATTTCTACTAGAAGAGACATACAAAATAGAAACTATCAACATGTTTGGTAGCAACATTTCTTAGAAATATAATACTACGAGTATCAGGTACACAAACAAAGACTGATTATTATGTATTACGTGATTGAGAACTCGAGAATCACCGTTTACATAACAAAAAAAAAAAATTCTAAATTTAAAAACCAAAAGGAGCCTGAGCCAGTAAATCTTAGCTAAAATTTGTCTCGTCGAAAGAAACGTCTTCACATTGATAAAAAATAATATACATAGATAAATTGGTGCTTAGATACTAGGATAACTCATTCAGTTTTTCTCGGAACATCAATTGGTAAACGAAATTTACTTCAACGAACGATAATTATACATCGTATTGTAATAAACATTATTAACTATGCGTCCGGTCATCGATATTTTAACTCTACATTAAAATCATGTCAAGTAACTTCTGTACTTTAATGATTTGTTTAGCATTTTATTAATAATAAGTTACTAAAATTTGAATAGACAAAATTTTCATTTTCTTTTCATTCTACTTTCCGCGTTTTGTATAAGAAAAATAATTTTCTTAAATACACTTTCAAAGAAGCTCACTTATTCTTGTTACTTTTTTTTTGTTTTTTTATTTTTTTTTTTTTACATAATTAAGTCAGTTCGTCGCTGATTTGAAACAAGTTAGTGAATAATTCTAGATTAAACACCCGTCATTAGCTATTAGACGATAACGTTAATCGTCAAATTGATGTAACAGAGACGATTTCCAGCCCAGACCAAGAAGTATCCTGTAATAAAATATCAGAAATATGTTAAAAATTTGGCCAATCCAAAGTACCTATAATATCTTCATATCTCACGTGAAATTCTATGTAAATATCGAATTTGTTTATATTGACGAGTCAAAAAGTTATAATGTAATTAAAAAAAAATGAAATCGAACATTTTTCGTGTAAATGAAGTCTTCAATTATTTAATAATTGACTGAAATAAATTCTTTTCAATTTATTTCAAACGAAAATCATTGAAAATTGGATTTTCCTATTGATTTGCGGCCATTATTATTCCTCATGAAAGTCCGAACTCACTCCTTTGCCAATTGCATAAACGGCCTTGGTCCACAGCTGAATACACATGCCTGAGGAGAACTGGGACCCAATAATTCCTGCAATAGATCAGCCGAAATTTCACCGTTACGACCTGTCCAAGAATTATCTGGGCGAGACAAGACGTGAGTGATGCTGAATCTGAAATGAAATTAAGTTAAATTTAAGAACGGTAGTCAAAAAATGGATTCAAGGCTTTCTCGGATCAATGGATCCTCACCTTGTCTCTCCTGACAAAACTCTGTCCAATTCTTTAGCATAAAAAATGTTGTCTTCATTCCTGTTGAAGTTCACAACGTTAATGCGACTCCTGTAACATAAAAACAACCATATATTTTGATCAACAAACAGCGATTTACTTATCTTCAATTTTATTACTATACAAGTATGTAAATTCTTCAATTTCTTACACATTTCGTCTGCCAAGTGCCCACTGGATATTAGGCAGCATAGCAGTGAGACCAGTGCCTGCGGCTAGCATATGAATGATAGTAAAATCTTGGAAAGCTTCGGCAGTAAAAGTTCCAAGACTATTACTGAGGGTCAGAAATTGTCCCGATTTTAAAGCAGTCATAGTTGGAGTCAGCGCTCCATCAGTGTACCTCTTTACCATTATGCAAATGCAATCTGAGTCGTAATTAGGTGCGATATCTTCAGGGTGAAGATAAGGTGGCACTGGAGTGTACATTCGGGAAACTTCCGTGCCTGCGTGAAATTAATGATAGTATCATTCTTAAGCCACATGATGGACAAATATCAAACGAACTTTGGTCGCTATAATATGGTCTGAGATATGTGTGTTGTTTATATTTGAAAATTAAGTTCTATATTCAGTTATGACTTAAGGAGCTAAAAAAGTGCATAAATCCTGTTTATTCTCAGTAGTGCGACAAATATTTACCCATTATATTAAGTCTAGCTTCGACGTGTCTGCCGATAGGTACTATTTCCAGATATTTATTAGCCCGTAAAACTATAAGGTGAACAAATTTACAAAGCGGTGTGTTGCTAACTACTTCATACTCTCTATATAATCTTTGCTTAATTTTTGGCTCTCCCAATGTCGTGAAAGTACCATAAGTTTTCCATAGTCCTGGCTTTTTTTTTGTGTATGTAAATTCGATCTGAAACAAAAATGACAAAGTCTTTAATTTTGAAAGAAAAATTCAAAGTAAAGAAAATCTTTATGATTTTTTTTTTTTTTTTTTTGTTTATACCCACTTTCATACTCTCAAAATTTCTTTTCCATTTCGGTGGCCAATTAACAGCACCAAATAAATCTATTTCGTGAGTGATCACATCCTCCTCAAAACAAAACTTTATCTTATATTTCGAGTCTGTAATTTGAGCCAGCTGATATCCAACAGCTGGATAATCGCGGAGTGAATAATAAAACAAAGTGATAGTATTGCTTGTCTGTATCCAATCCATTTTTGGATTAGGAGCCACTGGGGTAGCAGTTGGGGTAGCGAAATTCTGTTCTGTAATAAATAATAATAATGTTAAAAATAAAAATGGAATAAATTACAAAAAAATTTATGATCCATTACTTTTTTTAGTTTTTTTTTTTTTTTTTTTTTTTTTTCGAACGATCTTGAACAGAATGATAAATCGTAGAAAAAAAATTGGTATTATTAATCTAATGAAGAAATGAGATGATTGAAATATTTGTATGATACAAAAATTTCTAACTTACTGGTACATCGCGAAAGAAGGCCGGACAAAGATGACGAAGATGCTGAAGGTGAGGTAGCGCTTGTCTTAGCAGATGAAGATGGACATTCGTTAGCTAAACGGTTCAATCTGCCAACGACACATTTTTGTAGAATACTTTGGTAGTTGACCCAGGCATGCACCTGTAAATGTTCTATAGGTACGTAAAAATATTTAGCTATTGATTGGAGGGTTGTTGATAAAAAAATTTCATTATAATTATAGATTTGATATTTTACGTCGTCAAATAACTTGGTAGCATCCTTTCCGACTCCTTTCATTAACTCTGGTTTACCACCGGGGTGAAATTCCATGTACCTTGTTACGTTGTAAACGACTCCTTAGAAAAAAATAACGTTAATAAATAAGGAGTGATAATGTACTACAAGCGGATCATTTTATTATTAAGGCCCATCCCTAGTCGCCCACCTCCTTTTGGTCGAAATGTATCACATTTCGATTATTATCCGAGCCCAGGCGTAAAAAACGCAAAAAAAGGCCAACTTAGCGCAAATTCTATTTCAATTTCGAACACATATAAGTCCAAAAAAATGTTCGTTTCGTGCGAAAATAGAGTCTACAGATGGTTTTCACATTGTTCGCCGAGGAAATCGAATTCGAATAATTTTTTAACAATGTAAAAACCATCTGTAGACTCTATTTTCGCATGAAACGAACATTTTTTTTTTACGTATGTGTTCGGAATTGAAATAGAATTTGCGCTAAGTTGGACTTTTTTGCGTTTTTTACGCCTGGGCTCGGATAATAATCGAAATATGACACATTTCGACCAAAAGGAAGTGGGCGACTAGGGATGAGCAATGATATTGTAAGAAAGAAAGAAAGAAAAGAAAAAGGAAATACACCTCGAATAGCGAGCCAAGCATCGTTCGGTTTATCGTGTCGCGATAGTTCCAAGGGTGTTACATTTTGCGGTACACCACCAACCCCGGTCAAATCGACCCCTGATGCTCCAAGCCGTATCCAGTCCATAAGACTATGTCCTGGCGCAAGAGCAGTCTTATTTCGTGGATTGCCTGCATTATATACAATAAGTATACATAAACAATGTTGTCACGTAATTATTTAAGAGAAATTTATCCATTTGTTAAATGATTGGAGAAAAAACGAGTGGAGGTGTCGCGTCATCCTATATACATATCATCATCATAATATACTAGTCGAATTGACTTCCTATAATATGCATGAAATTGTTTTTTTTTTTTTTTTCTTTTTCTTTTAACGATTCAATTGGTTTATAATTACAAGCGATTATTCATTCGAAATCATCATTATTATATGCGACGTAATATTCACCATATCCGAAGGGCGAATCAATGATCTAATTTTTCTGTATATCGTCGGTGATAGTGCAAAACTGCGTAACCGAATATTGCAATACCACGTAAGTAAAAAAAAAAAAAAAAAAAAATGAGATTTGGTGTGCATTCGATGTAAAAATGAAAAATACATCGAATGCACATCAAATCTCATTTTTTTTTTTTTTTTTTTTTTTGTATTTACGCGGTATTGCAATATTCAGTTACGCAGTATATTGCACAATCACCGACGATATCGATACCTAATACGTTCTAATATCTCGTAACCCACATTTGTAAAAGTCAATTTCCGAAATCTTGTGGGTTACGCGACGTATTAGAACGTGGGTATCGATATTATAGAATTGCTGCAGCCGTATTACGTTTTAAATACTGGAATGATGTATAATAAATTATATATCGCAAGATCAAAAAACTATACCTAAAACTATATCGCGTGTCTAGTGGCATAAGGTCTTAAGCGCCAAAAAAATTTTTTTTTGCGGATCTGCCCAAAAGATGTGATATTGCATGAAAAAGATTTTGCCACCAAAAAACAAATTTTTTTTTTTTTTTTGGCGCTTACGACCTTATGCCATTAGACACGCGATATGCGTTTTCTCATAATCTCGGGTTATATTGAGTTATACCACACAGAAAGAAAGGTTAACTTGATTCAAGACAATTTTGCGGTCCAAAAATGAAGACCGAAATTTTCTCGGATCAAATCAAAAATTTTTCTCGAACCAAGAAAATTGTCCCAATTTTCTTGGTTCGAGAAAATTTTTGATTTGATCCGAGAAAATTTCGGTCTTCATTTTTGGACCGCAAAATTGTCTTGAATCAAGTTAACCTTTCTTTCTGTGCATATATGTATAGTTATATATATAGATATAGGTATATATAAAGGCGCAATGGATTTGAATAATTACGTAAGCGTTGCTTGTTCACATAGTCGCGACTCTTTGTTCGAGTATAAAAGCAGGTCTTAAACGGCCTCAATGGTTAATCCAATGCGAAACGAATTAGATATTATGTTAGCTAATTCGCTAATCTTCTTCGTTTAAAAAAAGTTATGCTCAATTACTATACGGTGCTTTGAATAAAATGGTACATTTCTACAGTAAATATAAGTATTTATATCTATATTATATGTTAATTAGTTGACTTGAACCTGACTAACGGTTTTCCGTATATAATATATCGCATCACTAATGCCATAAGGTCGTAAGTGCCAAAAAATTATTTTTTTTGTGGATATGCCCAAACGATGTTATATGGCACGAAAAAAAGTTTACCACCAAAAACACGAAATTTTTTTTTTTTTTTCCTTTTGCCGCTTACGCCCTTATGATATTAGTGACGCGATATGTTTACTAAAAATATATATATATAAAAAAAAAAAAAGAGATTTTTCTTTTCGCAGGATAAAATTTATAAAAATTAGTTTTTCATCGTTCATTCGACGTATGATAATGGACATATTTTATTGATGAATATGAGAAAAAAAAAAAAAAAAAAAAAAACCAATTATGTGTTAAATGACTGATCACGAGTCGCGTGGTAACAGACCGAACGCAACGCGTTTAGTAGTTGTCTGACTTCGAAGGTTCAAACCTCGTCGCGAGCCCGGAGCAATAAAGAAACTATATATATTAGCGTTCTAACAAGTGTCAAATATTGAAGAATAAAAGTTTTTTAAACCAACTATAGCTAGTGATAGATGAATTTTTTTTATTCTATAATAATTTATATCATAAATCGTATTATAGTAATTAAATTTTCATTCAAATTATTAGTCATCAGTCTGATGTTGATATTGGCTAATCAAATACGTATATAATATATAATAAGACAATAAGCCAGAGCTTCTGTATAAAATAACTCTGTCAATAAGCTGCTGCAGCTGTATGGGACACGAGTTGCAGGTGCATCGAGCGTGTAAGTTGAGCGATATATGAAACGAGTGTGTACTTATTTTTTTTTTTTTTTTTTTTTTTTTTTTTTTTTTTTAAGTCTCGGCTCTTATACAGCTTCGAATGAACAGTGAATTCATCTATAATTGTAAATATGTCAGGCATTGTATAGTTCTGGTTTCGGAAGTATACTATATTATTTTTGAATTTAATCAACATAATATGAATAATTTATTATGAATGCGCGGAAGTCGCACAGACATTTTTTTTTTTTTTTTTCACACAGTCGATCGATGAAATAAAAAAAAAATAAAAAAAAAAAAAAAGATAAAAAAAAAGTATAAATTCGTGTATACTATCAACGAGCCGATCGTTACAATTACATAAATAAATACATTTATATACATTTAGCAACAAAAATTTATTCGAATGTAAAACGAAGTAGCTACTATATTCATTCGATGTATAATTAATGCTGACCTTATTTTTATTCAATCGACAAAATCGACGCGCGGATTTTTGGCAAGGAAAATCAAATCAAACCCAAATAATTTAAATGACAATTATTACAGCTGGTATATTATCAAGTGCAAAGATATTGCATTTGTGTTCTGATATAATAATGGACGTATATATACGTCTGCTCCTAAAGTTCTAGAGCTCAAGTACTTGGGGTGTTAAAAGCCCGCAAGTAATGGTGCTTATAACGATTATACTCGAGAAGCTAGGTCAGTCGAACCAATGCGAAGTTTTGTATACTAGACGACGATATAAAATGACCGAGTAGAATTAGGAACTCGGAAGCTGCGGGGTAAGTAGTGGAATCGTGGCTTTCTCAAAGCCCGGATCTGGCACTGGAATATGTAGATGTAGAAACAAGCCGAGATCCTACGAATCTTTTCGAACGAGTCTAGGTCCTAGGACGATTCAAAAGTTACGACGAAAGAGCGAGAACAAGACGTAGTAGTACGCAGATAGTTCTAAAACCTAGGTTTTGAACACGCGATACTCTTCTCCGCTCCTTTCCCTCGTACCTCCGATAGATCAATAGCCGGCAGAGCTGAACTAACTAACTAACTACGAAAGTCCAATTTTGCATATATCATGTATAGTTCGAATTTACGGAAAAAATCTCCGTATCATTATTCTGTACCCTATAAAGTTTTGATTCGAAGATTTAAGACACGCGTATCAGACTGTTCTTTCCTTTCGTCAGGTGAGAAAAAGGGATCGAGCTATACTTTAACGAAGAGTTGTAGTACTTAAGGTGCTTTCCTAGGCAATTCCACCAGTCCTGAAAACATCGTGAAAAAATGTGATATTAAACGGAATATCTCTGCCTGGTCACCGAAATCAATGAAACGAAATACGTCGCTCAATTCCATGTGCGACTCCGAACATGTACAGCCCAAAAAATGTTCGTTTTGCGCGAAAATAGATAAGATATCCATGAAAAAAGGTTTAAGAAATGTTTTTCATGGATATCTTCTCTATTTTCGCGCAAAACGAACATTTTTTGGGCTGTACATGTTCGGAGTCGCACATAGAATTGCGCGACGTATTTCGTTTCATTGATTTCGGTGACCAGGCAGAGATATTCCGTTTAATAGCAACTTCTGCACGCGTTTATTACAATGTTGTTGATTGGGTAGGAAAGACCCTTAAACTCTCTGGCTCTAAGCTGCAGGAAGACGGACACTTTGCTGTGTCACGTAACCAATGTATGTATATCATCTTTTATTTCGAGCTAGACGCGGAAGTATGTAGGCGTACGGGTTAGTTAATTCTTAGACATGCAGTAGCGGTTAATTTCAGCGAGAATTATAAGATAAATATCGTACGCGTAGATATCTCAAAAGCTTATTAGAAATCGATTAAAAAATCGTGAGTTTATGCCCGTCGATAAATTAGTTGATCATGTAAATGAATAAATTTTCTTTAAAACTGCGCGAATGTTGTAAGTATTGAACATCGTTTCGTAAAGTTGCGATGAGAATAATAAATTGAGAAATAACCGCAAGGAACTTTATAGCAAACATACTTTCAAGGCGAGCAGCTACTACTTTTTTTTTAAAACATATTATTTAAACACTAGATCGCGTCGTAAACACGTAGATCATACAATTCCACGTTTTTACCTAATCATGGATAGAAACCATAGCTCTGTACATCACGCACAGAATTTTTATCCTGTTTCGGTGAGCTGGATTACAAGGTGTACCTGTATAGCTATATTGTTACTTTGCTGCAGAAGAGTGAAACACTTGTTGCCTTATAATATACAGATTCAACAGGTTCAAGTTTTGAACACAGTTGCACCTTGTTTATAATACTCGAATTTGAGAATTAAATTTATCACAAATTTAAAAAAAAAACGCAACAACTCCATCCTCGCGTTTTTCTCATTTCTTATTATTCTTTCAACTAAAATTATAATTCCGTAAAAAACAAGAAAAAAAAAATTTTTATATATAAAATGAAGTGTTCCTACCGGTAGCAGACGCTGTTGAAGATCCTGGATTCACAGGTTTCATTTTTGTAATAGCAGGATTCGTTTGTTCCGGTTGTTTAACCTTGGCAAGCCCAGTAGGTAAAAGAGCAATATTTTGTGCCAAAAGTGTGGTAGGTGAAACGGGTGGTTTTAGCGGCATATTTACTTTCATTAATTTATCTTGAACAGTCTTAGTATCTTTTTTAAGATTCTTAGAATCCGTTAAGGAAATTGTCTCACGATCAGTTCTTTCAGATTTTACTTTATCTGTGTCAACTTCACTCGACTCCATTTTTTTTTTTTTCAATTTTTTTTTTCGTAATTATTTCGATAGATTATTCAATATTTATTATCGGATATATGTTTGCCTACACGTACCCTCCCTAGAGTGGGAATTGAAAAATAGACAAACTACATGTATTACAAATTGAATGAACGCTACTGAACGATGAATGTAGTATACTATGTACATACACAAACGATCTTTGAACCAAGAAAAACAAATTGTTAATTCTTTACCAGACAGACAATAATAATAATAATGATAATAATAATAATAATAATAATAATAATAATAATAATAACGATAATAGTGATGATAATACAATTGATAAAATCAACTCTTCTTTTATAGTTTAATCAAAAGCGCTTTTGGCCTCGTATATATAAGTCGTCATGCGGCGCACGTACTACATATCGTGTATTCAATAGAGTTTCGAGTACATGCTACATATAAATGGTTACTTACATTGTTACTACATCCTCTATGCGTGCCGTTTCGAATGACTCGTATAATAATAATTTAATTACTCAAACTGCAATCGCAGACAGTTTATTAGTCAGTTGTTTTTCACGACTATAAAGGTCGTTGCCATATTATATCTATGGGACACGAAGAGGACACAATACTAGTACCGAAATACCGAATCCTATTCACTGATCAGAATGCAACATGAGAATTTCGTAAGCGATTTCAACATGTTTCCGGTCGCATGAGTAGCGATACTTGATAAAATTCTTTATTCAAACGTAACGTAGATGTTTATTTTATTTTTATTTTTTATTATTCTAAACTAACGACACACATGTCTTTTGAATAGACCTTCTAGGTACATATTATTTTTCTAAACTCCACCGTCTCTCGGCTTAGTAAAAAATATAGTATATTTTATCGACAAGACAGGCGCAAGCGTACAAAAAATTTACGAAAATCTATCGACGCGCCATACTGCGGTTGATAATCTTACTTCTTGCGTTATGTACTTCTTCATTTCACCGAGAGATAACGCTGCTTCATTTCCAACATTAACGTGTATAGTCGTACGCACACGCACACACATACACTATACGCACGATGATGATACACACACAACACTTCCATCGAAACTTGATTCCTTGATTCTCCCTTTTAGTATATGTATAGCGACTACAGTAGATAACCCGATAAACTATATCGCACTATTCAGACGCGTCCGATATTACAATCGAGTATAACATCCTTGCCGGTGTTCATATAGTGTGTTTTTTTTTTTTTTTTTTACAGATTTAACTCGAGTTATACATGACATTGCAGAACAAATTTGTTTTACCGCGCGTAAGTATAATATAATATACTTGGTAACACGCATATACATATACTGCATATAGTACAAACAACAATTTACTTTACGCTCAATTAGTACGCTATGTAACAAAGTTATTCTGTAAATTGAGTTATAAAAAGTATCTTAAATCATTGTGAAAACTGATAAACGATAATCTATACGTTTTCTAACATTTTATCGAATCAGTATATCATCTATGAAATTGTATGTCATCAATTTTATCTATATAGGTGTGATGGGGACCTAGCTATTTTATCTATACCCGTTGACTGAATATACTTTCATAAATCGCATGTATAACGCTTTATCATTTCATATACCTAATAAGACTTTAAAAAAGTTGTTACCTTAATTTTACCGTCTACCTATTGCCGGTTGTATATTGTGAACACTTATACATTTCGAAGTAAACCAAGTAATTTTTGAATTGAGGTCAATTCGTATCCTCGTATATACTAAAGTTCAAATTCGTAGTTTATCCGACAGTGGTTTATAATGCGAATCCTAAACTTCGAATACTCGCGGCTTTACGTAGTTTATAGTGTATTGATCCGATCGATTTGTAATGTCCGAATAAAAAATTGATACACAGTTCGATTGACAACGACGAATAACTATACCATAATTAATGTAACGGTATTGAAGTTAAAATTGATCTTTAATATACCGTGTGGTTATTCGTAATAATAGATTTATTATAGTCAATTATTCAATTTATTTGAACACCGGGTACATATATGTATACGATGATTGTCAATAGGACTTGTTGCTACCGCTGTTCCATTGTTTGAATGGACACAAGTTCGTTTGTGCGTAGTTTAAATTTTACCAATGTAAGGTGATATTTAACTAAAACTAGAAATCGAGGAAAAACACTCTCGATATTATTTCCCGTCTTTTGTTCGATTGAAAAAAATTGAAATCATACGTATATTTTTTCTAACCTTGAAATTAAATAGTATTATCGTTATAATATTAATAATAATTTTAAAAATTTGAATATATGAAAAATGAAAAAAAAATATTAATTTTTATTTCTTCGTTTCTGATTTGAAAAAAAAAAAAAAAAAAAAAAAAAAAAAAAAACGCAGATGTCAATGAAAAATAATAAAACTGAGAGGAAGATGAAACCGTTTATTAAAATTATAAACCTTTTACATCGACTCGTCGAGCTGATAGCAAGATGCGTTTTCACTATCATCGCTCACTTCTTTCATCCTGAGGAAAGACAACCTCCGATAAAAAACCGCATTTTATTATACAGTGCGTCAACTTTGGCTGCACAGATAAGACAAAAAGAGGTATGAGAATTTTTTTAAACTGACTATATAATTCTTGATAAATGAAATATTATATTATATTATTCTAGGCTTTGTTTGATAAAAGTTACTTATTTTTTTTTTTTTTTTTTGCTTTTCTTTTCTTATAGATTACTTCCGAAGAAGTTGTGAAAACTTTTATAGATAGAATAAAAGAAATTCAACCAATTTTAAACTGTATGGTTGAAGATCGATTCGAAGCGGCTTTAGACGAGGCTAGAAAATGTGATAAAATGTTGAGGTCATCAAACGCACCGTCTATACAAGTTTTAACAAAAGAGAAACCCTTCCTTGGAGTACCATTCACGACAAAGGTGCTTTTGAAATTTACAATTTAGGTACAAATACCGAAGAATTAATAATCTCTACTTGTAATAAAAAAAAAAAAAAAAAAAAAAAAACTATCAATTGTACAAATTTACACAAATTTCATACGTTTTTTGCTGTACGAAATGAATATGGCTACTGATAGAGTAAAAATTTTATCAACACTGCAGCTACGCACTATTATATACTTTCGTAGTTATGCAAAATCTCAACACTTAAAGACACCACCTTCTTCATCTCACAATTCATGTTGCAAAAACTTTTTTTTTTTTTTTGTGGCATCAAGCCCAAATTCAGTTCTTCACAATTGCTTTACAAACATGTAGATCTTGAAAGGCAAGTCTCAGACATACACACAAGGCATTAATGAGCACCAGCATTGCCAATATCCCATAGTACAATCTTTCTTCAAAAACAACTTCAACGATGTATCTACCTTTCAGGACTGTATAGGCATTACAGGAATGAAACAAACCGCAGGCTTAGTTATTCGAAAAGATGTAGTATCCGATAGAGACGCGGAGACTGTTAAATTACTGAGGGCAGCTGGGGCGATTCCCATTGCTAAAACTAATGTTTCTGAATTGGCAATGTGGTGGGAAAGTAGTAATTGTATTTATGGAACTAGTAGGAATCCTTATAATACAAGGTTGGTATGAGAAAGTAAAGAAGCTTGCTTTTCATGCAATATAAATCTTGGATCAAATTTTCAGACACATTGTGGGAGGCTCATCGGGTGGCGAAGGCTGTATGATATCAGCGGCAGGATCACCTTTTGGAATTGGTTCGGATATCGGTGGATCGATACGTATGCCGTGTTTTTTTAACGGAATTTTTGGACACAAGACTTCGAAAGGTTTGTTACATATACTGGAAATCTAATTTCTAATAAGAAAAAGCGAAATAAGACAATAATCAAATATGCTTAATATCTTTAAATTTGAATAGGTGTTGTCTCAAATGATGGTCAATATCCAAGTCCTCATTGGGAAGAACAGGATAATCTACTCAGTCTTGGTCCTATGTGCAGAAATCCATTTGATTTAATTCCCATGCTCAGAGTATTGGCGGGTGAAAAAGCCAGCATGCTTAATTTAGATAGTAAAGTTGATATTTCAAAAATAAAGGTGAAGATAAATGCAGAACGTAATTTTTCCTTTATCTCAATAATTAAATTGATAAAGTTCATAATCTGATTGTATGATTCTATCGTAGTTTTATTATATGGAAGATGACGGCGGTCAACTACTTGTAAGCCCAGTAGATGCTGAAATAAAAGAAGCTATGAGACGGGTTATTGAATACCTTGAAAGGGTTCATAAAGTAAAAGCAAAAAGAGTGAATATAAATAAGTTGAAAAGGAGTACAGAGCTATGGTTAGCTAACATGAGTACAAAGGATGGAAAAGGTTTCGCATACGAAATGTCTAACAGAACAGGAGACCTGAATATATGGTGGAAATTTGCGCAATGGTTCACCCTTGTTGGACCCCATACCCTAATTGGCTTGATCACTGTACTAGTTGAAAGTTTTGGAGTCAAGTTTGGTACTGAAAAGCACACGAAACTTATTCAGGATAGCAGAAATCTCTGCCTAGAGTTCAAGGTTTGCAATTGAGATAGAGTTGAGCTTGTAAATAAATATTTGCAAAATATCATAGCGTATAATATGTTATTCTTTTTTTTTTTTTTTTTTTTTTTGTTTTTAGGATATGCTAAGCGACGACGGAGTCTTTCTTTATCCAACTCATCCCACCGCAGCCCCTATGCATCACGAACCATTAATAAAACCATTCAATTTCTCATATACTGCGATAATAAACGTACTTGGTATGCCTTCCACTGCTTGTCCGTTGGGACTTAATAGAGAAGGTCTTCCCATTGGTATACAGGTAATATTTAAAAGCGATATTGAATATTCAACAAAGCAGGCTTATACGCAGTTGAATTTTTCTTTCTCAACTATTTTCACTAATAAAACGAAAGATGATAGTGAAAACAGTAAGAAACGAATTAGTTCAGTTCATAAATTAATACGTTTTTATTATATAGGTGGTTGGAGGCTTATATCAAGATCATTTAACTCTTGCTGTAGCCGAAGAACTTGGAAGAGCATTTGGTGGCTGGATTCCACCTCCACTTATAGAAAATGGAATAAGAACGGAAGTTCCATCAGATATTGCGTTGTACACCTGATAGTACGACCAGCGCAATATGAATTTTATAAGTTTCGTTTTTTTTTTTTTTTTTTTTCTATAACAACTTTTTCATTTTTTTCTACAACAATAGTTTCAACTTTATTAAGTTTATAAATAAAATGTATTATGAATATACTATACGGAACAGATTGCCACTAGCTGTTATATACCTCATATTAATATAAATAGAATTTACACGAAATATTACACCCATATTTTTCATCAAAAATTTATACAGATGAGCTTTTTGTTATTTCAATTTATCTATTTGACAAATTTAAGATGATATATATATATATATATTTATGTACCAAATAAATCAATTTTTAATCATGAAGAAAAAAACGAAGTTCTATTACATTAATTACGTTATATTTTCCACCCCCATCTATTGATGCAGTATCAATAAATAAATAAATAAATAGAATAAATTTAGGATAAAAGTAGGTAAAGCATAAAAATTATTATCTATCAGCCTCAGCTTCCATAGTTTTCAAATAATCAATCAAGTCTAATAATTTCTTTCGTTTTCCTTCAACTAAAACCTCGAGGTTTTCAAATGTGCAATCTTCTACTTTTGACTTAGCGACCACATTATCGATTACTAAATCTGTGCAGCACAAGACATACAGCCCACAGTCATAGCCGTTTTCTTGTTGTGGAATATCGACTTCAACATAGTTTCCTAATCCTTTGCCACAAAAGTAATCCATGATACTTTTGGCAAAATTTTTAGCCACCCCAGAATTCAGACCTTTAGATGAGTCAAAGTGATAGCAAATTTTTTCTGGCTTAGAATATACAATCAAACTCCAATGTGTGCCGCCTGCATTTTCTCTACTATCGCAGTTATTTAGAGGTAAGAATACGAAGGAACTTGATTTTGCGTTCATTGATTCTAGTAGGATATCATAATCCGATGACGCTGTGAGTTTCAACAATTGAGTTAATTCTGGACTAACTAATAATAAGTCTTTCAGTTTAGAATTGGCCATTTTTTTTTCCAGGTATTCAAAGTAAAATCCAATTATTGTATCATTGATCCAGTATGGTCCTCGCAATAGTTGCACATCGTCATTTCTTAGAAGACTGTCGTGATAACTCAATACAATTGAATTATCGTTTTTAGTTTTCTTAGACATTCTTAGATAGTCGAGAGAAATCGATCGATGATGGTGAAGAGAAGTTTAACCTATAAATAGAGGTAATCTAGTTATAGAATTATACCTGGAAACCTCGAAACAGGAATAATTCAAGTTAAAGAATTTAAATCAAGACCTTTTACGGTTCTAAAGGATTTTCGTTGTTAAATCCACGTCTGTTTTGTAGATATTAGTTTCTCATTATTAGAGGTTATAATAATTGGTCAAAAATTTATTGCGGGTGAATGGCGAATGTTATTATCTTTGTACGAAAATGAAAATGGGCGTAAATCTAACACCCGTATATTTCGATTCGAATATTTAATTCAAGATTTTTGTCTCGTTGAGCAAATGTATATATTTGTCAAAAAATCAATGAAGCAAAACGGTCAAAACAATCCACATTTACCGTGAATCGTGACGTCTACGTATTTGTTGACAAGCGTTGACCTTGAGCTTGACAATGAACATAGACGATCGATATTCTTATATTCTAGTATAAAGATTGAATATGCGCCTAACTATAGGCAACCGAACACACGAGATGATCACGCAGCTTGCATCCACGAACCATGATAATAAAATAAAATAATAATACATATTGATATTATGAATACGAAATAGGTATATATATATATATATATATGTATATGTGTACAGACATGCACTTGATTAGTAATTTTTTTTTTTTTTTTTAATATGATTTGCTGGTAATTGTAATAAGAAATTTATCCCCACGCAGGGTAAAAGTATTTTCAATTTCATTAGAATTATATCAGTAAGTTCAATCATTTCTAATTGTTATTCGGCATATCAAACCATATGCTCGGTGAATACATTAAGGTGGTTCTAGCGCGAAGGGGCGATTTGCGGTGGGGCTTTAGCGAGGCCCTCTATTTTTACAATAATACCCATGTGTGCCATAATGCAATGACTTATACACAGATTATTGATAATTTCATATGAAAATTATAATCTTATACCGTTGAATAAAAACCGTAGAATAAGAAAAATTTTACGTTACGGTCCTGCATAGAGAAGCACGGCAACGTCGCAGCTTGCTATCTCGCTCTCCCTTTATTATCTTCGTCGTACTTACCGACATTTCTGACAGCGGCCTACCTGTAGGTTATGTGGATCGTTTAAAATCAGTGGTTTAAATATTATAAGAAATGCCGTATAAATAATTCATTTATTAATGAACTTCAATTGTTTTATTATTACGATGAAAAATGTGTCCTGCCTAACCTCAATCACAGATGTCAAAAGATAGGTTAGATGAACTCGGGAAATTTGTTCTCACGCATGCGCTCTGACGTTTTACTGACCACCTGATCTTTGCGACGCTGCCGATTCTCGAGATAGTTACTGAACCTTTCTCAACTACAAATTTTTCGACACTTTGACATTAAATATCTATTTATGGAAGTCGGTGACTCCACAGTTTTATGTTGCATTTGTAATCCTCATAATCTAATTGACATCACTCTAGTTTTTCGTCAACATCTGTTGCGTGAATGTTGAGATATTACTCGGCCCAAGTCTTCCAACGCTATTGCTTCCATAAGCCCTGTGTTAAAAACCCGATTTTCAACTATTTTTATTTCCCTTATTCAGTCGGTGACCTGGTCTGAAATTTCACGTGCATGAATATGGACACTTCATCTACCATATACTACAAGATTATTTTTTTCTGTTGCTGACGAGTTCATGCTAGAACCACCTTAATATTCTTGCTGCAAGCTTGTATGAATATTGGTCATAATCGTCAAGATATGTTGACTTTAGCATATTATATAAAAAAAATAAATAAAAAACAAACATCAAGTCTTATGTGCTGAGCATTTTTTTTTTTTTTTTTTTAATTTTATCGACGATAAAATACTCTAATTATGAACGGTTCATACTTCATGCGTTGTATACTAAATAGAAGCCTTTGTCAACGCTTCTTGGAACCTGTGCTCGGTGCAGTGTGTGTATAATTGTGATTATTCGAAATTGGTTACAGTGACCGTCTACCGTCTACGCGGCAACCAGCATAGCTGATTTTTCTGGACCTGCGCACAAGTGTCAAGTCTTGTGATAATCTGTTGTCTTCGTCTCTCTTTTTCCCTAGTAACTTACAGGTTTCGTGGTTACTTTCATTAGTGTTGCAGTATTGAGTGTTCTTTATAGGTGCGACGCTCTTTATCAGTATCATTTGCATCATGTTTTCCGATAACGAGTATAATACTACTTTGTTATTGCAAACATAAGTATATAATTGAAGGATAATATCCGGCCGTGCATTCCCGCCGGATAAAAACCGTGTATATATATAAAATGTTCAATAATATTAATAAATTCCGCGAATATTAAGATTATTTTCAAATGATCGAGTTATCATATTTTCAATAATTGATAACCTGCGGTGTTATAAGAATTGATAACTATTGAAAAATGCTAATTAACATTAGTTTAAACTAATTATTTACACCATCGGCCAACGTTACACCGCGATGTAATACAGAGTCATATTAATTTTTTTAATGTAAATTCTAGTCCTTATTATTATTATATACATTCAAATAAACAAATGGCAGGTGTAATGGAGGTGGACAAAGTATGGACATTTGAGTCCACCCTAGGTTCGGGTGGATTCGGTATAGTTCAGCTTTGGAAAAATAAAAATAATGGTGAAAAAATAGGTGAGTATGTGGTATGTGGCACATAAACATACCACGTATTATCATATCAAAACAAATACACATACACGATCTACTATTTATATTGCATTAGCAATTAGTAATAAATTAGTTTTAACAACATTGTATTTCTGTATATCGTAATTACGCCGTCATATATGTTTCTCAGAATAATTAAAAGTACTATACGTGTTTATATTGTATAGTGTGTATACATTTATAATGAATGTAATTGTGATTACCATGGAGAATGAGTTACATTTTAATATTTAGTACTGACTAAGAAAAATCATATTTTTTTTTTTCTTCTAAGCAATAAAACTGTGTAAATCTGGGTTTGCTCAGTTAAATAAGCGTCAAAAAAACCGATGGATCCTAGAGATTGAGATCATGAATAATTTGCAACACCAAAATATTATTGGTACTAGACCAGTACCAGATGAAATAAAAACAACCGAACCATCCGGGCTTGTGCTATGCATGGAATATTGCAGAAAAGGAGATCTCAGACAAGTATGTCATATCGGAAGATTAGAAGAATTAAAAATTATATCAAATTTCAGAGAAGATCGAATACCTCTCATTTCACACATTTCTAGGTACTTAATAAAAGCGAGAATTGCTGCGGCTTGCCAGAGCCAGACGTTATTCAGATAATGAAAGATATTTCAGGAGCGGTGGAATACCTTCATAGTCATAAATTGACTCATAGAGATTTAAAACCTGAGAATGTTGTACTGCAACAGATAAATGACAAGGTTCTATATAATACTCGATATACTATTGGATATTATAATTTTAAGCTTTTAAAATTGATAATTGAATGAAGATTGGTGATTATTTTAATCAATCCGCAAACAGGTGGTCTACAAAATGATTGATCTTGGTTACGTGAAAGAACTGGGTCACGACAGTATGTATGCTTCGATTGTTGGAACTTTGAACTACGTTGCTCCAGAATTATTGTGGAACCAGAAATATACTTGTTCGGTTGACTATTGGAGTTTGGGAATTTTGTTTTATGAAATAATGACCGGCTGCAGACCGTTTCTATCAGATGAATCAAATTTTGTAACTTGGTAAAGAATTTCTACATTTTAGCCATTTCTCTATTTTGATTTTATGAATACCTTCATATCGATTAGACTCGGTTCTCAAAATAGAATGTATTAGAAGTCTTGAGTCTTGAGAAATTGGAAAACCATGATTGTTTCTCAACCTTTACAAATATCTAATTAATTATTTAATCTATCTACAGGAGAAAGCATATCGAGTCAAAATCATACGAAGATATTTGCGTACAGCGTGTTAATGGCAGCGTAGTATATCTACAACATATTCAAGAACCCACAGATATGACAATGTAAGATGATACAGAATCGTCAATTTTTATTAAGAAACAGAACCGACTGTGTTTATTTGTTTCTTTTTTTGTTGTCTGATATTAAGACTGTATTAGACATATATTCCTATGTTATTAGATCTATCAGAGATGCGTTGGTAGATTGGTTTAGAATTGTCTTACAATGGGATGCAAAAAAGCGTGGAAAATTGAATCAAGGCAAAGAGACCGATGAAATTGTTGTCTTTAAATTACTGAAGCGAATTTTGTCCAAGAAGGTACATCTAAAACAGAAAAAATCAAAATCAAAAGAAAATTGATTTTTATTTATCAATTATGTTGATTTTTTTGTTTGATGTACAGGTCGTTCAAATATTCTGTGTACACCAGTATAAGATATACAATTACCAAGTCGATGATACTGCTAGTCTTTGCACACTGCAATCACAGATCGAAAGAGATACTCAAATAAGTATATCTAGTCAAGAATTCATCGATTCTTCTGGCGATGTTATCAATAATGATGAAGTTTTGCAAGTAAGTATTCAATTTGGAGAATTTAGGATGAAGTAATGCAATAATACAGTTCTTTGCGATCATAGAGGTATTTTAAAAAGGCATAAAATTTGAAGAGCACTAAAATCCCTGTACTTAATTTCCTATTAGAATACAGAATGTAATTTGAAAATAATTAATGGATAACAGTAATCTTTCAATTTCTTTTATTTTAGGATACATTTCTAACACTTTTCAGAAAAGACGGTACAGAGCTGGTTGGTTTACCTGTGTCAAACCCACCTACCCTTGTAAGAAAAATGTTAGAATCGCCAAAAGCTGAACTGAGCTGTTTTGAGCTGAAGCGCTGTTATTCTGCAGCCATATTTTTTGTCAAAAAAGAAGTTGAACTCTTCAAATATTATATAATGGCTCTAAGTATGAAAATGTTAGTAATTATATCTGCAATAATTGAATTTATAAATATATTTCCAATTTCTGACTGCATCTAATAAATCTACGCCATTATTTATCATTCATAGAGATTTAATCAACTCGATATTCGATAGACTATTGTCAAAGAATGTTGAAATGATATCAGCAATTGATTTTCTGAAAAAGGATGTTCATTCGTTGAGCGAATTGCTACAATGTGATAAAGAAAACGGCCTCGCTAGATGGCAAGAAGAAATTGCTATTGAAAATGCAAAACTGGAAAATCTATCAGAAAAAGTCAACGATCTGAAAGCAAAATGTGATCAATTTACACGTCTACGCGATACATTGAAAGAGTTCGGAGATGTTGCTTGGACGAGTGACTACGAAGATTTGTGAGTCACAGTCACAGAAGCCTTGAAATATCATTAGAGGTTTTTTTGTAACATTAAAAGCCTTAAAAGATTATATCTACAGATGAATTTTCAGATGTACATGTATCTTTGTTTCTCAGTTTAAACCAGGTACAAGTTGTTGTGGAAACTTGTCGTGTTCGAGTTTCTGAAAGCACATATCAACCAAGTCGTATGGCTTTACTGATGGTAAAATTTCTGAAATTTCGTCAAACACAAATGAATGATGAAAGACTAGCGAAAATCGGAAGGTATAATAAATAAATGCATTGTACGGTACTTTTGATCTTTTTAAAACTTAGAACATCAGGTAGAATGTAAAAAGTGAATGATAATCTCATCTCACAACACATACATCGCCTATAATTTATCTTGTGATTATTTCATATTTTCGTTAATTTTTCAGTCATATGAAACGAGTGACTACAGCCCAGGCCACCGAAGAGCTTGTTAAAGTTGAACAATACATTGATTCTGCAATCGCATTGACTACCGAATACAGAATGGGAATATCAAGCTTGAAGAAAAGGTGGGAAAATCATGGGCAACCAGAAACTTCTGATGAAAATGTGGAAGCCATGAATGTAGAAAGTAATACCGATATTCATTCGTTGCCATCTTCCACCGCGTACAGCGCAGACGAATTGAAATTTCTAAGTGGCGACAGTGTTATTTGTGATAACTTGGTAATGCGATACATGTGAGTATTTTTTTTTTTTTTTTAATTAATTATAAGAATTGGTTTTCGCATAAGAATTCCAGCCCGAAAATAGAGATGATTGTATTTTTTGTTTTACAGGATGATTGATGCTCTGTCTAACACGTATGAAAGGTTTCTACAAATAAGAAACCTGGACTCATAATTATTATAGTTGATAATCAAAGATATGGAAAGAACCCAGAGACTTATTATAAAATAAATAAAATACCTAAATCCATGTTACTTATTAAATAAATATTTTATTACTGTTTCTTTATAAAATAGTAACATACATACATATTATTATAACGTTCGTTAAATTTTATAAATCTAATGTTATGCAATCAAATTTTATACAATACAAAGTTTTGCAATAAAGATATATACTACTTTTTCATGCAATTCAGATCTGATCATAATGTGATGATTATTAAATTTCTAATTCTAATTGCTAAACAATATTAGAATTAGAATTAGTGTCTTCGAGGCAGATAATGCCTCACACCCCATTTAATATTTGCTTTTTTGTCGGTTTTAACAAATGTGTAGACTGGTCCATTAGATTCACCTTCTTTCTCACGTACTTTTCTTACAATATCACGGCGCGCTGTTTCAGAAGTATCATAAAATTGATAATTACAGATATTGATTGTTAGAATTTTCATATTCAAATAATTACTTACGAATAATTGCTGCATACCCAATGGCTGCTAAAAATGTAGTAAAACAAATAAGGAGAATCTGAAACCAAGAATAAAACTTCAATATTGATGACAATATTATACATTGAATCACATGAGTTTAAATATTGAGCATTCGCAACTCTATATTACGTTGGGTGTTAAGCATATACTTACTAAACGTAAAAAATTCATTTCAATATTGAATTCAAAAGAGCTCTGATAAAATACTATCCAGCTTTACTGACATGAACTAACTGACAAAATCATCAGACTTATTGTAAGTTCCACAGAAAGTGTCATGACTCAATGAATAAGGAGTTCATTCATCTTCTTATTTCGCTTTCTCTCAACCCGTTCCAAATTTTTTATCAAACAGTTTCGAATGACTGACTAAAGAATCACATACAGTATGTTTCTACTCTGTTTTCTTATTAATACAATGAACTTCGAATGATGTTAAAAACGATAATTGAAATGAAAGTTGATCTATTTTAAAGATTTTGAATTAAAACGCAGCGTTTAAACATACAGATATTTTCATTTTATTACAAAGTTGTGCACACATAGTTCCTAAGGTCATAAATCAATTAACAATTTGGGAAATTTTGTATTCTGTTGTCATATGATTTACCTTAAATACGTACAACAACATATACTCTATATATATATATATATATATATAATCCATTCATATACAAAAGTCACGTATGATCTAAACTTTAGTAAAAAATACTAGATTTCCCGTAGCGTTATTTAAGAGGATGCATTCGCTAGCTATTAATTTCATTTAATTTTCCATATTCTATCTATTGACAATGAAATTAGTACGAAAATCATATACAGGGGTTGAAATTTTGCCACCACACACCCCCCCACCTTAAATAACTTAACTTACCAAAGAGCATTTACACATTTAGACTAATAATATAGTACGATTAAAAAAAAAGAAGAGTTGAACATACTCAACGTTCTAATATATTATTAATTAATTGACTTGGTTGTTACATTTCTCGATCTTCTACTGAGAAGTTAATGAAACTTTTATCATTATAAACGTTTTAACACCGTAATAACGAAAAAAAAAACAAAAAAAAAACAGTAATGAACATTTTTTAATTTCTATCTAAGCTAATTTCTTTTAAAACTTGCGAAGTAATAGTAATTGCGGTTTTGATTACAGCCTAAATTTTCGATAATATTAGGCAAGAGTAATGCTCTATGGATCAATTTTCACTATTCAGTATTACAGTTGTCATACAACTCTCTTAGCGTTATGATGGGTTTAAAATTTGAAAAAAGACGTGAATGCATCGCCTCAATCTACTAGTCTGATGAAAATAATTGGCTCTATTCATTATCACTAATGTCCTCGTCGGTAGTGAATTCGGAATGTTCATCAACAGCGTCAACATCTTCTGCTGTTTCTTCGTCAGATATTTCCCATTGAGGATGTTCTGTGGGAACTTCTGGTGCTTCTTTGACGTCCAACTATATTGTATTTGAAAATGTAATTAATGAACGAAGTTTACGAAGTTTATTCTTATTATTTCAAAGAGAAAGAAATTCAATATTGAATTCAGATAACTGAAAATCACTCACCTTTATATCCTGAGCTTGATCAAAACCGATGTAAGAATCACTGCGCAGGCATACAGTAAACGTATAAAGACCTGGCCAGCGGGGCGCTGTGAATCGCAGCTGAACCTCTTCAAATATTGCTAAAGATGTAACATGCACAGGCGCGGTGAGCAGAGTATGACTCTTCCGATCGCAGATATATGCCCACCAATATTCCTGTTTGGATTCTGGAAATAGAGGACAGTGGACTTCGTGGGATAGCTTGCTTCTACCCTCTAGGATCTTTTCCCGCTTTGAAATCCTCTGCTGAAACCTGATCGAACAAAGATACGAATTTATTAGGCTTTATGAAGCAAACTTGAGCGATTTATTTTTCATAATAATGAGAAACCTCCTTCACCTTTCCCATTCGGTATCGTCATCATCGACCGCCGAGTCTTTCTTGTCGTGAGAACTTTCTTCTTCGTCGCTTCTTTCCGTCTCTATTTCAGTGTCGCTAACATCTGAAACACCTTCCTTGTTCGGATCTTTTTCTGCCTTCTGTTCATCCTTTCTCCTCGTATTTGGTGTATTATTTTGTTGTGTAGAAGTGGCAGTTGCTTGAGCTTGAACTGGCGCAGGTTTTGGCGGTGGAGCTTTTTTGTTTGAACCTTTTTTGTTTGACTTTTTAGGACCCTTCCTTTGCCTCACCCATGCAGGCTTCTTAACAGTTTGGTTCTCCTCTTCTACAGCTTCTTCAGTCCCTTCTACACCGCCGCCAGACTTACTATCATCAAGTATACTCTGTTCCTTTACAGTATTGTCACCAAACAAGTTTTTCATATCTTTACGAGTCAAAGACACAGTCACAGTCACTATAGCGCCAGCAGTATAAACGGTAGGGTTCTCATCGTCGATAACTAAAACGATTGTAAAAATAATTGAATAATTATTATTATTAGACGGTGTGAATTTGATTATTTATAATCTTGGAATCTACGAACCTTCAGAACGAACTTTAAATTCAACATACGGCATACTGCCAAGAACTTTCATTATATCTTCGTATTGGCTATCGGTCAACGCTCTGAGAATTTGTCTTCTTTCTTCTCCTTTCAGCTGTGCAAGTTCTTGAAGACTCTTTATCTGACGCTAATATTTCAAATCGATTAATAAAAAGAAATAATTAATATAAGTTATTCACAATTTAATCGATCATCAATCTAATCGAGGAAATAGATTGAGATGCAAGTACCTTTTTAGCAAGAAAATACTTTAGATTATCATCGGTAATGTGAGGTAACTGGAGTAGTGGATTTCTGAATTCCCAAAATCCTTGTACAATCATAGGACACAACTTCATACAGTTTTCGATCGTTTCAATGCTCGGTAATCTTTGAACTGAAACACAAAACGATTTATGAATGATAATTTGGGTCTCATTTTTAAGACAAGTTAAGGTACGAGTAATTTTTCAATATACTTACTACGCCTGGCATAAGCTAGCAATATTAACTGGTTAACACAAGTAACCATTTCTTGTATCAAGTAAGGACACTTCTTCACAATATATTGACGATCTTTTTCCAAAGTTTCTGGATTCAATGGCATACGAGATAAATGAGCATGAATCAACGCTCGTGCTTTCAGTGAATAAACGTAGCACAAAGGTCTCTCCTTATTCTTAGCACCCAAATTAGTGATCTGTTTTATAAGCTGTGAAGAAAATTCGGCTTGTAAGACAAATTAAAGAACATAAAGAGATGTGAAATATTGATGATAAAACCAATTTAACAATACTCACAGCAGGAACTTCCTCGTTGTCTCCAGGTCTTTCTGTTATTTCGTTATTACGACCTTTAAAAAATTCATAGGACGCAGCCAGGATCATTATTACTCGTTTTAAAGTCATGGAAGGAGTTTTGTGGAAGAAGTAATAGTACAATTGAGTCGTATCCAACAGCACCTGAATCGTAACGATAATATGAGGTGATAGATATAAAATATGTTCATTTGAATTATCAAACGATGTAATCATAAATTTACATAAAGAAAAAAGAAATCGTGTTTACCTGGTCACCGGAATATCTAATACTTCTGTACCACCACATTCCAACTACGGTTGGCAGCGCTACCATAAATACTAAAGCATATAATCCCAGTACCCAAACTGAGTTTTCTTTTTCTACGATCCACGATGGTAGTGCTATTCCAAAACTCATAGCACCCGGACCATCGGGGTTCCCGTATTTCTCCCAATTCTTTCGTGCCTCGTCATCAGTTAATGCCTGATAAGCTGCGTATTATAAATATTGATTAAATAATAGAAAAATCAGAGTTTAAATGTATCAAAGTAATGTGTTTCAGTTCATTACCTTTGGTTAATTTCATGAAAGCTTTCTCATTTCCAGTCTCTTTATCCGGATGAAGTATCAACGACAATTTTCTATACGCTCTTTTAATATCAACTTGCGAAGATCCCTAGAAAATAAATAAAAAAATAATACACAAAACTTATCATCGAATTTCAATCGCGTTATAAAAACCTGATAAAAAAACAGGAAAAAACAACAAAAAAACATCATCCTCACCGATGGTACACCCAAAATTTCAAACGGGTCAAAGTTTGCCATCTCATAGTCAAACTGTGAAACTTTATACGCCAATAGTATGAGTATGGCCCATCCAAGAATGATGAGAAATTTTCTATAAAAATTAATAACAATGTTTAATGATATTGAATAACGATTAAAGAAACACAGATTTCAAATCTTTTATTTAATCTTACGTAAGTAACGCTTTGGTTTCTTTCCAAGGTTCGCTTGATTGTAAAATAACTTTTTTCTTCTTACATCCATCGCACTGACACTCTCTTGATACTAATTCAGGATCTGTTAAAAACGCATGAAGCGACGTTACAGTTAGAACGACGTTTGTAAATGGGTTAAGAATGAGGTGCATACAAAGGTTTGAGGATCGTTCGTTTCTCTTATAATGTTAGTTTTTTTATCAGATCCAATTGCTAACATATTTCATTAGGTCATTTTTATAGATGCGAATAGGTCTTGTGGTGTTCATAACTTAAATTTGAAAAATTTGAATGCCCGTCTTATTTGACACCTTGAAACAGGAATTATTGAACTTGGTTATACTTCAAGGACAGGGGTCGTTAGTCTTTGACCGATAATCGGTTTAGACCTGGTTACGAAATCTGAATTTGTCACACAGGTGGTAGAGCGAGAAAATCTGATTCAACAATATGATGATTCCTCGAATTGAAGAAGGAAATTACGTACGGAAATTGTGTGTTTAAGCGAAAAGTACAACGTGGATAATATTTAGAGATAAATTATGTTACGTTGAATAAATATGATAAACCTTAATAAAATGATAATAATTAATATTCTAACCTTGTTTCGGCCGACGTGGCCACAAATAGTAGGTACCAGGTATAAGTAGTAGAGCCAAAAATGATAGAAGAAAGTAAAAAAAAGTCCCACCACTTTCGTCGTATTGAAATTTTTGCCCACTCATATTTTCCTATTATTATTATTTATCTTGTTTATATTATTTATTATTTATACTTATACTATTAGTTCAATCACTTTGTTATTCAATAAATATATTTCACTTAAATATAATATCTACTCGCAATGCCATAGAACGGAGGTTAAGTACGCCTGTGACCTGTGTATCACCGACGACTACACACACTCGTCAGCGTCGTCGCGCAGGTTATTTAGTTATTATTATGTTCCGACACACGGATGCCAAGTGCCAGCTCATCGGTAACTTTGACCAAAAATTACCATTTTATAACAACTGCTGCCAATGTTATTATTATTATTATTATTATTATTATTTAATTATTTTTTCTCTTCACGATGGCTGCACTGCACTGCCGTTTTTCAATACCTTCTTAACTCGAGACAACTTCAGAGTTTTGAATATCACTCTGCTAGTAGTACGAATTTAACTGAATTTAACAACCTTTGTGTATGCATGTGAACTGTTTTACAATTTCTTTAATTTTTTTTTTTTCTATTACATCAAACAACATTACAGAGTGGTTATAAGCATGTGTCACTCATTGATAATCTTCGTAATTGGCCTATAAAATAATTTTATAATTCATCGAAATAATGAATATTAAATGTTGTATTTGTCACGAGCTATTCGTACCTTCGGACGATGTATACTTCACCCCATGTGGACATTTCTTCCATTTCCCATGCGTTTCGCATTGGTTGGAAAGGTAAAAATAATCGTAGAATAGAAATTACGCTTTATTATATCACACCCACGAAACACTGCGTTAAATTAAAAAAAAAAAACTAAGTATAAATACTTGGCTGAATAAGTCTTTGATTCACTGCCAAATTTTGTTGAACAATAATCATTTGTGGCTGATTTATTTACATTTGTATAACTGTATCTTAAGAATTTTATTATATCTTCATACTATAAACACAGACACAGAGAGAGAATATATTTAACGATATTTAAGATCTGGATAAAGTTTTCATTAGATTTTTAACTCTAGTTTTAGTTTCTCTACCGGAATTGAACTCTTTTGTTTTTTATTTTTATTCTTATGAATTATGAATTATGAATTATGAATATCAGTTCCCAACGTGAATTTTTTTTTCTTTCTATCTTTCCCATTTTTGTTTTTGTCTTTTATTTTGTTCAATGCTAATTAGGTCCAAGTCTTGTCCGCACTGTCGAGCGAAGGTAACAGAGAGAAGCGTCCACAGAGCTTACTTCGATTTTTCACATGCAGATGATATACAGGTTGATACAACGGTACTAACTAGTAAAATCGACAGCCTACAATTTCAAATATTGTTAAAAGATAAAGACCTGAAAAGTTGCGGTGATGATAATGCGACGTTGAAAGCACAGGCTAAAGGGCTAAGAGCAGAAGTTAAAAAGCTTGAGACTGAAATTGACCAGCATAGATCAGCCATTTATGCTCTTAAAAAACAAGCTCAATGCATGAGAGATATTGCCTCAGATGCTGAAGCAGCTAAAAAAGAAGTTCTTAGATTGAAGAAAACAGTTTCTGAATTTCGAAAGTGAGATATTACTTTATTATTTTCGAAATAATTCAATCATTGAATTATTCATGGTCTCAGAGATTGCAATAGCTTAAAAAATAAGGGATCTAAATAATTTTAGAAAAATCTTGAAGCAAGTTCAGTGATTTGCCATTTTTATGTAGAAATCAAAAAGTTCTTCATTTTTAATAAGAACTAATCAGATATTAATTTCCCTACAGTGTTCAAACATTGATAAGCGATTCACAAGATGAAGTGGACAGAATGCTCAATGAAACTCAAGATAAAACAGCTCTGGCCACTTATGTGTCTGTTATGAAAAGGTAGCTGAAGTAACGGTGGTAATCTTGTCTTCATAGGGCCGAGCAGTAAATTAATTTCAAATTATTTCAGAGAAATGGAGTCTAACGTTGTACGCCGCAGGGAATTAAGAGATAGAATAAAAAAACTGGAGAGAGAGTTGATGAGAGTTAAAGCTGAACGCGATGATTTACTACAGCAAGAAGCTAAATACAGGTATAAAGTTCTACGATTAATAATTTGGGCTTGAAATTTGAATTAGTTGTTTATTTTTACTGATGAAAATGTTATTTATCAATTGAAACACTCTGGTATACGTTTCAGGCAATTAGAAGAGGACATGGCTCATTGTGAGAGCGAAAAGCAGTCCTTATGGAACAAACTTCAAGAACTTGAAAGCCAACTTAATTCTACAAGGAAAACACCCAGTGAAGATATCCAACGATTTATTGCTGAAAGTCCAGCTCCAGAGAGAACCCGGACTTTGAGAGAATATGAGAACCGTGATATCCCAGATTGTGATACAAATGTAATTTTCATCTATTATCATATCATAATGAAAAGTATAGAATGTGAGCTTGTAATAATAGCCGAATTTTTTCGTACAGAGTCCAGACACAACATTAGACCCAAAACTTGAAACAGAATCGCCGGAACCGTCCCCGGAGGTAAAACCAAGCGAAAAATCACCATATCTAGCAATCAAGGCTCAAGGAGCTTGTGGCTATTCTAAATTAGGCCAACAAAGTGCTAGACTGAGGCCACATACTTCAAGTCTTTCAATTCTATCAAAGAAGCCGAGACTTACAGCACCATCGAAGGTGTATATCTTCCCTAATCGGTCTTAAAGTTGATTTCTTATAATTCTCTTTACGCATATTTTCAATGAAACATTGAGTACTAAAATTATGATGATAATGAAGCTTTTATATTAACAGGCAGGGCAGGAACCAAGAGAGATGCATTACGACGGTTTTGGTGGTCATTCAAAGGTCGATGATTATCCTAGCCCAATTATCCGGTTCAAATCAAAGGTGTTAAAGAATAATTTGATGTCGATGAAAGTAAAACGACGTAAGCTTCCTGATGGTGGTACCAAAAAATTGGACAATTTCTTTATTGATTTAACATAGTGTAGTTTTGTAATAGTATTTAATTTATTGTGCATGAACGAATGATTTGAATGATAAAAATTGTTTGGTTAAATAAGCTGAACGACTTAATATAATCACGTGTAATTCTCAATTTGTATCAATGGCCCCAATGTACATTTAAAAATAATAATAATATTAATTGATTTCTCATATTCCATAGTTTTCTTTCATTTACCATTATCCTTTCCAATAAAATGTTTCTGTTTTCTATTTACGCTGAAAAAAAAAATAACAATATTAAAAAAATTGAAAAAAAAAAAAAAAAAACAGCAAAGCTGAAGTTTAATTTTCGACGAATGATAATTTTCAAATTTTAATTTTGAAAATACGCCTTATTGTATGCAACTTGTAGGTCATATGCTACGCAGATTTTAAACACGCTGTAAGATGCTGCGATCTGGTGGTAAACTATGTTCGCCGTGGCGGGATCTTTTGCAAATTGCAAATTTGTTACGATATATTTAGGATACGTTTCTCCGTTCCCAATCTAAAAACTAATCGCTCTAGGGTCTGTAGATTTATCAGAATGTGGCGCTTTTAAGGGGATATGAAAGGTGAATTATACACCTCGAATTTTTGGCAGCCCGTTTCCCAGCTAAAACACATCCGATCAATATGAAATTGATATCAGTGACGCAGAAAAAGTGCACGGACGGCATGATGCTCTTGGATTTCCAAAAAGCGAAAATAAAATAATGTACAATTTTATATCAAGAGTGCTCTGTAACGAATAATCGTTGTTGCTGACGTTGTACTTGATAAATATGAAAACACCCGAAACATTTTCGCTTTTTGGAAATCCAAGAGCATCATGCCTCCGTGCACTTTTTCTGCGTTACATAATATCAATTTCACATCAATCGGATGTGTTTTAGCTGAGAAACGGGTTGCCAAAAATTTGAGGTGTATAATTCACCTTTCATATCCCCTTAAAAAAACTAATTTCGGAGTACAACGACGTTGTATTGTTTTTTCCCCAAAATGTTGAAACTCGTTCACTGAAGTAATATAGAGAAAATTTTAACCGCGAAATGAATTAAAAAGCACAAAATTAACAGTCTCAGACCAAAAAAAAAAAAAAAAAAAAAGAAGAAAAACAACAAATAAACAACGTTATTCAAAATGGTTATGGGAAATCGAAATCTATCTGAAAATCGAGCAACCTTTTATCCACCGTCATTAATGCCTGTCTTTATGGGGGCACATCCACCCACTAAAATTGGTGGCTCATCTTACGAAGGCGGGACAGTTAGCTACTTTCAAAACTACAGAAATGAATCATTATCTAGATTTTCGGTGAGCTGCTATACTCGCAGATAAAATTCAATTATTAAACGACTTTATTAAGGCTGCCATAGGTCAAGTTACGAGGCTTATCATTCTTTTCTCACCCAATTATCATATTATGATATTACATTAATTAAAACGTATATATAATTATTAAAAAGATGCCGTCTTACGAATGGGGACTGCAGAGCACCCCTTACAGTCCAAGGCCAGATTTAGTTGCCACTGCTAAAGTGCGTGATTACAATAGGTTGTTGTCAATTCCACGTAATAATATTACAACGATTGACGCTGGTCGAATGCATGAAGTTGATGAATTGTACAAGGTAACAATTTATTATCTCTCATCCGAAAGTAAATTTAATTTACCGAATTTAATGCTTAAAAATTGTCTAATTTTTTGCATTTGCGATCTTGTTTTTTTTCTTTTCATTTTTTCTTGATTATACGTTTGTCTGTAATTATAGAAAAGATTTTTTGGTTCCATTAGAAGCAACGTACGGAAAAAATTGAGCAAAATATTTAAGAATCTTTACCTCATGCAGGGTGTGCAAATGCACAGGCAACAGTATAAGGATCATACCGGATCCCTTCACCCGTTAAGCTTCTTTAAGGCTGACGAGTACGCTTTTCAGTGTTCGCCTGAACTCGTACCGTCTTACTTTTTCAAGTATCCAGAATGTTATACGGAATATAAGCGACCCCCTGTAGTACCATTGACCTATGAAAGAACGTCGAAAATTCCATATATGCCCGAATTGGCATTCCCCGGAATTTACGCACCGGGAAATTGCATTGCCTACAAACGTTAGATATACGTGCAGGCTTTGATCACTTGACGGCGAAACATCAAAGCTATAATAAAAATAGTAAATTATAATATTCCTCTTATTTCAGTAGGTAATACGATTATTATTATTATTTTTTTTTTTTTCTACTGTTTCTGATTTACAACGTAGTAAAAAATCATAAACGAAATTATCTTTCAGTAGGTATATAGTTATACAGTTCTGTTTAATCGTGTTTTTGTACAAACTTTTTCATGGATGGCAATCGCGGTGATATCCGCTCGTCAATAGGTATACCTACTGATATTGAAGTAATAATCGTGATCACATTGATAAAGTTATACATTTATATATTGTGTTTATTTATATTGCAAAAATAAAAATGAGATAATAATAATTTTACGAATTGGTAACGAAATATTGCAAGTGTATTTGCCACACACCTCGATACAATTTCTACACAACAATTTAGGCATAGAGTTCCAGAAATTTGTTTGTTCAAAGCGTGATGATGTTTGCATACGTTTGGAATTAAAATCCTGACATATATTATGTCGGTACACACATATGTGATGAAAATTAATAAATACAAATGTCGTGAACAACTCACCGTTGATAGCTGATGAAAAATCTCTACTTCAGCTGTTCACACAATGTCTACGTAAAATAACTATAATTTGGTTTGTACTACTATACGGACATACGATTTACCCTATAAGCCATAAGTATTGAAAAAAATGAAATCAGAGTCATCGACTGACGAATTTGTGGAGAAGAAAGATAAATAAATGAAATTGGTAGAAGACATAAGATTTATTTAAAACCCCTCACAGAATACTTAAGTATTATATTCGATACAGATTTTGAACATGAGGATGACTAGAATATAATACTGATAGACTGAAAATTGTTTCATGCATACTTTCCACAATTTAATAATATCATTGAATAAATTATGTTTGTTTGATCGTGTGAATTACCCGGGTTTGCACTCGTTTATATAAGCACCAGTTTTCGCGGAATACCACCTACACACAAACTGTATACCCGAAATCCGGGTACATGAATTCTCGTTTACTCGCAAATAACTGTTAATATTAGTAATGGTTATCCTCGTACCTAGGGCATAAATCTAAAAGTATGTGCAAACTCTGGCATTCTGGCTACGATATGGACGAACTCCTGGGGGGCAATACTTCCGGTATGATCCATGTCCATCTCTTGGAGAATCTGAAAGCACCAGCAAACAAAGCCGCGTAAATATATTCGTAATATTCTACAGTTTGAGTACATAATTCAAATCGCAGGTATTGCGGAGATAATTAATTGCGATTATTTGAGATAATTGTTGAACATATCATTTTTGAGTATAGAATACATACCGCTTGGGCAACGTACTCAGCACTTGGTCGATCGATTCGAGGCTCACTATCTTCATTCGAACCATTTAATGTCTGTACCACTTCTATCAGGTCATCGAGTGACAGCTGATCATCACCGTCAAAATCTAAGATCGTTAGTATTATATTAGAAACGCAAGAAGAAAGAATACATGCAGATTGAATCACTCAAGGCTTGAATAAAGTGTGCAAAAAAAAAAAAAGCTACGATGCAATTTACCGAAAATTTGAAATGCCCAAGCAGCTCGAACATCCTCAGGGCAATTTGTAGAAAAAGCAGAGCACATGTCCAGTGTATCTTCGAAGCTCAAGCGACCATCATTTGCCGATGAAAAAACTCTCATGATCGAATCCCGGAAAGGATTATGCTAGATATGCAATGAAACAAGAAATGAACCATAATTCGGATCCTTGAATCAAGGGAGGATTAAATGAAGTTTATCCTACCTGAATAGTTGGAAAAATCCTCATAATATCTTCGGAGAGAAATCTATGGTGAAAACTGTTAGCCAATTCCTCCGATCCCAATGTTTTGAAGAGTTTGTATATGCTGCAGAAAAAAATGGATACAAAAATGTACATTTTGGTGGTTGTATAATGAAGTAATCGTGAATCAACGACCGTGTGCGTGGAAGCTTCATAAAAATTTCAAACATAATTTAAATGTCAAATAACGTGTAATTTACGTTTACTTAACTTACTGCATGATCTCGGCTTTGGTTAGGTATGTAAGCTGAGTATATTCCTCCAACATCTCCTGGGTAATTTGCTTCGTGCTAGCTGAACTTCCCATGGTTACGCAAAGCTTAATTAATTCAACCTTAAATTAGTGACGATTAACAGTTAACAGTCTCCGCTGACTCTGACAATGGTTTATAATATTTAAACTACCCCAGAAATTTCTTCAGTTACTTGTTAATTTTTCAAAGTCTGTACCAAACAGAGAATTTATCTGTATAACCGTTCTTCAGTTGGACAATCAGTAGTCGTGAATCACCTGTTAATATTATGATTATAATAATATCACACTGTTATTTATAACTCGCATTTATAACACTGAATATCAAACTCTTCTTCTTATTAATTAAAGTAATTATCTATAATTAATAACGAATCAATGTACTGAAATCTGAAAAATTGACAATTGTACACCGAAATTATTCTACACGTTTCAGTGCTTCTCTTGCTTATTCGAGATTCAGCGAATACTTTAAAATACTTTAAAAGAGGAAAACAAAAAAAAAAAATTCATGATACATTATTATTCAGACTAGTCACGAATTACGTCACGTTACACAAACTTGTGCGAGACGAATAATATAAGATTGAGGTGATGTAAGATTGAAAATAGAACAAACCTTGATAAAAAAAAAAATGTATAATTTTTAAACACCAGAGGAGAAAATGGGTTTACACTTCGCCAGCCATTAAAACAATAGTATATAGGCTTAGTCAGCCAAGAGTTATCCGGTCGACGAGCTAATCTTATCACTAAACCAACACTAGCACATGCACATGTACCCAGCCGTTTTTCACAGTCTGCGTAGTCTTTCTACCTACATGGGAATTTTTTTTACCGTTTCTGTTCCTGCCTTGAACTACGCAGATTGGTCGCCGGAACAAGATAGAGATCGATGACTGGTAACTGATACATGTTCACAGCTGGCTGATCGACACAGTCGCGTTTGATCTCATTTGTCGTCGATCCGATATCTATGCGATCAGAAAAAAATTAAGAAAAATACACCGTCCTGAGTAGTTTCGCTTGTTTATTTGATTATAGGTAACTAAAAATCGTTGTCTGTCGAAGTATTTATCGTTAGGGAAAACCGGTTAAACATGTTTTAGTATCATTAAAGTTGGGCAGTATTATAAATTGTGAATGATCACGAAATGATACGATCATCAGTAGTAATTTGGGTGGTTATTTCATTTTAAAGTAAGTCTCGTGAAATTTTGATCAAGCGGTGTATTCGATGACTTGATAGGCACTTCTCGGTGAAATTGAACTAAAATTTTCGGCAAAATCAAGTACGCAGAATTAGCTGGAAATTGTGATATTTGATTATCCTGCCCACGTTTGAAATAATTCCGGATCACCATTCGGGTTATCACGCTCTCCGTTATTGGCGAGTTTAAATTAATTTAGTAACAACCAGGATTATTGGCTTTCAATCAAACGCTAATAATTTACAAATTTATGCAGAAGATAATAACGCCGAAGTTAGACACAGCCCAGTGCATTAATCTAGATAATGAATTCGCATTTTGTGAAAGAATCGTCAAAGAAAATTGTAGAATTTGAGAACGAAAAACACGAGAACGCAGATCAAGTAATAACGATACTCGAAAAATTCCCATAAAATGGAATACTATATCATTTCTATTTTCCCTTATCTATACTAAACGAACGAATCCTCACCTGGTGTAGCGGTCCTTATATAATGAATGAAAAAAAAAATTGCGAAATCACCCGAGCGAATCAGTCGAAAAATTAAACCGCAATAACTCCTAGTGAATAAAGGTTCGCGAACTTGATAAATCGCGGCTATTTATATTATTGTTATTTCATCGTTACAGAGAGGTAGTAACAGCGACGAAACTGTACCAGCGAGACCAAAACCACGTACGGTGACGTATCGATGTGTCAACGGCAAGTATATGTCAGGTCGTGCCTACTGCACCGTATCGAGTCACTACCTATAGCTCGGTCTGGTTTGTGACCTGTAAATCGGTTCGTAGAGAATCTGTCAAATGTAGATGTACAGTCGTTCCAAGGGTTCATATTATTATATCTAATAAGTAGCTACATATACAATAGGCACGTCGCTATCCATTCATTCATCCGCGAATTTTCGGACGCGAAAAAATGTTCCCCCGTTAACCGGGCTATATAGAACTGCAGATGGTTGAAAGTATCCAATATTATAAGTGAACGCGTCTGTTCAAAAAGCTCCACTCGAAAAAAATCGAGAACTTTTTTTTTCTCTCTCAGATGATTAATTTGTCAAATATAATTTCGCATTTAAACGTATATACCTACTATATGCAAATTTGAAGAGTATTCATATTGAATTCTATAGAGGGGTTGGCGCACGCCCCGTGATCATCGTTTCTCTCGTGCGATATCGCGGTCAAGAGCGTGGGGTGGAGTTCCTACTTGGAATTCAGAGAAAATATTAGAAACTGATAGCCGAATGCGATAGGGTGAACTTGGATCGCGGTTTGCATAAAGATTCAAAGGTCATAAGGGGGCGAAAAATCATCCACTGCACGATTCAGATAAAGTCTGACGGGTCTCTAACCCTGCAGGCAGACTTTATTACAAACGGAGAAGAGGTGCAAGATGTGAGAATCGTTATTTGGACATTGCATTTATTAGATCAGTCAATTTGTTCAATTTCTTTCTATAATATACCCTTCAGTCCGTATGTTTGCATTATTATTAATATCATCATATCCATATAGTTTCCACATATACATAGTGCAAAGTGAAGTTCATCGAAGGAAGGGAAGTAAGGGAAGCATAAGGGATGGGGAATGGGCGGGAGATGTTACACTTTCCTCAGAGTGAACTCCTTGTCCGAGAATCCTTACAACGCGGTCACGATATTTCACATTGTGTATTGTGCATGTTAGCACCTGATAGTTCGGTATCTAACTTTGCAAACGTTTCTATACTTCGTACGTTATACCGTATGAATACCTCCATGTACTACATTGCTATACCTACGTATGTGTATCTATAATATCCTGTGTATATTCACCCATATAGGAATACATAGAAGGTAACTAACTGGGTATTTACTGGTGCACCCGACTGCAACAGAGCCTCTCGTGTCTGCTCGTCTTTAGATCGTAGCCAAGTACCGTATACTTGACCACGAAGTGGCCGCAATGACCATCCCATAAGACTTGACGGACCATTGTGGATGGCGATCAATTTAATTGAGAAATAAATGTTCAAACGTATCGACTTTTCTTGTACATGTTGATAATTTTGGAATTCATTAATACTCGCCACGTTATTAAAAATACCTAACTAATCTGCTTCAAGCTGGACTTTAATCTTGCTTAATTATACAAAATTAATATATCGTCGATAGTTGGAAAGTCGAGATTCAATAACCTTTACTAATTAAGAGCTTAATAAATTCCTGCGATTCTCTCACACTGTGCACTCTGCAGTTTCTCGATGCACCTGCCAATCCTTATTAATTAGTACCGCACAATCTGCATCAATAAACTTATTCGATAAACCTGCATGCAGTACCTCAATGATTTGATATTTGTGGCAAATATTTGATCAAACCACCGACGAAGATTAATCTAAAAAAATTGTTCATTAAAAAGTTTTTAAAAATAGTTCGTACAGCTCTACAATTTTTTTTTCCAGTTCTTTACTTTTAATTTCGTAAAGAAAAATTTGTGATTACGAATTGCTGGAATTATTGCATAGGTACGTCACGGCCTCAAGGAGACTGCGTGAGCTATACCGAATAGATAAGACATTCCCATAGATCATAGAGGAGTCCTTAAAGTAGTCGTTACACAATGCCGGGAAACACGAATCCAAATTCTCTATGGTGAATCCAACTAGACGACGGAAATGCGCTGACGGGCTAACGGACGAACAAAACATCGCTTCAGGGTTATCTTACCGAAGACACCCGTCAACTCTCGCCTGCGGACGACGCCGAACGCCAGTTATACCAAGTGTTAAGTTTTACTTAAAGCTCACTCGGCGTCAATATTGAATGAGAATTAATTACAACATGCAGGAATTACCTCGGCTAGATTCAATGGCTGAGTGCTAGTCAGGAAGCATTTGCCACTGAAAGGCTAGTTTTAGCTTTAAAGGGCTAGTATATCCCAATTTCATTGATTCAAAGTCCAATTTCTTTGAGTTTAGTTATAGCTTCGACGATATTATCTAATTTTCATTTCTGCACTCAGAAAAAGGTCTTGTTGACACAACCAAAATTTGGTTATTATACGGTCAATGGAATTTTTTTGTTCAGTCAACCAAAATTTTGTTGGGCCAACCAAAATTTTTGTTGATACTACTAAATTTCTTGTTGGCACAACAAAATTTTGGTTGGCCCAACAAAAAATTTCTTTGACCGTATAATAACCAAATTTTGGTTGTTTCAACAAGACCTTTTTTTCAGTGTGCTTCGCGAAAACTGGAAACTTGGATTTTTTGTATGAAATTGTGAAATGAATAAAATGATTTAAAAAAAAGGGGATAAAAATTTGTTTCCAGTCAGAATTTCAACTTTTTACAGTCTTTCTCTACGTTAAACAATTTCCATCTGTCAATTAGATTTGTCAGTAACGGACGTTACAAATTGTATTAACTGGTGGCCTGGCGTTAGTCGGAAATCGCTCGTGAACGATCGACACTGACTTCGCAGCAGCCCCAAGCGCTGTGGATTCTAGGTAACCAGAATGTGCATAAAATGTATACACTATACGTGGGTGTATATATGTAGGTACCCGCCTAACGTCGCTTTTATCGGTCTCGTTCATCTAACCCGATTTACCTCCTCCATTGCACGAGAAGACAACTAATTGGGATCTAAGTTAATTTGTCAATTTTTCACCCAACCGACTCTCTATCAGATAAAAAAAGGTTCACCACTAGTTCGAAAGCGAAAGAACTCTTCATTCTAATTGGAGTAATTAATTAATTGCTCGATCCTGATCGTGCTGTTACGTTGTATACAGGACTCGTCCTGGTTCAATTATAGTTTATATATGGTTGAATATGAACGAGTTTTCCAAGTAGAGTTAAGAAATTGAAGAATAATTACCTTTCAGCTAATTTCGTTTGATGAAGCTGTTGTAGAAAATTGAAGAAGAAAAAAAAAAAAAAAAAGTAACAAGTTATGTAAAAGAGGAGTTAGGGATTGAATACTTGAACAAGAAAATTTAGAGCGATTTTGTTTATTAAATAGTTCGATCGGGGCGGTAATATCCTGGTAGATAATAAAATAAGTTAATACCGTTGAAGGTTGTACCCCGTAACCAAATTTCATAATTAGATTATAAATTTAGCTCGTTTAACCGTCGTTTGTTAGGAGAAGGTTTGGTTCAAAGTTGTCCAAAACTTAATGCTGGCATATTATAAACGTAAAGGCTTAATTACACATATAGAAATATTTATTGAGAGCACATACTCTGATTCAAATTTATAATAAAAAAAAAAGAGGTACATATAGTATCTAGACAATCACACAATAGAGAATTCAGAGACATTCATGATGGAGAAAGAAAAATTTCAATCATAATCTACAACTTTGATAGTAGACTTCGCAGCTCTCGTCGCAATATTTTGCCCGATGGATTCTTCGGGATATCCTCAATGAATCTTACACCACCTCGTAACCATTTCGACGAAGTTACCTGGCCTGAAATGAAAAGAGGAAACAAATCGAAACGTAAGAAGGAAAACTGAAAACCGCTTCAATTCAGTTTAGTAATAAATTGTTAGCCCCTGCAAAATGCTTTTGTTTTTTCTCAATCATTTGGAAAATCGGAAGAGTACAGTTCTTTCGGAAAAAAATCATGAATGAGGAAAGGACTGATATTTGATCAATGCAAAGCACACCGTTTCCTTTTTCATTAATTTTCCAAAAAGACACATTGCTCGAATGAAAGATAGACCTTTGATTCAACGCCTGGAGTTTATTTTAGTTTGTGAAATATCTTACCAGACTCGGAATGAACATGTAATGCAATATTAGTGAATAAGTTGTCTTACCATCGACGAACTTCCGAATTTCGTCAGCAGAAACCTCAGCTCCGGGTTGTCGGACAACAAATGCCAGTGGTAGTTCTCCACTGTTCTCATCTGGGAGACCGATTACCGCAGCATCCTTCACCGCAGGATGATTAAGTAGGATGGCCTCGAGCTCAGCCGGTGGCACCTGGAAAGCCTTGTACTTGATGAGCTCCTTGAGACGATCGACGACAAATATGTACCCATCCTCGTCGTAGTAGCCAATATCACCGGTGTGAAGCCAACCGTCTTTGTCGATGGTTTCAGCGGTGGATTTAGGGTCTCGGCAGTAGCCCATCATCACAAGATCACCAGCGATCCAGAACTCGCCAAGCTGACGAGGACCCAGTGCTTCGGAGGTTTCGATGTCCACAACTTTGCAGCTGGTATCCGGAGACAGAATCCCCGCGCTTCCAACCTTATTCTTTGCTATTGGACTCAATGAGACGATAACCGTAGTCTCAGTCATACCGTAACCCTGGCGAATGTTTGAGACACCAAGCCGCTCCATAACGGCCGTCTGAATCTGTCAGGGTTTAAAAAAAAAAGGACATGAAGAAATTGGGTTGGACTCATTCTTTTATATTCGACGTCAGATTTACCTCGTCGGAAAGCGGAGCAGCTCCGCAAACGATTTCTTGGATGCTGCTCAAGTCGAATTTACTGACAATTGGGTGCTTGGCTAGAAAAACCATGATTGGTGGTACGACGGGGACGATTGCCACTTTGTACTTTTGTATGGCACTCAGAAATAGCAGAGGATCAAATTCGCTCATCATAATCGCCAGTCCCTTTGTAGCCGTAAGTCCTAGTACCAGGGAGAATCCGTATCCATGAAAATACGGAAGTAGTCCAAGAAGCGGACGATCTGGTCGAAGATTGATAAATTTTGGATTTCTGAAAGTCAGAATTACGGATTTAGGGGTCACCCGCATCTGCTGTCACCAAAACCGAGCTGGTGTCGATCTAGTTACGTAATTGCGTGGTCAAATTGCGCCCCAATTAATGGAAGGCAAACAATTTAATTACAAAATAACGCAGAACGTCAGATTGAAAAATCAATCTACGATAATCCTAAAGCGTATAAAATTGATTTTCAGCCGTGACAGATTGTCGCGAAAAGTGAACCGTGAAAAATGATAGCTACGTACTTTGCAGGGAAAAAGCTCTTGAAATATTAAGCATAGAAACGTACTATATAAAATATTCTACAAATACAAAAATTACCTAAAGTGTTGGATAAGTGTCATCAGATTGTGATGGGAGAGCATGACACCTTTAGGTAAGCCCGTGGTACCGCTGGAGCATAAAATAACAGCAACGTGTTTTTTATAGTCTGAAAATTCTACGGCGGTGAAGCTGTTAAGGTCAATATTTGTTTCAGTTTCGGCGATAACGTTAGGCAAAGTGGGAATGTCTTTGGAAATAGCTTCCGGTGAAAGTTGGATGAGTTGTGGCTTCGGATGTAGTTCTTGGACAACTTCTCGCACAATTTCCTCCGTCCGTGGCGATACGAAGATGATGCTTGGCTTGGAAATGCTTAGGGCATGTAGTAGCTCCGCTAAAGCACGGAAAGATAGACATTTAGCAAACAGCTACCCGTTGATACTTGAATTTTCTTTTAAATAGGACATTGAACGGGACCGTTCTTGTTCAACGGACTGAAAAATCACTGCAGTTATCTAAAAGATCACCTTTTGCATAAGTTGGGTTTAGGGGGGCTAAAGCTGCGCCCAGGTAAAGCGAGGCCAATGTTGGGACTATCAGATTCAGACGATTTTCACTGGAAATGGCAACATGATCGCCAATTTTGAGGCCACGTTTTTTCAGACTTCTTGCCAAGTATATACTCTGCTCGTATATTTCTCGGTAGTTGATGGTCTCTCCCGTGGCTGCGTCTATCTATTAGGTAAATTTTTTAATTTTCAAATGCTCGTTAATTGTTTTGAGGGTTCGCCGGAACGTGGAAAGAAAAATTGAACAGTCCGGCGAACGGGAATCAATCAGACTAAAATGAGCAAGGGACATATTGATCGGTGTCCGCGGAACTGTCTTTCAATAGCATTCATTAAAACCTAAAGTACCATTCGTCGTTCGTTTCTCGAACGGAAACTGATTCTTGATTTTATATTGTCGACCGTTTTAACAGTCACTTGTCGTCAGACGAGCTTCTGCTCATTTTTCATTACTACACGAATAGGCTACTCAGGTACTACCTGCTCGTGATAAAATCTATTGTGATAAAAATTTCAAGCCATATACTTACATGTGCAATGCTCGTTCCATTACTGCGTAGACAGTTCAGCATGTACTGTCCCAAAGATAATTCAGGAGTTGGACTCTTTGGTATTGTGCTAGCTAAGATATTCTTATTTCCTGACATTTTGCTGCTGCTTCTTTCTCCTTTTGTTCCACAAAACTTTTCTCTAATCCTTTGATTTTCACTTCAACTCAAGTATTTCGTCCAACTCCTGTAAATAGAAATCTTCAATTAATTACACCATTTCGCAGTGGGTATTGTAAATCTGTTTCTTTGTACAACAGATAAGCCATACCAACATCAAATTCGTATCTGGATCTAGATTTGCAATTATTTGCGTGTCCCTGGGTATACCTTTCTGAATGTTTCGCGAAACAGTGACAGGAATGGGAGCATGGGAATTCCATGGTTTATTGAAATTTAATTGTCAGCAAAACAGACAACTGAGAACTTACATAATATAGTGATGTATGGCTATTAAATATATATGTATATATAATGATTACTGGAAATCTAGTTAATTTTCCGCCCAGGAATGTTGTTATGGGAACATATGCAGAGTTAATGAAGGAATTGCACGCGTAGAGTGGTTTTTATTTATAAATTTTTGGTGACGAAGGTGAGTTCATATAGTTTGATAAATTGAATCTATGAATCGTGTGTCCTTCTGTATAAATGTTTGAAAATGCAGTCTAGAACTTTTGGGGATGAAAATTGTGGAGTTGAGTCGAGCGTGTATGGGTGAAGCGTGAGGTTCATTCTTCGTGAACTTCCAATATATGCGAGTATATATTCTCGAAGTTTGTTGATGAGTTAGACTCCGAAGTTTATGAGCAACTGGGGATGAGGCGTTGAAACGTAATTTTAGGGTAACTTGAAACGACAGAGTTGGAGGTCGCGAGACTCCAGTCAAACACGAGAGAAGGGACGACCGTAGACGCTCAACGTCCCGACACCTAACAATACTCCAGACGCTTGCCCGACGTAAATTTCTATCTCATTGTGAACCCCATAGACTCTGAAGTCTCTATACTCTATTGAGCCTGGGATCCAACAGCATTTACGTGCCACCAGTATACCTCCTGTATCTTTAACGATAAGAGTTAAAACGGTCTATGTACTTCGTACAAAATTGAAAATTAGTTTTTAAAAATATGAAATATGAATTTCCTGATTTTTATCATAATTTTCTGTCCGGCTATTCCACCTCTCGTTTTCTCAAACATTACTATAATTCTTCATATCCAATGAATATCAAGTACCTGCGATCACTTGCAAATTCCGAATTAACTTTCAATTTTCAAAGTCAAGATCTGACTCTTTGGAATATTCGACATTAAAAACTTCCGGGTTCTTAGTACAATTTTTCTGAGCCTCATAATCCACTGGGCTAAATATTATCAGGATTACATAAGCACCGTTTGATAAGACGATATGGGACAAAATAACAACGTTCACAAAGTCAAAGATAGAAATTTCAATATAACGTATATCACTTGAGATAAAATTCCGTTCAACTGTCCACTGTTAATGATATAATTGCAATTAACGATTCTAACAGCGATGATAGAGTAGCTGATTACCACTTTGGGTGTAGTCTGCACTTTGTTAAAAATTTGTGCTGCAGTTATTAAAAGTGATCAAATTTCCGAACGTCGTTAAGAGATAAAGATTGAGATTGAATGTCTATTTAGGAAAGGTATGAGGCAATTGCTCTATACATTCACTGTGATTGATGCATATTTACCGGATTTTGTAATCGGTGAAATAGTAATTAATATGCAAGTGTGTATGTCTAGGTGTACCTGTTTCTCAGCGATACGATTCTAATGTAAAGGCACTTACGATAAGCAACAGGCGCTAGAAACCAGCTGCGCTCGCTTTGTATCACACTATGAAGAACAATCAGCCGTTCAACAACAGTCGCGTTAGCTTGATACGCCCCTTTCTCCTCCTGCAGTTTCTCTGTCGGCTTAACAAATAAAACCGATATGATATCAACGAAGAGCGTATTATATGATAATAATTTAAAGATATACGCAAGTCATTCGGAATTATTTAACCGAATTGATAGATTACATAGATCGGAAATCAATCTTCAATTCTACGTCCAATAAAAGGTTTTCTTTCGATGAATATAGAGCCGCAAAGAAATTCGCCGCTGAATTTCGTCTCCGAAAAAATAAGAAGAAGATGAAGAAAAAAAAAAACAACCCGCGTCGCCGAATATCTGATGAAATGGAAGTGAATAATATGGAGTAAGAAAAGATCTGCAGTGATCTATGAGTTGCGACGTGATGTATAGATCGAGCTGTACGGTGAAAACATATATTTTTTATTTTAATTTTCTCTCTCCCTCTCTCTCTCTCTGTCTCTTTCTCTTTCTCTTTCTCTATAGCAGTGCATAATATTTTTTGGAAAATATACGATTGAAAATATTGAGATTCATGCGCCTAGAAAGCAGATGTAGAGTTGCAGGCTTCCCGGGATGGCGGGATATATACGCGTACGTACAGCTCTGGAAAATGCGAACCTGTTTGCACCGTAATTTACGCGTCACATTATTTTCTACGCGGTGCCATAAATATTGGTTTTCCAAAAGCCGCTAGTGTTTATCACGCGTTCCCGCTCGTCTTCATTCGCCATAAAATTGGCGCCTAGTTTTACCCGCATAGGCTAATACTAATTCGTTGTTTTTCTGCTGCAGGTCTCCGACATTTGGCAACGCATAACTTTCAATTTCATCCAATTATCAATATTCGAAAAATAATAATTTTCAAATTTACTGCAACATATAAACCACTAGACGCCCACGTTTAGTTTTCTGCACACAATATTCACTCAAACATTGCTAATTTTCTCACATTTTGATGTATTGGAAAATAATTAGCAAAATTGTTGCGAAATGGAATATTTGTGTATCAAAAATGAAAACACATTGGATAGACTATAACGAACAAAGGGACGAATAATTTAATTTCGTCACTGAATGAACTATGATCGTGTAATATAGCTATGCGAGTCGCGTGTCCCCAGTAGGGGAAAGTGGGGCAGAATGGCCGGATGGGGCTAAATGGCCGCCAAAAAAAAAATTGACTTACTAGCATTTTCGCATCAAGGAGGATCATATGAGACGCCATACAACGGGATTCCGCTGAAAGTACTCAAAAATTTTCAGGGTGGGGCTAAACGGCCACCCTAATAAAAGTAGCGAAATTGCATTTTCACGTCGAAGTGAGTGACAATCGGTTAATTTCATATGATATTTAATCATACCAATTGAAATTTATTTGTTCCGAATAAATATTTAATTGCGACTATTGAAAAAAATATTTCGTTAATTCAATTATATTTTTTTCTCAGTGTAGGGTGAGCGACTTTGCCCCACCCTTTCAGTTTTGCATCGTTTTCAGTGGAACCACGCTGCATATAGTTTTATCTCACTCACTTCGACGTGAAAATGCAATTTCGCTACTTTTATTAGGGTGGCCGTTTAGCCCCATCCTAAAATTTTTTGAGCACTTTCAGCGGAATCGCGTTGCAAGGCGTCTCATACGATCCCCCTTGGTGCGAAAATGCGAGTAAGTCAATTTTTTTTTCAGCGGCCATTTAGCCCCATCTGGCCATTCTGCCCCACTTTCCCCTACTACGAGCTTGTTACACTCCGCGTTTCGGCACGCGCTAGCGTTCCAAATATGTATCGCGAATTTGTGGACGTATGCGAAACGGAGATGTATAGACCGTGAGTATCCAACACTTGGGTGATTCCGCGGTCCCGGTATACCATACAGTCGCCATATACCCATATACCGAGTTCGGAACGCCGAGCATAAATTGTATCGGTTTACACGACCGCAAACATTTGTAGCTTGGTCCACGGGATGTCCCCTCGGGTTCCTCCCGCGCTGTCCGCTGCTGTCCACCACTGACAGTTCTCCGGGTGCATCGTCCAGATAATTAGTAGCCATTGACAACGACGCCGCATTCAAATGATAATCGTTATCATTCCTCTACCAACTTTATACGTACTCGAGGTTCAATCCACAATTATTATTGGAATTTAAAATATCTAGGTACATTTCTATATATTATAGTGATTAATTTCAGATTTTTATAACATTCTCGCATCTAATCGAATCATCAAGTCAGAACGAGGGGCTATTCACTTGGGAAGTCCTATGTACACTGGTCTCGGAAACCTTTGGAAGTCTTTGGAAGTCTTTAGTAGCCTTTGGTAGTCAATGGAAGTCTTTGGAAGTCATTGGTAGTCTTTGGTAGTCTTTGGAAGTCATTGGTAGTCAATGGAAGTCCTTGGAAGTCTTTGGAAGTCACTATTAAGTCACATGTTGTCTTCTGGAAGTCACTATGGAGTCATTGAAAGTCATTGGAAGTCTTTGGAAGTCTGGTAGTCATTGGTAGTCATTGGTAGTCATTGGTAGTCTCTGGAAGTCATTGGTAGTCAATGAAAGTCCTTGGAAGTCAATGGAAGTCACTATGGAGTCACATGTAGTCTTCTGGAAGTCACTATGGAGTCATTGGAAGTCATTGGTAGTCATTGGTATTCATTGGTAGTCATTGGTAGTCATTGGTAGTCATTTGTAATCATTGGTAGTCAATGGAAGTCTATGGAAGTCAGAAGTCACTTGTACACCCAAAATTGAAGTGAATAGTCCCTCGAGTCAGAATGTGTCCGGAAAATGAATTTTGTCTCTGTTATATACGCGCCAGGGTGATTTTTTTTTTATTTTATTTTTGTTCAATTTGAAAAGGAGTGAAAATTAATTAGCGTTGAATAATGATAATATGGCTTAGAATGGGGAGTTATAGTCGCAGCTGATGATTAATATTTGAAAATTAGTAAGTATCAGTGCAGGCAGCTCTTAAGAAAGGATTTTGATAACATATGGCTCTATCTAGAGTTCGCGTGAGCACAGGTAGAGTCTGTTTACTTAAGATAATAGCGACGGAGATGGGAAGCACACGGCACCCTCGGAAGGAAGTATATTTCAGAAGCGTAGTGCCAGTTCGTAACTGTTCGTGGTGTTTCGTATAAGGCGGCGAGTTTTGCGGAAGGAAGGAAGGAAGGAAGGAAGGTGAAGGGGATGAAATCGGGGCTGAAGGGGGATGACGGGGAGAAACTCGAGACTGTAGAGAGTAGAGGGTATAGAGGGTGAGATTCTCTCTCGGCAAGCTACAAGAACTTCATTTTCCGAGCCATTACGCCCCGTCCCACTGCACCGCCTAGAAACCCCTTTGCCCCTTAAATTAATTTATATCGAAATTTTAAATGACACTCATCGGTCCGCGCAATAAATAACACGGAAAACGCTTTTTCTACCATCTCTCGCCTGTTTGCGTGCTTTTCACTACCCTACAACGACATTTTCCTACACACCTACACACACGCAAACTTACTACTTCCAGTTTCTTTGGTAAACAGTATAAATTCCGCTAGAATATTACATTACGATTTTCCAACCCCTTTACGCGCTACATTTATACTATAACTATAACTATACTATAACCCTTTGCATTGTCCTTGCTGTTCTATTGCAAATTATTAACGACGTGCTTGAGGGATAGAATGGTCAAGGGATATCGATAATTCAAGAAAACAAAGAGCTAAGATCTATGCACCAAATTTATATGTTTCAATGTAAACCGCAGGCAAGTCGTCGCTTCTCCTTATCTCTGAGGCTCGTTAATAACGAATGTCTGTCACTGGCCCCCTAAGATTATTTAGTCGAGCCCTTCAGTGAGGCGTTGGATAGCCTCCAGGTCGATTGAAGAGCCCTTTTTGCAATTTGTGGTGCCGTTTGTGATCGTGGGACAACTGAGACCATTCTATTCATTTGATTGTCAAACGCTCGGAGAATCTTGCCGTTCATAATAATTGGTGGATGCGAATGATGGATGAATTTATCGGACTTTTGCGAATGAATTTCCTTATTGTTTGGTGGGAAGAAAAAGAAAAAGAAATTGCTGGATATTCTGGTCCATATTCATATTAATGTACCGTTTTAACAAACCAATGAGGAGGTATTGCCTCTGGCGGTATCCTCGAATTCCGTTTTTATTTTATTTCTTATCTTGCCGAGTTGTTTTTAGAAGGGAGCCCTCGTACCTACCTCCTGCGGGCACAATAAAAGCTAACTATGTATCGCTTCATCTATCTCTCCCTCTCCAAAGTTTGGAGGAAAGAAAAAAGGAGTCCGAAAAATTGACCTCTTCCCTTATTCTACTTCATCGGGATTTTCCTTCAATCCATTTAAAAGGAACGCGAAGAGCCGCCGGCGGAGGGTCGGGGGTTTAACACAGGGGTCAGGGTACGAGGGAGGGTCGTGGACAAGGTTAGACGTGGCGTCGTCATCCCCTTGTGTGGTTCAAATTGGTACAAAAGGCCAGGGAGTGAGTATTTCACAAAGGATATGCTGACTTTCAACTTGACTTTTGCTCCCGTTTGAGTCGCGTTCCAACCTAAGCATTATAATGGTCCGTTACGAGAATCGCTTTCCTCCTTTTCAAGATTGATTTATGTACCGAGGGATATATACGGGCAAGAGTATCGCCTTCTTTCCCTTCAAAAACGTCAGCGTGGTTATTCTTTTCCTTTGGCTGTTGCAGTTTGGAGCGGGTGAACTTTTTTTTATTTTTACTTTTTTTTTTATTCCCAACGAGCAAAAATACGTCGCCTATAGTTACTTTAGTTAAGCAAATATCGAGGGAACCCATTCATCCGAGTAAACACACAGGCTTGGAAAAACGGAATACTACAAATTTGTTACTCTAGATATTTCAGGTTTCAGTTTATTTTCAAACGACGGACGTAGAGAAAGGGAAGAAGGAAAAAATCAAGGGCCGATGGGGTTGGGGTGAGATAAAAGCTCCGTGTTTATCGTTTGTTCGTTGACTCGGATATATTCATTCGGGAAAAGAAAACTAAGTGGAACAGAAAAAAAAAAAAAACGGAGGGAAAAACTAAGGGGGGATATTATAGTTCAAGTGAAATAACGAGATTTGAAAATATGTGGTTTCGCAAGCGTGCGCAGGCTGTGTATATATATATATGGGGAATTCCAGGTGAACTCGACCAATGTTTTTCCCTCACCATTTTTGATTCGCTTCACGATTTTTTATACGATTCTACGATCTCGAAAAAGCACTGCTGAATTTTTTCAGATTTTTCCCTCCAACCGTTAATTTTCAATGATTATTCAAACCCATTTTGAAAACGGCATTTTTTAAAAATCTCGAAAAATTCTCAAAAATATTATTTTTTATTTCGATCATTTTGACACCCCTCCCATGATGGGATCATTATTGCTTCTTTTTTTTCAGTACTTTTAACATTTTGAACAAACGATACACCATGTTCCAACGTTTCGAAAATTCTTGAAAAATTACCAAAAATTCTGTGTTCAATTCTGAATGTTTTCGCGTGAGACCCACGATGACGGACAAAAAAAAGTAATTTTTCCGAAAAAAAAGTATTTTCCGTCCGTCATCGTGGGTCTCACGCGAAAACGTTCACAATTGAACACAGAATTTTTGGTAATTTTTCAAGAATTTTCGAAACGTTGGAACATGGTGTTTCGTTTGTTCAAAATGTTAAAAGTACTGAAAAAAAAGAAGCAATAATGATCCCATCATGGGAGGGGTGTCAAAATGATCGAAATAAAAAATAATATTTTTGAGAATTTTTCGAGATTTTTAAAAAATGCCGTTTTCAAAATGGGTTTGAATAATCATTGAAAATTAACGGTTGGAGGGAAAAATCTGAAAAAATTCAGCAGTGCTTTTTCGAGATCGTAGAATCGTATAAAAAATCGTGAAGCGAATCAAAAATGGTGAGGGAAAAACATTGGTCGAGTTCACGTGGAATTCCCCATATATATGTGAGCGGAAAACTGGTACCAGTTTTATTTCTTTGCTGAACATATTATATTGCTGCGAAAAGTTCTCTACCTCGTATTATAATATCGTTTATGGTCCAGAAAATGAGACAGGAATAAAACAGTAAAGAAAAATGAGCGAAATTTGAAGACAGACAGACAGCGATATTATATACTTATCCTTATAAAAGATTCCTAAATATTATTATACGATCGACATCAAAGTCAATGGACTATATATATATAGATATATTATACATTACGAGTGATTCATCAAGTCCAACTATATATATTAACCCTATTCAAATGTTAAACCGCGACTTTGACTAATTAAATGGTAGTAGTCTAATTGTAAGTCGATTTCAACATATAGAAACGTTGAATTTCAGTTAATTAGCATCACAAGCAGCAAGAAATACCTAATTCTGGCAAATTACGAAGGTATATTATGTATAATTTATTAATATGTGAAACTGAATGGCGAATCATTATGTCTATAGTATACGATTATGATTATTCGCAGTATTGGCTGGGTGCATGAAAATACCAATACTATTTAATTATCAGTGTGTAACGTATTCATGCATACTGTCAACGCCATCTAAAATCATGCTCAGCATTTTTCCATGCTTAACGTATACACAATACACACTTATTTTCAAAGTAGTATATGTGCGTGCACCCAGCCAATACCTACTCGTAACGGGGCTCGTATAAGTTCATGTGGAATGCAATTATAATTTTGGTGGGTAAACGTTTGATTTTTTTTTTTTATAAATCTTTATTTTGGTAGTTTAAACGCGGGGTGAGGGTAAAACGATTCTTTTCGTTAAACACTACTATAGTTGCTATACACGTGGTTGTGTATACTTCGCATACTGTAATTTTTGTTTAGTAGCAGCCCCTAGTGCTTTTTTTTTCTTTTTTTTTTTTTTTTTTTTTTTTCTCTCGTCGATTAAAATTTACCATTTTTCTCTCAACACTTCGCGTACTTTCGATCACGCCTCGCCCTAATTCGTTCTCACCCCTTTGCCCCTTTTCCACGCCGTCAGCAAACTTTTCCAGCCTGTAAAGTTTAAAAACACAAAAATTCTCTGCAGTACCGCGCGCGCGGGTTCCCGCAGCAAAAATCGTTGTCATTTATTAAAGAATAAAATTGAATAATACCCTGAAATTTTTCGCCTTGGGTAAACTTTACCGCACCCGCGTTACAAAATAATTTTTTACTCACACCTCATTAAAACCTTTGCGCCTTTATCCAACTATACATATATAAATATCAAAGGAAATTTCATAGTAACATCGTAGGTATATACAATTACTCATAATAATTAAAAGAAAACAAAAGGGCCGTTTCCGAAATGAGAAAAATTCTGAAAATTATTATCCAAAATGTGATTGAATTGAAAGTGCGTAATATATGTGATATATAATTCCCGAATTATTACGCGGCTATTTCACCTTATATTAATCTTAAGAGTAAGGCAGAAAAGCTCCAGAGTCTCCGTTGGTTATTGTATACAAAAGGTTGATAAAGGTTTCATTTCCCCGGAATTCGACCTGATTTTTTGTACAGGAATTTCCTTATTTTCATCCTCGTAAAATATATACATAAATATTGAATATACATGTCCGCAAGGAGAAGATCGCATACTGTCGCGACGACTAGACTATATAATTAAAAACTGGATCGATATAGGTATATGTAGGTACTCCTCGAGTCTGTATATGCGAAATACCTAAATTATTTCGTGGGGATAATTGGCTAATTGAATATAAGGCTAATTTTAGTATAAAATAAGAAACGTCGACTACGTATATTCTTGGAGACTATAAGTTGCCCTGCTCCGCAATCGCGTATAGAATCGCGAAGTAGCCACCCCTGAGTCTGCCCGAGGCGAAAACAAGGAATGCAGTGACTTTTGGGGACGGTGGACTGTAAAATAAAAGCGAGTATGGGTATGGCATGGCATGGCATGGCTATGGCTATGGTGTGGCGAGCGATGAAACACGCGTTGTTCTCAAAGTATGCGTTCAGAAATTGTTTTGTGCCATAAAGGAGACAAAATGCCAGAGTGAACCACACCACACGCCCAGAGGCGCCCATCGTTCCTCCATCGTTTCTAAACATGTTTTCAGCACAACGAAGCCCAGTGCTTTATACACATGAGCTCTAGACTAGCTGGGTACTAGCTACTAGCTACTAGCTATACTAGCTACACTAGCTAGTATAAGATACATACTAGGCATACTAGATACGAAGCTCTGCGCCATAGCATAGCATAGCGAAATGGTGGTGGCGCGCGAATCCTTCGCGAGAGTTAATTCGGAGATTCTCGGTGGCCGTTACCCACGCAAGTATATAACGTGTACAGCCTCGGTACCATCCGGTCTGTGGATCTCTGGAGCCTCAGGGCTCGCTTTGTCGCATCGCGTCCTTTCGCCGTTCAGAAACTACGAGACATAGTCGGCATACTTGCCGTGCCAAATACACAGGGAAAAGTTGTAAAGCTAAACGCGACTATTCGGCATTATCGTCTCGCCAAAGGTACTCAGTGCTTTTCAAACTCACATCGAGACTTTTGTTCTCGATATTATTGAAAAATATTCACATCGATCACAAATGCTTATAAAATAACCGGCGATCACGCACGATGCAGTAAAACGAAATGATTGAGGTTGACAAATCTTGTTCCACATCATCAATTTAACATTTTCAAACGAAGTCACTTAGTCTTTTCAAGTCTTTGCTTTAACCGTTGATCCAATAAAAAAATTAAAAAAAAAAAATTGTGTAGAAAGCTTTTCTATTTAGAATTAATTTCAACGATGAAAAATTTTAACCGAGTTAATTGTAAAAAGAAAAAAAAAGAAAAAAAAAAAAAACTCTTTGGCGCCTAGAACTGGAAAAATCCTGAGAGCGAGTTTTGAGATTAAAAGTCTCGTTGTGACCTGCGTCTGTGGGGATCCTAAGCTCCGCAGTCAGAGTTTAATTTTCCAAGCGCTTCTTAATCAGCCAAGGATCTTTCTTGGAAGAAAATCGTTTTTACTGACTGAGACACGTACTCAGCCTTATTTGATATCTCGGCAAAGTCCCGCGGGACAGAACAATACTACAAACGAATAGAAAAACAGGAATTCTTTATATGATTCTGATCTCGTTGAATGGCCAAATTCGTTTCCAAGAAACCCTCCCTTTTCAAAATCTATTAAATCAATGACTGTCAACTGATTTCCGGTACGTGAGAGTAGGAAAAATATCAAGGGAGAAAGAGAGAGGTAAGGAAAAAAGGGAAAAGGAGTTCGCAGCACATTCGTATGAAAAAAAAATATTATAAAAAATGATAAAAGCTCATATTTTATATCCACGCATATAATAATAAATAAAACATCACTGCAACGTCAAAGGATCCCGTTGGATCGTTTGAAACAATTATATAAATATTAGAAATTTATTTTGCTTCACATTCTCGCATTTTTTTTTTTTTCACTCGTTTTGTTGCAAAACAGTCTGCGTTTTGGAATATGTAGTTTATTTTAATGAAAAATACTGTAGTACAGGTAATCGAATTTTTTCAAGTTAGGATTATTCGGATTTAGGAATTCGTTTGGAAGAAAATAGATAAAAGGTAGGTGGATTTGGTGAGTGTATAAAAGATAGTGGTGTATTAAAAAAGTAAAATGTATGAATCCGTTGTACGTATCCATGTCGATTAATGCGTTTAAAATAAAATAATGTATTTTATACGTATGTATTCTCGTTTAAAATCGTATATGATAGAGGAATTAACAGTTATGACTGAAAATAGGCGGAGTAAATCGAGTTTCCGAGAACTTGATGAACCCTTGAAATATATTCGTCCATAGGTATATTAATAATTGTTATCGATTTTCGATTGACGAGATATCAGAGATATCATCAGGACTACTACAGTGGATAATCCGCGTATCAAAATCTACCAGCAATCTAGTATTCCGCGCGTATTGTCTGTCCGAAACGGAAACGTATTTTGATCTGGTTGCCATATACATATATATATATATATAGGTACGTCATGCCACTCTATTTAACGTGAAATAATTGACCTTAGTCTAATCACGACTTGAGTGATCTTGGTCAAGGCCCACAATTGTAATACCTTGAATCCAATTACCATTGGACGATCCACATCCTCTCGACGCCCATTGTCGGCTGTTATAACATGTGAAGACGACCGAGGGAACGCGACGTTCTGCCTAATTACAACGACGGAGGCAATATCGCTTTGCAACTTGGTACCATCTACTGCGAGGCAAGAAACTGTATGTATATACCCACGTAATATTAATTCCTTCTCTCAGTCTATCTACATTATTCTCTGTCTCTCACTGTTCGTATACATCACCGTTATAAAGTGGATACATTAGAATCAGGACGATATTTTCCAAGAATCGGTGTACCTATATATCACGCAAAAAACAGTGCTGTCGAATTTACTCTATGAGCAGTGAATATATATGGACAGTACTTTTTTGCAGTAGAAATTATCACAATTCTAGTATTGGGTACATTGGAGCAAGTGGTATTCAATGTCTATACCTACGAGTGAATGTTACCACAATTGTGATAATTTCTACTGCAAAAAAAGTGTTGTCCATATATTTACTGCTCATAGAGTAAATTCGACAGCACTGTTTTTTGCGTGTACCGCAGAACGTTCTAGAATTACAGTCCAGTTTAACTAAAAGCTTAATCCATTCAAAAATCGGGAAGAGCACTTGTATTAGAAATTCAGATCAACCATATACTAAACATTTTTCGGTTTTAAATTCTTTGGAAAAGAAACAGGCAGCTCAATATTTTTTGCTTGGAATTTTGAGAACCTGAATATGTCCTGTAAAACGGTCAAGTGATTTTGTGACCGTTTATGATCGACACAAAAAATGGGATTAAAAATTGTGATAAGGAGGATCCTTCGTCTTCTATTGCTAGAAGGAATGAGATTTCTTTAAGAGAAAGGTGCGATTACACAAGTCGCTGTATGTCCGACCCGGTAGGTTTGCTTGGATTTGAAGTTTAAGCTACTTACTGTTAGTTAGCTAAAGGTTTCTTGCGATTAGAGGTAGGAGATTTGAACTGTCGATCCCAAACTGTAATCAACATCACCCGATAATTTACAATAAGGTATAAGATATCCTCGCATATAATATCATTGTAATAGGCTTTAAGCCAGAGCTTACTCACTCCGTACGGTGCCGGTATAAGGTAGGTATTTCCCTCTTCTTATTGCTGCAAAGTTTAAGCCTTTGACTGGTGAAATAATAATAATAATACTCGCGATAACGGCTAAGCCCCCTATTTTTATTGACACTTTTCCTTACCAATATTGATTCTATCAATTTTCTTATATATATTTTCGCATGTTCTTAAATTTAATTTAATTTTTCCTCTATTGCAGATCTCGTTGACGAAAAATTTCTAATGTACGTAAATAAAATTCTTTTGGTAAATATATAGATAGCTATATGCACTGCGGATAAGCGGTCGAAGAATAATGTCAAGCACAGGCACAGGTGGACAAAACAGGTCACCGTTCTGTATACCTCGGTCGAAGGTGCCTGTGGATGGCGACTGTAACTTCTGCGTAGCTTCTACTATATACGGAGACTACGTCCCGGGCGAGGTAGCTGTAGGTACAAGGGTTAGAGTTGGGGGTTGAGGGTTGGGGTTGGGGATTGCGGCGAAGAGAGGAGATGGAGGTTGAACCGTTCAGGAAAGGATTCGCCTGGGTACGCGGTGTCACGAAAAAAAAAAAATAAAAAAAAATAAAATAATAACTCTCCAAGAATTCTTCAACAAATTAAATAAAGTAATAAAACGATGGGCGATACATTTTCGAACAAAAATTTTAATCAGACCTCCACGAATCATAAGGCATGATATAATAAGCAATTAACGATGTATGAAGGTATAAGGTATACCTCATTTATGTAACCCCTGAATTGTCACATACTGAGCTTGCACATACGTCTGCAATTCGAAGATTTTCATCTACTTGGGAAAACGAGTACCTTATACCAATTACAGATATTTTCTGACTGTGTCTCTCGAGTGTTTTTCATGGGAGTGAAAATAGCTCCTATGTGGGTAAAGGAAAATAAATGTTTTTCGAGATGAGCAATTCGGAAGCAAGAATAATTGGCAAGAATCGTAAATTGTTTTTACAGCAGTAATTTGAGGTGCCACTTTATCTCGACTTAGGGGGAAGGGGGAAATGACCGTTCGCCTTTTGGCGTCTCTATGTCAATGAAACGACAGCTTCTTCAGACCGTCGCCACTTCTTGGATTACTAATTTCCTGAGCACTAGCTATACATAAGGGATGACTGCGTCTCGGAATGTATCTTCCTCGAGTTCTATTTGCGTCCTATTTGTGACGCAAAACGATTCGAACAAATTGCGATTATTTATTTTTTTTTTTTTTTCATTAAAAGTTGATAATAAATAAACGATTCATTTTTGCAAAATGATTATCTCTCGATTCCGAGATTTCGACAGTCGCCTCGGTCTTTGTACCCTCGTGTACTGCGTAGACACATACGTATAAACCTCTTCGCCAGGAATGTAACGGATAAGGTGCCCGAGTATAATAATGAAGGTTGCAAATCCTGGGCAGTATCTTTCCGAGACACCGTGTATAGAGGTAGTAGTATAGAGGGTGGAAGAGAGAGAGAGAGAGAGAGGGGGAGGGATAATTGAATACAACTTGATCGGGCCGCGCGTTTCCACCCCATTAAATCGGGCTTAAACTCTTGGGCGGTGGAGAGCGGGGAACCCCCGGCCAAGCCTCGCGCGCGCGAGAGAGAATGTTTACTGCTGCTCCAGCTGGGGGCCAATCAGTACAGCAGCCGCGCCCTGCACCGAGTCGACGCCACTATACAACCCTACAATAGAACAGCTTATACAGCCACCACCAGCTCACCCCCTACTAACACATAGAAACAGGAAGCCAGTCAGCCAGTCATGGAGCCGCAGCAATAGCAGTGTCGTTATATCGCTAAATTATTTCTCAACTATACCTATACACATATATGACTATTGTGAAATTAATTTCATCAACGGTTTTATAATCCGTAACATTAACCGGTTGGCCAGTTTGAGAATAGATTTTTTATTTTTATTTTATCAACAATTATTGTCGAAAACAGGAAGAACCGAGGCGAAGTACATTTTTTAAAGTAACAATTTTTATGAACGGTTTAAGGCGAGCCATTCTCTTCCAAGATTATATACCGTGCATTCTCATCACTCTAATCCCACGCATCGGCAAGGCGATAAAGCAGAACCTCCATCTGTACTGTATACTATTGTATAATCTATCTGTATACCTAGTAGGTATAGGAACGATTTTGTGGGTGAAATCTCTCTCCGTTGCGGACCTCTGCATCAGCTGGCCTCGGCTCTTCTGGGTAACGTTATTGAGTATATAGCCGTTTCGAGGGTAGCTAGGTAGGTAGGTATACCACTACGGGCTGGTTTGTAGAATGGAGATAACTGCGAGGATGCTACTAGGATTGATGATTTCCGGAAGATTTGCGAATAGATATAGCGACATTTCGAATGATCGATATAAGAGAGTTCTAGTTACGGTATTATATTTTTGTATTTACTACTACCGCAGTTTCTATAATGGTTGGTTAAGAAATTTCTCTGCATTCTTGAACAGTTTATATACTTTGGTATACAATCAGTTCGCCGAAGAAATCTCTACTCCAAGGATACTGGCCCGAATACCAGTGAGCTTCCTCGCGCACCTGCACCTTCAACCAAGCGAATTCCTTGAGGAATTTAACCTTCAGGTTCCGCTAGCTAACCCAACCGTCGTGGCTTGGTACTTGTACCATAAGGAACAAGATTTCCTTACATATCCTCTGGGATTTCACCACCGCTAATATCACCCCCCGCCCCACCCGATATCCTATACCGTTGCGTTGTACAAATGTGTATATATGTATGTACATTGTACACGTACCTACTAACCAAAGGTAGGAAAGGTATAGGTATAAATGTATGAAGGCATGTTTACCAAAGCGTAAACTCGTTGTAGAACACACGATTTTCCAAGAGTAGCCATTTACGCCATCGTGCGGTATTACTTCCCCCGGAAAGATAATCAAAGTTCTTGCCCCCCCCCCCCCGCAAACGATTTCTCGCAAGCTCTCAGCGCTGTTTAATATAATGTAGAAGACTTGGCTTGGGTTGGAAGGTTTAGGTGTATAGAATTTTGTATACGTGGGTGTGACGTGGAAGCTGAGGTATAGATAGAGAGAGAAAGTGCGGGGGCTACGATGGTATCTTGCTGCGGTGCTATCTGTATCTAAGCTAATCTCACCAAGAAGTCAAGCGACCTGGCCGAACCTGAAAGCTGCCGCTACATGATTCCTCCGAATCCGGCTAGAATCCGCTTCGATGCTGTCCCTAAACCCAAGCCAAAGCCGAAGCCAGACCCAGCCTAATCTCCGCCGCAGTTGTACCGCTTGGAATAGGTATACGTGATTCCCATTGCTCAAAGGAGCTAATGTTGTTTCTTTTATTACCAATTATCTCTACCCCAGTCTCACCCTCGACGCAGATCCTCTACAGCGTAAACCCATTCGTTAAAAAGGATTCGATCCTTTATATCTCCAATCACCGATTCATCGGTCAAAGTAATATATAAAACAAATAGAATCCCATTTCTCTTTGTCTAAAAAAGAAAGAAAGAAAGAAAGAAAGAAAGATTCGAATATATGCTGAAGAAGGTACGAGTCAGCTTTTGGTACCCCATGACAGTTCATCTCTCTTATCCTAAGATTGAACCTAGTTAAAAGACTGAACGAATGGTTGTGGCACCATGTAGTAAGGCATAGCTATTAATCAAGTCAAATCAAGCTGTGGCTAATCAGTCGGCGATAGCCCAGTCAAGAAGGGATAGAGAAAAACTTGGATTGGCTATTGAGGAGGTCGGAGCTGGTTCCGTATATACTGGGTAGTAAAGGGGGTAGATAAGGTTGGGGCTACATTTTGGTTGCGCTGTGTTGCGTTGTAGCAGCCTAGGCTGCACTGACGTTGAAAGATGGAGGTGTTCCTTCTCTGTGGCCGCTGGTTCCAGCATGATATAGGACCAACCGAACGCGCTGATAGAACCAATTTAGACAAACCTTGCCTCGCCTCGCCCCGTTTCAAGACAATTTTTAACTTTATTTACAAACCTGAAGAGAGAATCAGGAGAGACTCAGGAATAGAATCGGTGCGATATCGATGGAAATTAGTATAGTAGGTAGAGTTTCGGAAAATGTCCCACGATTTTATACCTATTTGATTTTATCCCACTTCATATTCGAGAATAATAATTATTACCATATAGGCAATTATCTGTGCAGGGATTTAATGGCATAAATTTGATCATTTTTATCGAGGAATAAATGTGCCACTCGTTGATGAGATTCAAAAGTGTGCATGTGCGCCCAGCTGCCTCTCAAAGATTAATGGAAAACTTAGTTAATTATTGGCATTGCTCGTTCCGTGCTTGCATTCAGGACGATCGGTGGTCGAGTAAGGGATGTACTTGACGTATCGGTCGAGCGATCGGATATCGATTAGACCAGGGAGCCGTTTGGGATATGTAACGTGCTCTTCCACCATTCTACCACAAGCACAGGATACGGGGCCCCCAAATCACCCACAAATCCATCGATGGGTCGTAACTTGCACTCGACGCTGTTCCACTAATTACCAAATCGACATGGCGCGGCATTGCGGTTGACACTTGGACCAGTAATCCCCTCCGACCAATAACTTAATACCGGAAGTGCGTTCAGCCTCCCAGAAAAAGGTTCGTTTCCAACTTCCGTACATTGATCCGTAAAGGGGGAACCGCACCTATATAGGTACTCGCTTCATTATTCGCTTTGAATATAAAATCTGATGATTTTAAAACTTCAGAAATTTTATTTACGGTTTAATTAGCCCCCTCAAATTTGATAAAGAAGAATAACCTATTCTTGATAGGCTGCAGGGGTTCAAGCGTTCATCGTACGATCTTGAGGTAGATGAGTTTTCCTCGAGTGCAGTTTAATCGTTTATAATTTATTCGCTTAAGGATTTAGCTGGGTTGGTGAGGTTTTAGATTTGGAGAGTAATTTCAAGCTCATACTACCGGGTATACCTCAGTGTACAAGGCAGACTTCCAACTTCTGCGGGTTACTCTTTGACCAGGTTGATCCTTGTAGGTTTACCCTGCGCGTTCCTGGCTCGCTAATTATTTAGGCTGCCAATTAAGCAGGCCCCTTCTCATCGGCGCTAGTTTCTTAACTATGCAAACTATCCACCACATGGTTAAGACGTCTTTCGATGAGACCGGCTCGCGTTCCTGAGCCAACCTTGCAAGCTTTAAAACCGTATACGTCACGTATCTATACATACAATATGTACATTGTACATACGCACATGTATACACAATTTGAGGTACGTATAGGTACCTAATCAAAATTATATTCAATATAACCTGCAGGTATAAGAGTGCGTGCACAGAAGGAAAGGTTGACTTGATTCAAGATCATTTTGCGGTCGAAAAATGAAGACCGAAATTTTCTCGGATCAACCAAGAAAATTTGGAAATTTGGAAAATTTTCTTGGTTCGAGAAAAATTTTGATTTGATCCGAGAAAATTTTGGTCTTCATTTTTGGACCGCAAAATTATCTTGAATCGAGAATAATTTTCTTGGCTCAAGTTATAACGTTTTTTTTTCTGCGTGTATATATTTCGTATATTACAGCTTGTGCGTATTATAGACTGCCTTCGGCATGAGTCTTCACCTTGGTTATCGCGGGGGTGTGAGAAAACGGCGTTGAAGGAGGGTGAAAATTAATCCAAGCGAACAATTTATTATATGAAAGGTGTTATTAATAACAAATACAGCACGCTCTTGCCATGCCGTGGCGGGAGAGTCTTGCCTCGTATAACCTCGGCCCTAGATCCAACCCCATATACCATAGCAAGTCTGCGTCGTGTCGCGTCGTCCCGACTAAACAGCCCCCGGAAGTACCGCGACAGACCGGTTCTCCTAGAGAGAATCTCCTCTTTATTGGACGTCACAGATTATTAACTCTGTCTTTAATTTTAAACCATGCCTTCGAGCAGTTCTCTCCCAACCTTTCGCCCATCCTGTTTCAGCCACGATACTCTGGCTCCTTTTCGTCGTTGTTCTCGTCTTGGTTCTCATCCTCCTTTTTCGCCTATACGTTGTCGAGGCACGTATTAACGACTAAATTAATAGAGACTGAAAATGGTACCTCGAAACGGTAGCTGAGCTGCACCAATATTGCATGTTACATACATAGGTAGATTCATTTTAAAACCATAATGCGGTATTTTACACCTCATGGATGTAAATTTGCCCAATTTATCATTGAAATTTTAGTCAAGCTTAGAACTTGTATTTAGGTAGGTAGTAATCAAGTTTTTGATATGTGAGAAAAAAAAAAAAAAAAAAAAAAAAAGAAAAAGGAAAAAACAATTCCCGGAATATGTTACCGAAGTGAACTTTGTGACTAATGTGTAGTACAGTACTGCTGTAATTCTATATCCCGATTGTATTTGCTGCCTGTGCAATTTCTACCCGTTTTTCAATTCAATTCAACTCACCTCCGAATCCCTTTGCCCGTATATATATCCTGGGCATGAAAATTTATTCATGACCGTGCAATTGTTTTGCAGGTGTCGCGCCACATGCTCACGTATTTATATGAAATGTCTGTAAGGATACGTGGGACGTAGTAAATCCTGTGGCAAGGAGTAAGGCACGTGCGCGTACTTCTCGAGATTTTCAGTATATATGACTACTATACAATATTTACTCATATTTACAAGCATTATATATCTATACACGTATATAACATATTTATATACACGACGCATTATAATCGAATCTCTTCTATATGCCAATAAGATTTATTCACAATTTTCAAACATTTTGAAGAATATATTTTTCTCATCGACTGATCACAAGAATCTTTAATTCTCGCCAAGACACATATGAAAAAAGAAAATGGGTACATCGCCGAAGAGTTTTGGTGAATGAACAATGCTGCATTTATCATTTGTACAGTCAAATAGGTTGATCGTAAGCATGAAATTGTATTTTCATTCTGTCGTATGTCGTTCTAGCCTGAGAATATGTCACGCTTTCGGAAAAGGAGCGGCTGTGTTTGTCGAGCTAAGTGACACTAATTGAAAGTTCAATGCTGGCATATTGATTACACCGTGAGATACGCGATACAGAGTAAATGCATCGCGGAAACTCAATCTCATTCTTGCTTAATTTTATCCCCTAACAAATCCTTGAACTTTATTGTACTGTCGGGTACTCTACCATTTGTATCCGCGTCAGGATATGCGTTAACACATATATAGGTACATAGATATCGGAGGTCCTGGCTTAATATTAGGTATTATCTTTTTTCGTCCTCAGCTGCGATGTAGGTACCTATACATTAGGGTGGTTCAAAAAAGACCTAATTTCTCAGATGTTGCTGCTCATCCGTGAATATGTTGTTTGTGATTTTTAAAAATTATTCCATTTTTTTGAGCTCTATTGGACAATATTTACTATTGCCTCAGTGGAGTTGAAATTTCGAAATTTTGCCATTTTTGGCAATTTCAAAGTTCTCAGATCAAAGCGCTCATCTGGCTACCTCGAGATTCTCATTCAATGAGCATGTTGGTTCAAGATGAGACTCGTACGATAATATTTAGTACTGCCTCGGAGACATTGGAGTTTTTTTTCAATATTTTGCGTTTTTTCGGAGATTCGATCGCCAGGTGCTGCTCATGAGACAGTTCCATCTTACCAATATGAGGAAGAAATCCAAGTAGTTTGCAGTCTGTGGGACCATTTTTACTACTGCCTCATTGAGGGCGACTTTCCTTCAAGTAAAATTAGCAACATGAGGCTGCAGTAGTAAAAATGGTCCCACAGACTGCAAACTTCGTGTACTTCCTTAAAATCTTAAGAAAAGACTGTCTCATGAGCAACACCTGGCAATCCAATCTCTAAAAAAAAACCTAAATAGTCAAAAAACTTCAATGTCTCTGAGGCAGTATACTAAAATTATCGTACGAGTCTCATCTTGAACCAACATCCTCATTGAATGAGAACCTAGAGGTAGCCAGATGAGGACTTTGATCTGAGAACATTGAAATTGCCAAAAATGGCAAAAATATCGAAATTTCAACTTCACTGAGGCAGTGGTAAATATTGTCCTATAGAGCTAAAAAAAAAAATGGAATAATTTTTCAAAATCACAAACAACATATTCACGAATGAGCAGCAACATCTGAGAAATTAGGTCTTTTTTTAACCACCCTACTATACATACAGGAAACGATGAAATATGAGAAAAGAAAATTATTATTATCAACGAGAGCGGAAAATCCTGATTATAAGAATCATCACATCTTACGGTTTAAACAAAAAAAAAAATTTCATTTATCTTTTACTCCCTGGTCTATCGCACAGAAATCTCATTATACCCACGCGCACGTAGACTTTTATTAATTCGACGTTGTGGCCGAGTTCAAAGTCGGTGGAATTAAAAAAAAATTACCTTTGTATTCCAGACCTCTGCAACCTTCCCATATATATATTATACCTACCTGGGCGCACGTATATTATTCCGATAATTATAACTTTATAATAAATTAATATAACAGAATACATAGTACTTTGTAAGATATTAAAAATATTATGAATTCGTATAAAAAGTGAAAAAGACGAATCCTTCACGAACGATACAATTATTTGCTAGATGTCCTTACGCCGTTCTCCTTGTCAAACAAACACAACTCTTAGAAACTTTCTTCTTCTTGACTCTTTTTCAAAGTTGTTTATATAATACTAGGGATGCTCAACAAATTCTCACTGGAGTGAGATTCCAAGAGAGTTCGCTTCTCACAGTATTTTTACGGCACTTTCTGCCTCTGATGTCCTAGTCATTTCATGTACTTTTAGTTCTACTCTCAGTCTTATTTACTAGCTTACTCTATTATTATGATAATCTATTTTCACTCCACGCTTTTGCTCTCAGCAGACTTTATCCCAGCGCATAATAAACACTTTTCTCTATCTCTTATTCCTTTTCCCTTTATCTTTGCTAACATTTTTTTATTCAACCTCAAGCATTAAACTAACACCACATCCTTTATGGTGTTTCCGGCGTTAATTAGTTGAGGAATATCAATCCGTTTATCAAAAATTGAATTATTTCGGTTGAATCGTGATAATCGACATCATAATATTCATGTTCGCTTCTTCAGGAAGCATTTCATTTCATTTCATTTCATATGATATGATAACCTTTCGCATCCTAAATCGATGCATTCATATCGGCGCGCGGGTGAAGTGTTGTGTAAATGTAATGCACGTGACAGAGATGAGGATAAATGGTTGATTAACATTTATCCGACGATGTCGAGCAGAGTTTAGTTGGCTTCATAACTTGAGGGTAAGCTTTCTCAAGGAGGAAATTAATCCTTCAGGCTCATCCTGAATCCGTCCGCATCTCTCCTTCTCTTAGCCCAGCTCCTGGATCACCGAAAATCCCTACCCTGCTTGTCCTCGCCTTACTCACCGACCACCTCTCTCAATTTAGACAAACACATCCCCTACTGCAGGCACAATATCTCTTCACCGTTTACTATAACTAACATTGGTTGTATAAACCGCGAGAACTGACCATTCGAACACGCGAGAAGAGAACCCTGCGAGAAATTGTCATTAGAAAATAATGACGAGATAAAAAAATGTACCTCGTCACAGCTGAAGTTCAAAAGTTCCACTCATATTGTAAATGGCAAAGGCAGAGGGAAGAAAACGCGACTAAAACACGCGATCCTGATCTCTCAGCATCCCTACCTTCTATTTCTTCAACCCCAATTGGCTCTTCGTTCCCGGTGTTACAGCCAAGATACGAAAGAAAGCCACGTAAAAGTCACACAATTATACGAGATTAAAGATACGCGCTTTGGGATCAGACAGAAGAGTATGGAGGAACCTGAGGAAAAGTCGTGAGGGTATGGGAAGAGGCGAATGAGGATAAAAAGTAGAAGAAGATGTCCGGAGGTCGACCGGCTCTCCGGCCTCTATGGGAGAGAGGCTTACAACCCTCTTATCTGCACCTACTCAGGAAATTAAAAGGACCATCGCGTGCCTGTGCACGGGCAAAGCTGATGCTACTATATATATATATATATATATATATATATATAGTGTATTGAAACCAGGGCTGGAAACGAGTAATTTTCAATTTCTTGTATAAAAATGTACAAAGAGTGTCGCCTTTCGTATCATAAAAGCGAATTACGCAATTCGAGGTAAAGAGTAAACGAAGCCCCTCTTTTTTTTTATCTTTGTATGGGTTTTTGCGGTCTGTCTCTTTTGTGGCTCGAGTGGAGAAAGTGCTATTTGTAGTTCAGTTTTCAAAGGGTGGATCGCGACCCGCGACACGCAGAGAGAGAGAGAGAGAGAGAGAGAAAGAGTGGAGGCCCTCAAATGCGTGGTGAATCTGCGGATACCGTACAAACAGCTGGGAGCTAGTAGTAAACCCCGTGCTTGTCCCGGCTGTGACACAAACATGAGTACATCAGGGAGCGTGTGCACACGGTCAAAGGATTCTATTCGAAATTAAAGACAGCCCTTCCCCCGCCTTAACTCCGTGTAGATTATCACGCTTTGTTTAATGAAAGTCTGCGGTGACCGTGTACGCAGTCCGTCTGCGTATCTATATACGACCCTATATATTCGCCTATATTTATCACTTCGAAATCCGGCAAAGGAGCCTTTTATCGAAACCTGGAAGACCCGAAGGTTTAATCACTTTTCGACCCGTGATCTCCTATCGTTCTTGAGGACACGGCTTTTGTCCAGATTTTGGGTAGAAAGACTCTTATATACCTTTCCTGTAGATCGCGTGTTAGGTACGGGGGCGAGATCTTCAATTAAAGTAATAGATAAGCTACAGCCGAATCTTTTCATACGTTTTTTTTTTTTTTTATATTATTTAGAAGAAAATTTACAAATTTTGTACACACCTACACAGTTTTGTAACACGACGACAAAAAAAAAAGGGCATTGAAAAGATCACATCGACCGCGCGCGGTTGTCAACAGGTAGGCAGCAAGGGGAATCCCACGAGGGAATACCTCGCCCCTGATATAGGTATAATTAATTTCAATCACTGATCGTGTTCGATGAATGTATGGGGAATTGTTATTAACTCGTATAGGCGATAACTCAATGTTGATAAAGATTTCGGAGCAGAAAATATACACCATCGTTATGGAATATTCCAAAAGAGTACCTTCAAATAATTTCGTTTCATCACAACTGTGCAGTTCACTGGAATACTGAAGTAGGGTGAAATCAAGTTCGGAATCTATGCAGTTGGAGTAAAAATGGTTAAATACTGTACGATGATGTGATTTTGAACTGCGCCATCAATATTATACCAATTAAAGTTTGCAATCAAATTTTTCGACCAAATATCGTTTTATAAAATATAATATACACTCAGAAAAAGGTCTTGTTGACACAACCAAAATTTGGTTATTAATATGGACAATCAAATTTTTTGTTCAGTCAACCAAAAATTTCGTTGGGATAACCAAAATTTTGGCTATTATAACAAAATTTTTGGTTGAATGAACAAAAAATTTGATTGTCCATATAATAACCCAAATTTTGGTTGTGGCAACAAGACCTTTTTCTCAGTGTACGTGCAGTGTTATCGGTTTCGTTTGAAATTACATCATTATAAACGATGTTAGACCGTTCTTACTTTGACTGCACCCAACTGTTTGTATTATTTCGTATTTTAAGAATTATTCTGATACACACGAGTCCTTTGAAAACGTGCAATTTCAAGTCGTAGGTATAATAGGTGAGGTTTGAGACAAAGACGAAGACGAAGACGACGAAGTATAATTCTAAATCTGTTTTAATGCAGGTCTTAGTTTTCAACTAACTCAAGACGATTACGATTCTCTTTCTACCGTAGACGAGATCCAACGTGACAAGAGTTTCCATGTCCGCTATGGCCGCAAATTCCCGGAGGGTATAAACCGGCATTCTGATAGCAATATTAAACTTACCCAATGCCGGTGCCTGAGGCTACGCAAAATTTCCTCAACAGTTTCGCAGTCTCTCCTATTTCTCGTAGGTACCTACCTACCTACATACCATGAGCCGTGAGCGAACAGACATCTTCGTACAAGAATATACAAACTACTATATGCCTCATGTAACAATATACAATACCCATGGACGAAACGCACAAACTGTCGCAACTATTACTGCCTGGACACAATATTAAACTATAATATGTACACACAAGGCACTTGACTTTGTGGATGCATTTATACTACAGTATATAGGATATAATATAGTGCGGGGGTGGTATTCAAACAAAAGTATAATATCCCAGGAGAAAATGGGGCCGAGTGTCTATACACCCATACTTTGAAATAAAGTTAGCGCAGTTTCTCTCTCGGTACCTTTATATATATATATATATATAGGAGAGCGATTTGATCCAATTAAAAACTTTATAAATCTCGGTGGCGGAAGCGCATTCTTTTCCTCTCGCGAGATGTTTATTTAGCTCTGAACCCGAAGCAGTTAAACGAAATTTTCTTTTTTTTTTTTTATTTTTCTTCTTTTTTTTTTCTTCAAATAAATATAAAATTGACAACCCACGGATTATCTGTATAACAATGAATGGGTTCTTAAAACCCAGGAGATGTTTGCAGTCAATTTGAAAACGAAATTTATACTTAACTTCTATATTACAGTAAAGCAAACATATCTTCCCACGCTATTGAGTGTCTATTAATTTTTTCAACACTTTTACTTTCTCTACACTTTTTACTAATACCTATATACCTACCTACTATATAAGTTATAATCGCGATTCGCTGATTACTTTTTTCATCTAATAAGTTCTTTTTAACTTTTATATCGATAGAGATGAGAATGAGAACTAGGATGGGGGAATAAGAAGAACACCGCCTCCTCCGTAACAAAGAAGTTGAATTTTATCGTCTGATAGAAGCGCGAGTGAGAAATCTGATTGTAAAGAACACCCAAAGCCAACACCTCAATTTTTCCAACTTTAGCTAGGAGCGATATATACGCGAACGAAGACCACCTCCTCCTTTTGCTCCTTCCGGCTACTGTAGCTCCCGCAGTTTCCAGCCCGAAACCCTATTTCTCTCTTTTATTATTTCTCTCTCAAAGAAATATCGCGACTATTTCAATTTTCGCTGATATTGGCGAGCGATAGACGCGGTGGTACGCCCGAGGCACATATCCACCCCGCCTATCCTTTATTTTATCCTTCGTCCTTTATTGTCTCAGTGTGGGCGCGCACATTCTTACTCATCTTTTTCCTTTTTCCTCTCTATATCTTTCTTTCTCTCTCTCTCTTTCTCCTATATTTTAACCCATATAGTTCTCATCCCCTTTTCCTTTCTCCCTCGCATGCCCCGTTACTTCCGCGTATCCTACCTACCTACCTACCTACCTACTAATACTCTGAGCAAGTGACACGCGCCATCAATGATGTCCGACAAAGTCTACCTTTCTCATGTTCACCTATCTATATGACTCACCTACGTGACTTTTTCACATAACGCGTACCATGTACAATCATTCTATTGTATATCTCTAGAAAGAGATATGGTATATACTATATATATACTATTTACGTGACGCGATGATAGACGAGTCGAGATAGAAAAGCGAAAAGCGAAAATCGCAAAGCTTTATAGTTCATTGACCCCAAATTTTGCACTTTGCCATAAGTCTTATTTTTTTTTTTTCTTTTCTTTTGTGCGCATCATTTTTTTTTATTTATTTTTTTTATCTCATTCGACATGTAAGCTCGTGCGTTTACGGAATGATTTCAATATCACTGACAATATATTCTTCGAATAGAAAGAAAACGAATGAATGATGAAATAATATCAAGGGTATAAAAATGATGCTGCAGGCGCCAGGATTAAAGGCGACCAAACGTAGTACAGGTGTGTTCATAAATCTCGTCCCTAACCTACCCCAAAATACCCGTGGCACGCTTTCCGACGTCAGGGTGAAAAGCGGGTTGAACCACGGAGGGTTGAAGCGCGCGCCGATTACCGCGGCGCGGTACGGTACAGCGCGGCCGTGTGGTGGGTTGCGCGCTAAAATGCGCTCCGGCTATGGTATGACTGCGGACCAACAGTAAACGAGAGAATGAGATAGATAGATAGAGATAGAGAGGGAAAGAGAGAGAGAGAGATGAGACGATGATCGGAGAGGGTAGAGATTGTGTCAGAGTCGCGCTACAGTCGTGCCGCGCCACCCTTGGGAGTGAGACCGCGTGCTAAAGGGCTAAATAGACAAAAATTATAACTTAGTATATCGAATATCGAAACGTATATAAGAAATCCCCGATCGCCGGTCGTTGGAAAAATCGTAGACCCGTATACTAATATAGTAAAAGTGTTATATGCGTTTAATGCCGCACGTCGATTTTCGATCTGATTAACGATTTGTTTTTCTTTTTTTTTTCTTTTCTTTTCTCTAACGACTTGATCAATCGAACGACGAAATATTTTCGGGGTAAGTATCTCATATACTTGATCTTACATATGCGGGAAATTTATGGCATATTAATATAGCGTATTAAATCAATTGTTTGATATATTTAGTGTTATTATCACAAAGCGCGCGAAAACAATAAGGAAACACGCTGAAAATTATTCGATAATAAATTCAGTTATACGAAAT